>JASEVX010000001.1:241202904-241227805 GCA_031761405.1 Serripes groenlandicus
TATATGTCATATGTACCTGGATACCTTCTATTTTCCGAACAGTATAAAAAATCACCTTTAAAGCATGTCCGACATAAACACATAAACACACAGTAACACGCAAGCTTATTTATTTTAGATCCACATTTATCTACACAGAAAACAAGAAAGCACAATGCGAAGTATCATCTCACCATTATTAATTCAAGAACGTGTGCATCAAATAATGAAAAAAAAAAATCCACTCGGAATACGCAGAACGTTGATTAAAAGAACGAATTAAAGAAACGAAACAAATCTCTTTTATGCACGAATGAAATGATTAAAGGTATGTATAACACTAACTGGAATGTTGCGTACGCGACTTTGACGGCCATATATCCAGCGATTTTCACTCAGTGACAAGCTGTTGTAATTTGCAAATACGTTTGTCTTTGATGCGGTTTCGATAATCAGTATGTCTGATCCCTTTTACGTACTAGTTTAAGTTAACCTCGTTATTGCCGTATCATAGATATATGGATGTTTCATAAATGGCAATATACTTGGGGGGGGGGGGGGGGGGGGGGGGGGGGGGGAAGCAGCCCAATTGCTCGGGATTAACCTCGATTAAATGGTTGATATATATTGCTAAGAACAGTTGTTCATGTAATCTACAGATATAACACACACTTTGATATCTGAATAAAAAATGTGAGGAAGAAATTGTCGATAGAGCATTTCCGAGCAATATACTATTTTATAAGGGTTTTGTTTGTCGATAGTAATAAAGGTAATAATACTTACACAAATAAAGCGGTCTGTAGTAAGTTAGTCTGGGATTAACCTCGATTAAATGGTTGATATATATTGCTAAGAACGTTGTTCATGTAATCTACAGATATAACACACACTTTGATATCTGAAATAAATGTGAGGAAGAAATTGTCGATAGAGCATTTCCGAGCAATATACTATTTTATAAGGGTTTTGTTTGTCGATAGTAATAAAGGTAATAATACTTACACAAATATAAGCGGTCTGTAGTAAGTTAGTCTGACAAAGTAAGTGCAAATAGGTTCCTCAGCTGTCTGTAGTAAGTGAGTCTGACAAAGTTAGTGGTAAATAGGTTCCTCAGCGGTCTGTAGTAAGTGAGTCTGACAAAGTTAGTGTAATAGGTTCCTCATCAGTCTGTAGTAAGTGAGTCTGTCAAAGTTAGTGTAAATAGGTTCCTCATCAGTCTGTAGTAAGTGAGTCTGTCAAAGTTAGTGTAAGTAGGTTCCTCAGCTGTCTGTAGTAAGTGAGTCTGTCAAAGTTAGTGTAAATAGGTTCCTCAGCTGTCTGTAGTAAGTTAGTCTGACAAAGTAAGTGCAAATAGGTTCCTCAGCTGTCTGTAGTAAGTGAGTCTGTCAAAGTTAGTGTAAGTAGGTTCCTCAGCTGTCTGTAGTAAGTGAGTCTGTCAAAGTTAGTGTAAATAGGTTCCTCAGCTGTCTGTAGTAAGTTAGTCTGACAAAGTAAGTGCAAATAGGTTCCTCAGCTGTCTGTAGTAAGTGAGTCTGACAAAGTTAGTGTAAATAGGTTCCTCAGCGGTCTGCAGTAAGTGAGTCAGACAAAGTTAGTGTTAATAGGTTCCTCATCGGTCTGTAGTAAGTGAGTCTGACAAAGTTAGTGTAAATAGGTTCCTCATCGGTCTGTTGTAAGTGGGTCTGTCAAAGTTGGTGTTAATAGGTTCCTCATCGGTCTGTTGTAAGTGAGTCTGTCAAAGTTAGTGTTAATAGGTTCCTCATCGGTCTGTAGTAAGTGAGTCTGTCAAAGTTAGTGTAAGTAGGTTCCTCATCGGTCTGTAGTAAGTGAGTCTGACAAAGTTAGTGTAAGTAGGTTCCTCATCGGTCTGTAGTAAGTGAGTCTGACAAAGTTAGTGTAAATAGGTTCCTCATCGGGTCTGTTGTAAGTGGGTCTGTCAAAGTTGGTGTTAATAGGTTCCTCATCGGTCTGTTGTAAGTGAGTCTGTCAAAGTTAGTGTAAGTACGTTCCTCATCGGTCTGTAGTAAGTGAGTCTGACAAAGTTAGTGTAAGTAGGTTCCTCATCGGTCTGTAGTAAGTGAGTCTGACAAAGTTAGTGTAAGTAGGTTCCTCAGTGGTCTGTAGTAAGTGAGTCTGACAAAGTTAGTGTAAGTAGGTTCCTCAGTGGTCTGTAGTAAGTGAGTCTGACAAAGTTAGTGTAAGTAGGTTCCTCATCGGTCTGTAGTAAGTGAGTCTGTCAAAGTTAGTGTAAGTAGGTTCCTCATCGGTCTGTTGTAAGTGAGTCTGTCAAAGTTAGTGTAAGTACGTTCCTCATCGGTCTGTAGTAAGTGAGTCTGACAAAGTTAGTGTAAGTAGGTTCCTCATCGGTCTGTAGTAAGTGAGTCTGACAAAGTTAGTGTAAATAGGTTCCTCAGTGGTCTGTAGTAAGTGAGTCTGACAAAGTTAGTGTAAATAGGTTCCTCAGTGGTCTGTAGTAAGTGAGTCTGACAAAGTTAGTGTAAGTAGGTTCCTCATCGGTCTGTAGTAAGTGAGTCTGTCAAAGTTAGTGTAAGTAGGTTCCTCATCGGTCTGTAGTAAGTGAGTCCGACAAAGTTAGTGTAAGTAGGTTCCTCATCGGTCTGTAGTAAGTGAGTCTGACAAAGTTAGTGTAAGTAGGTTCCTCATCGGTCTGTAGTAAGTGAGTCTGTCAAAGTTAGTGTAAGTAGGTTCCTCATCGGTCTGTAGTAAGTGAGTCTGACAAAGTTAGTGTAAGTAGGTTCCTCATCGGTCTGTTGTAAGTGAGTCTGTCAAAGTTGGTGTTAATAGGTTCCTCAGCGGTCTGTTGTAAGTGAGTCTGTCAAAGTTGGTGTTAATAGGTTCCTCAGCGGTCTGTAGTAAGTGAGTCAGACAAAGTTAGTGTAAATAGGTTCCTCAGCGGTTTGTAGTAAGTGAGTCTGACAAAGTTAGTGTAAATAGGTTCCTCAGTGGTCTGTAGTAAGTGAGTCTGACAAAGTTGGTGTTAATAGGTTCCTCATCAGTCTGTAGTAAGTGAGTCTGACAAAGTTGGTGTTAATAGGTTCCTCAGCGGTCTGTTGTAAGTCAGTCTGTCAAAGTTGGTATTAATATGTTCCTCAGCGGTCTGTAGTAAGTGAGTCAGACAAAGTTAGTGTAAATAGGTTCCTCAGCGGTTTGTAGTAAGTGAGTCTGACAAAGTTAGTGTAAATAGGTTCCTCAGCGGTCTGTAGTAAGTGAGTCTGACAAAGTTAGTGTAAATAGGTTCCTCAGTGGTCTGTAGTAAGTGAGTCAGTCAAAGTTAGTGTTAATAGGTTTCTCAGCGGTCTGTAGTAAGTGAGTCAGACAAAGTTAGTGTTAATAGGTTCCTCAGCGGTCTGTAGTAAGTGAGTCTGTCAAAGTAAGTGTTAATAGGTTCCTCAGCGGTCTGTAGTAAGTGAGTCTGACAAAGTTAGTGTAAATAGGTTCCTCAGTGGTCTGTAGTAAGTGAGTCTGACAAAGTTAGTGTAAATAGGTTCCTCAGCGGTCTGTAGTAAGTGAGTCTGTCAAAGTTAGTGTAAATAGGTTCCTCAGCGGTCTGTAGTAAGTGAGTCTGACAAAGTTAGTGTAAATAGGTTCCTCAGCGGTCTGTAGTAAGTGAGTCTGACAAAGTTAGTGTAAATAGGTTCCTCAGCGGTCTGTAGTAAGTGAGTCTGTCAAAGTTAGTGTAAATAGGTTCCTCAGCGGTCTGTAGTAAGTGAGTCTGGCAAAGTTAGTGTTAATAGGTTCCTCAGCTGTCTGTAGTAAGTGAGTCTGACAAAATTAGTGTAAATAGGTTCCTCAGTGGTCTGTAGTAAGTGAGTCTGACAAAGTTAGTGTAAGTAGGTTCCTCATCGGTCTGTTGTAAGTGAGTCTGTCAAAGTTGGTGTTAATAGGTTCCTCAGTGGTCTGTAGTAAGTGAGTCTGACAAAGTTAGTGTAAATAGGTTTCTCAGCGGTCTGTAGTAAGTGAGTCTGACAAAGTTAGTGTAAATAGGTTTCTCAGCGGTCTGTAGTAAGTGAGTCAGACAAAGTTAGTGTAAATAGGTTCCTCAGCGGTCTGTAGTAAGTGAGTCTGACAAAGTTAGTGTTAATAGGTTCCTCAGTGGTCTGTAGTAAGTGAGTCTGACAAAGTAAGTGCAAATAGGTTCCTCAGTGGTCTGTAGTAAGTGTGTCTGTCAAAGTAAGTGTTAATAGGTTCCTCAGCGGTCTGTAGTAAGTGAGTCTGTCAAAGTTAGTGTTAATAGGTTCCTCAGTGGTATGTAGTAAGAGAGTCTGACAAAGTTAGTGTTAATAGGTTCCTCAGTGGTCTGTAGTAAGAGAGTCTGACAAAGTTAGTGTAAGTAGGTTCCTCAGCGGTCTGTAGTAAGTGAGTCTGACAAAGTTAGTGTTAATAGGTTCCTCAGCGGTCTGTAGTAAGTGAGTCTGACAAAGTTAGTGTTAATAGGTTCCTCAGCGGTCTGTAGTAAGTGAGTGTGACAAAGTTAGTGTTAATAGGTTCCTCATCGGTCTGTAGTAAGTGAGTCTGACAAAGTTAGTGTAAATAGGTTCCTCATCGGTCTGTAGTAAGTGAGTCTGTCAAAGTTAGTGTAAATAGGTTCCTCAGTGGTCTGTAGTAAGTGAGTCTGACAAAGTTAGTGTAAATAGGTTCCTCATCAGTCTGTAGTAAGTGAGTCTGTCAAAGTTAGTGTAAATAGGTTCCTCAGTGGTCTGTAGTAAGTGAGTCTGGCAAAGTTAGTGTAAATAGGTTCCTCAGCGGTTTGTAGTAAGTGAGTCTGATAAAGTTAGTGTAAATAGGTTCCTCAGCGGTCTGTAGTAAGTGAGTCAGACAAAGTTAGTGTAAATAGGTTCCTCAGCGGTCTGTAGTAAGTGAGTCAGACAAAGTTAGTGTAAATAGGTTCCTCAGTGGTCTGTAGTAAGTGAGTCTGACAAAGTTAGTGTTAATAGGTTCCTCATCGGTCTGTAGTAAGTGAGTCTAACAAAGTTAGTGTAAATAGGTTCCTCATCGGTCTGTAGTAAGTGAGTCTGTCAAAGTTAGTGTAAATAGGTTCCTCAGTGGTCTGTAGTAAGTGAGTCTGACAAAGTTAGTGTAAATAGGTTCCTCATCAGTCTGTAGTAAGTGAGTCTGTCAAAGTTAGTGTAAATAGGTTCCTCAGTGGTCTGTAGTAAGTGAGTCTGGCAAAGTTAGTGTAAATAGGTTCCTCAGCGGTTTGTAGTAAGTGAGTCTGATAAAGTTAGTGTAAATAGGTTCCTCAGCGGTCTGTAGTAAGTGAGTCAGACAAAGTTAGTGTAAATAGGTTCCTCAGCGGTCTGTAGTAAGTGAGTCAGACAAAGTTAGTGTAAATAGGTTCCTCAGTGGTCTGTAGTAAGTGAGTCTGACAAAGTTAGTGTTAATAGGTTCCTCAGCGGTCTGTAGTAAGTGAGTCTGGCAAAGTTAGTGTAAATAGGTTCCTCATCGGTCTGTTGTAAGTGAGTCTGTCAAAGTTGGTGTAAATAGGTTCCTCAGTGGTCTGTAGTAAGTGAGTCTGACAAAGTTAGTGTAAATAGGTTCCTCATCGGTCTGTTGTAAGTGAGTCTGTCAAAGTTAGTGTAAATAGGTTCCCCGGCGGACAGTTTCGGCGTTCATTCTACACCTCAGTGTTAATTTATAGGGGTTAACGCCGTTTCCAACAGTTTTTCAGTTATTTATATACCAATCCATGACCCCTGGGTGACAAATTAGTAATATAATAGATTATGTACATTGTACAATATTATATAACTATCATTCCTACCATTGTACTTTATGTATTGTATATATAATTGTATATGGGCCGGTGGCCTTAAATACAGAAATAAAGAATCGTCTAAACACATGCCTCCATGACCTCTGCGAGCGCGGATCAAACATATGATTTTATTTTATGTTTTTGTTTATTTCCGTTGCCATAGCATTCGGAGTTTTCCATGGACTTCTAGTATTTTAACAAATTTGGAAGAGAACAAGCTAAGGAACCTTTCTGTGAAACTATTTTTAAATTGGTCCGATGGTTTGGGAGAAGATGTTGTTGAATAGTTAACGTGTACGGACGACGTCGACTTCGTCCTCTGGTGTTCTAAAATTGCAACACCTGGAAAATCGGGCCATCCAACAATGTCTGTTTCAATAAAAGGGTTAAAATCATTAAATAATTAATATGTTGCATGAAGAATACATATTTGTTTATTATAGCATGACAGAAACTGGATACTGTTGGCTAAAGATAAAGATTGGCAAACATTTCGCTGAGTGAAAGCAAAAAGTGATATTATTCAACTAAGAGAGATGATATCGTTTTGGGTTTTCGTGAATGGAATTATATCTCGATGTAACGCCTTGTCAAATCGTCTTATGGAAAATAGTTATTTTCCGGATTGTAATTGTCACAGCAGTGTTGGGATGCAATCATAATAACAGCTAGTCATCATTACTGCATTCAGTATTCATTAAAAAATGCACGAATAATCGGACGTAAGCAAATATGTATATAGAACACATATGTATATAGAACACATATGTATATAGAATACATATGTATATAGAACACATATGTATATAGAATACATATGTATCAAACCCCAGACTACCGTGTCAACTCATCCACAGAAGAACGGCATATTATGTTCCAAGCTACTGGCTGTTTTTCCACATAGACTGTTACCCCATTGGTAGAAAACGAATACTGCTTATCGCATATTATTTTGTCAAACGACGGAATGAATGTATGTCCTGCTGGGGTTCGAACTCACAGCCCCTGATTTGACAGCCCTCATCGCTTACAGACTGAGATACCGGGGCTCGGTCCTAAGTGTTCATGATATGATGTGTGTGAATGGGAATGAGCGGTATAGTTTCGCCGTGCATAATATCCCGACAGTGCGAAATGTAGAAGTTGCATCCAAACAGTCTCATCACGATCTACACTACATATTACTTAGATAAGCTTGTTAAGAGCTTCTGTTAACCATTTCCCTCATATAGACGCTTTCTGACGCCTTTGCAGCAGGCAGCGTTTTGAAAACATAGTGACAAAAGAAGAAATTGCTCAAAACAATGTTTTCCACTTTTAGTCATAGGTTATCAATTCAATTATAGAGATATTCTATTTTTTCACAAAATATGTTCAAAGTCGTCTGCTGCAGAATTGTAATATGAGGGAAAGTATTAAGTTATGCAAGTTGATCCGATTCTACATATGTCGCAACTACCATGTTGATTGTTTACTCGAATCACAACTCTTGTAATACGAGACCGGCATTAACCCTTATTCCACTAAAGTATCAATATGGTGTATTATTAATTTTCAGCGCCAGGCGAGTACTATTCAAAAGCTGTAATTTGATTGGTTTATTCGGCTAGCACCCGAGTGTTAGGTGTGTTAGGACTTTATGACAACATGTCTTATCATTTATCATATTTAGAAAGTTCTTACATATTTCATCACGCGAAAATTGTCCATCTGAGGAATTCCTTATAATAGGTAAGGTTGGTTTTCGAAGGGCGTCGCTTCTATCTACACGAATACTGACCAGGGTTTGTTTTCGCAAAGAAACTCCACTGATATCAACATTTATAATAGCTAGGATTGTTTTTCGCAAAAAACAGCTGATATCTTCAAGTGTAATAGTAAAGGCTGGTTTTCGAAGATCGCCCCTCAAACTGTGTTCGCCACATACACAACGTCGTCGCATCAGGGAGAGGACAAAGGGGACAAATTAAAACTAATCAATTTTCCATTACTAGATACTGACGCTCCAATTATTTGAACAAATATTCATTCCCGTAAATATTTCTAACACCCTGTTCGATGTTTTTTAATTAAAATCAATTTTCATATAGAGATAAATATAGCATTGTACAACAATATGTATCTTGGCCACTTCACGCGAAAACCGACCTTAACGGACGTTAACCCTTTCCCGTATATAACTTATCTGCAACAGACGACTTTGAAAATATCTAATCAGAATATGGGAACTCTTTATAAACGAAAAACAAATACTGAAAATAACAGCATTTTCCCATTTTGCCATAATGTTCTCGGCGGGAGGCATCAGAATGCGTATGTATGTTGGAAAAGAGATAGGACAAGAGAAGTTCGAGATGATCCTGCGCCTCGGCTCAGTCTGATCAGGTACGTCCCTGTTCACAATTGTGTCATACAAGCAAGCCTATGGAGAACCGGCTATGAGAAAATACTGGCTATTCGTGTATGCAGTTTAGTTGTAATGGCTATGTCCAATCACTGACTATGCCAGTATGCAGTTTAGTAGTAATGGCTATGGCCAATCACTGACATTCAAGTATGCAGTTAAGTAGTAACGGCTATGGCCAATCACTGACATTCAAGTATGCAGTTAAGTAGTAACGGCTATGGCCAATCACTGACATTCAAGTTTGCAGTTAAGTAGTAACGGCTATGGCCAATCACTGACATTCAAGTATGCAGTTAAGTAGTAACGGCTATGGCCAATCACTGACATTCAAGTATGCAGTTAAGTAGTAACGGCTATGGCCAATCACTGACATTCAAGTATGCAGTTAAGTAGTAACGGCTATGGCCAATCACTGACATTCAAGTAGGCAGTTAAGTAGTAACGGCTATGGCCAATCACTGACATTCAAGTATGCAGTTAAGTTGTAATGGCTATGTCCAATCACTGACATTCAAGTTTGCAGTTAAGTAGTAACGGCTATGGCCAATCACTGACATTCAAGTATGCAGTTAAGTAGTAACGGCTATGGCCAATCACTGACATTCAAGTTTGCAGTTTAGTTGAAATGGCTATGGCCAATCACTGACATTCAAGTATGCAGTTAAGTAGTAACGGCTATGGCCAATCACTGACATTCAAGTATGCAGTTAAGTTGTAATGGCTATGTCCAATCACTGACATTCAAGTTTGCAGTTAAGTAGTAACGGCTATGGCCAATCACTGACATTCAAGTATGCAGTTAAGTAGTAACGGCTATGGCCAATCACTGACATTCAAGTTTGCAGTTTAGTTGAAATGGCTATGGCCAATCACTGACATTCAAGTATGCAGTTAAGTAGTAACGGCTATGGCCAATCACTGACATTCAAGTATGCAGTTAAGTAGTAACGGCTATGGCCAATCACTGACATTCAAGTTTGCAGTTAAGTAGTAACGGCTATGGCCAATCACTGACATTCAAGTATGCAGTTAAGTAGTAACGGCTATGGCCAATCACTGACATTCAAGTATGCAGTTAAGTAGTAATGGCTGTGACCAATCACTGATATTCAAGTTTGAAGTTAAGTAGTAACGGCTATGGCCAATCACTGACATTCAAGTTTGCAGTTAAGTAGTAACGGCTATGGCCAATCACTGACATTTAAGTATGCAGTTTAGTTGAAATGGCTATGGCCAATCACTGACATTCAAGTATGCAGTTTAGTTGTAATGGCTATCTCCAATCACTGACATTCAAGTTTGCAGTTAAGTAGTAACGGCTATGGCCAATCACTGACATTCACGTATGCAGTTTAGTTGAAATGGCTATGGCCAATCACTGACATTCAAGGATGCAGTTTAGTTGTAATGGCTATCTCCAATCACTGACATTCAAGTATGCAGTTTAGTTGTAATGGCTATCTCCAATCACTGACATTCAAGTATGCAGTTTAGTTGTAATGGCTATGGCCAATCTCTAACTATTCCAGTATGCAGTTTAGTTGTAATGGCTATGGCCAATCTCTAACTATTCCAGTATGCAGTTAAGTAGTAATGGCTATGGCCAATCACTGACATTTAAGTATGCAGTTTAGTTGAAATGGCTATGGCCAATCACTGACATTCCAGTATGCAGTTTAGATGTTAAAGCTATGGCCAACCACTGATAATTCTAGTATGCAGATTAGTTGTAATGGCTATGTCCAATCACTGACTATTCCAGTACGCAGTTTAGTTGTAATGGCTATGGCCAATCACTGGCTTGTCCAGTGTTTGATACATACGGTATAAGTTATTTGCAAGTCAATGCATCGACGCAAAAAGTCATGTGTGACAGCTATTTCTAATACTCTTTAAAGTTTGTTTTATTAATATTACATGTACTTGTTTTGAAAACATTGTAGATTATAAATAGAACGCTGAAAATGAACAACTCCAGCAATTGTTTCATGTTCATAAAACAATTCCAAATGTTCTTTGTATTTTTGTTTTTCCAAAGAAAGTTTTCTAAGCAGTCCCATAACAAAAAAGTAGTATTAAGTAAACGGTTACTAAACACCCACAGGACTATCCATAAATTATTGACGATGAAACTGGCTAATCAAATTTACCTTTACGATGGTGTTAATAGAACGCCATTTTAGACTGACTTCCATAAACACGTATCTACCTATCGTGGGATCGTTTACTTACGCGATGTTGCTATTGAACATGTAAGTATGTCCCACCTGCAGACGTTTTTTGACGCATCATTAGCAGACGCATTTTGACAACATTGTGGCAGAAAGGAGAACTTGCTCGTTTAACTAAATCTTTCAATATTAACCCTTTCAGCGCCGAATTGTTTAAAGTAGACTCTTCCATGTTCAAACTCGGACGACTCTATTTTCATGTTATAGGATTTTCACGCCTTTGTTGCAAAGGATTTTTGTTAACGAGAAAAAAATATTTAAGTCAGGCATCTGCGTAATGTACCGACCGGATCAGCCTGCACAGTCCACGCAGCCTGATCTGGGCCGACACATTCCGTCTCAG
Organism: Serripes groenlandicus; assembly: GCA_031761405.1. NCBI lineage: Eukaryota > Metazoa > Mollusca > Bivalvia > Cardiida > Cardiidae > Serripes > Serripes groenlandicus. Next base: position 241,213,644 of record JASEVX010000001.1, read on the forward strand.
AGGGTTAGAGGTATAGAGTAATGACTCCTGAAACAAAACAAATCAGAGGAGGCGAAAAGTGTCTGTCCGGGTTAGCCTGGGTTAGGCTGATCCGAGTCGATGCTTTTACGCAGAGTCCACAATGTTTGTTTTCTCGCGGGACGGCTCAAATCTCTTTGACGTTTACAAAGCAGACGACCCTTAAGATGAACCTATCAGCGAAAGTTTATCAATGCTCGAACATACCATATGATCTCGTTGGAGGGAAAAGGTAATCGGCTCGTTGGTGTAGTGGTAGAGCGTCCGCCTCGAGTGCGAGATGTCGCGGGTTCAATCCCTGGCCGGGACATACCAAAGACTTTAAAAATGGTAGTAATGGCTGCCCTCCATGGCGCTCAGTGTTGCGGGGTTAACACTACGACGGACTGGCTGCTGTCAGGATAAATGGAACAGAATGGAATGGTAACTTACACAGGAAACACGCCGTGATATAACTGAAGTTGTTATGAAAGCGGCTTTAAACACCAAACAATCAGTCAATCGAGGGAAAAGGTACAAACTAGCTTTTCACAGCATTGTAGATTCAGATCCGTCTGAACATCTGTGCCACCTTATCAAAATATATTCAAGTTGGCAGCAGTTCCTAGCAAGTGTGTGTATATAAACAGTGCATGTCCTGATCAGACTGTGCGGATATACATGCTGGTCTTTTAACATCAAACAATCAGTCAATCGAGGGAAAAGGTACAAACTAGCTTTTCACAGCATTGTAGATTCGGATCCGTCTGAACATCTGTGCCACCTTATCAAAATATATTCAAGTTGGCAGCAGTTCCTAGCAAGTGTGTGTATATAAACAGTGCATGTCCTGATCAGACTGTGCGGATATACATGCTGGTCTTTTAACATCAAACAATCAGTCAATCGAGGGAAAAGGTACAAACTAGCTTTTCACAGCATTGTAGATTCAGATCCGTCTGAACATCTGTGCCACCTTATCAAAATATATTCAAGTTGGCAGCAGTTCCTAGCAAGTGTGTGTATATAAACAGTGCATGTCCTGATCAGACTGTGCGGATATACATGCTGGTCTGGATCTACACTGTTCTCAAAAGTCACCGTGTAAGTTTTCCAAAAACGGGGGTCATATCTCTTTTAACCACACTATTATTAATACTTTTTATATATTTATATTAAAACAAATCCGAGCAAGAGCGCTACACAGGGACACTTGTTTAACCCTTTCCCACATACAACAAATCCGCAGCCGACACTATTGACAACATCAGGGAATAAATATGTACTCTTCTTATAATTCTAAATATATATGGTAATTAGATATAATTGAAAACATTGAGTAACAAATATAGGAATTGCTTATTTTGAGCAATTTCTCCAGTTTGCACTTATTTTTTAAATGTCTGCTGCAGATGCATCAGAATGCGTATACTTGTTTGAAAGAGTGAAACGAAGCAAACGGCTGATTGGGCTAAAACGTTACCGTAATAACATATATGTTAAAATGGTTTCAACGCTTCCGTCTTCGTCTTCAAAAAAGAATGGGCCAAATAGTGTTATTTGACTATAGATCAACCTGTGTCCGCGGATATATTTGCTATACTTTGGCCTATATTATTTTCACATGAGTTATCTTCCCGGATCGTAACTTAGTTTTTAAGGCGACAATTTAATTGGCTGATGCAAATGTCAAACTGAGACAACCTGTAATAGCCTGTCATCTGATATAGGCAAACAAAGCTTTTTTTTAGGGACTATTTGGGTAGATTTTGGCTATTGTGGTAGATCAGCCTAGCCGCGGATGTATTTGGTATACTTGTAATTTGGCCTATATTTTCATTTAAACTGACCTTGTTATGTATTCATCATGTGTCGGTTCAATTTACACGGATTATACTCGTAGAGATAATTAATTCCCCTATAAGTCTATGTCCGCAAATTGCTGAATGATGCCCGACTTGTGTGATTCAAACAGATGACATGTGAATAATTTATATCTAAAGTGCCTGAAATATCGATACGTGGAATCGGGTTATTATATTACACTGTAATAATCCAACGACAAAATGCAGCTTGGTTTACATCAACAACGTGCATTTGGTGACACTTATTAATTTTTAGACATTACCGACTCCGATCCTAAACCAGAAAATATAAAACTCTGAAAACTTTCTCCTTATTCTAAAATGCTCCAAATAAGACTGATTGGTTAAAGACGAGAATGGTGTTTCTTCTGACCAATCAGATACCAATGTCGAAGCATAGAGCATAGCTTTATAGTTTTTAAAACAGAGAAGCTGTAGATCAGAACTGCTGCCTGCTGCTGTGCTGAGACAGAGAGACAGAGAGACAGAGAGACAGAGAGACAGACATAGACAGAGACAGAGACAGAGAGACAGAGACAGGGAGAGATAGCGAGAGAGACAGAGAGACAGAGAGAGAGACATAGAGAGACAGAGAGACAGAGACAGAGAGAGACATAGAGAGAGACAGAGAGACAGAGAGACAGAGAGACAGAGAGACAGAGAGAGAGACAGAGAGAGAGATATATATATGTATATATATATATATATATAGAGAGAGAGAGAGAGAGAGAGACACAGAGAGAGACAGGGAGAGAGACAGAGAGAGAGAGATATATATATATATATATAGATAAAGAGACAGAGACAGAGGGAGATAGAGAGAGAGAAATATATAGGGGAGGCAGGGGAGGCAGAAAGATAAAGAAAGAAATATATATATATATATATATAGAGAGAGAGAGAGAGAGAGAGAGAGAGAGAGAGAGAGAGAGAGAGAGAGAGAGAGAGAGAGAGAGAGAGAGAGAGAGAGAGAGAGAGAGAGAGAGAGAGAGAGAGAGAGAGAGAGAGAGAGAGAGAGAAAAAGAGAGAGAGAGAAAGACATCCTGTAAGCTGACTGAATGAATGACTGACTGAATGACTGATTGACTGACTATACACGTATTTATTTGATCATACTTGCCATTCATTAATAAAATAATAAAGCGTGTATACACCTAGGTCTATTCGCCAGGTATACTGGCAATTGCAATACCAGGAAGCAAATTGGTCATGACATAAACATGCTTGTAACGTTCTGCTCCGTGCTATATAACCTCTAAAATATCAGCATGTCTAGTCAATCACCGTCATTGCTGTTTATTACTCGTCAATATAGACATTAATTCTGACCTGAAATATTTAGTACATGCTCGTCAGTGGTTTATTGAGAACATTACTGCAAAGTCTATCTAGATATGAGCCGTTCCGTGAGAAAACCAACATTATTATCTCTGCGTTATGTATCGACCCAGATCAGCCTGCGCAGTCCGCGCAGACTGATCCGGGCCGACACATTCCGTCTCAGGGCATAGAGGTATATAGTAATGATTCCTGAAACAGAAAATCCACAGGAGGCGAGAAGCGTATATCCGGGTAAGCCTGCGCAGCATGCTTAGACTGATCCGGATCGATTTGTTGGTTTTCTCGCGGGACGGCCCATATATGTATTGCACCGTATGTACGCGTTCTTTATTTGACCGCATACTTGATCAACCAATGTATGCCACAATGACAACAAACACTGGACTCGCGATAACTCGAACTCGAAAGGGACACATAAATTACCTCGAGTTATCCACGATTTCGAGCGATCGCTGAATTTATAATAAATCTTTTTTTTAATTGTTGTCTGCTCCGATATTCATTTAATTCTTAAGTAAAGCGAGCCAGTAATAAAAATCCTTTCAAGAAAACAGCACTGAGGTAATGGCAGCTACGCTGTTTTTATAAAATAAACAGATCCGTTTGTTCGAAATGATTCGAATTAAACGATGTGTTCGATTTATCCAATGTTCGAGATATCGGGAGTTCACTGATCAGGCTGATCTGGATCGATACATTACGGAGAGGCCATAATGTTGGTTTTCTCGCGGCACGGCTCAAATTATTATGCCCAGATAAATATCATTATGACATACATTTATTGATCAAGTATGTGAATTGATTAAACAAATATCTCGTCTACAGATTGATTTGACTTGATATATATCAAATGACAAACAATTGTTGTCATCAAATGAATACATTCTTGTATACGAGTATGCAAAGCTAGGTCAATGAAACATTGTTAAAATTTGATGGTCCAGTAAAAAAATAATAATTGAATACCACCGGCTCAAAATAAAATACATACACCATGCATACATTACATTAAAAGGTTGCGTCACGGGGATGGATCAATGATTGATTGATTGATTAAATTTTTATTTTTTTGATTGATTGCCATTTTAACAGGTTTTAGTCACATCAAGGCGTTCCAGTTCACTTACACATGTGTTGCATGGCATTCTCAAACCAGGACTAAACACATCAGTCCCTTTCTAAACAATTGGCTGTGTTTCACATAGACTGTCAGACTAATAGGGAATGCATCGAAATAAACATAGCATAATATGAAAACATAGTTACTTCCCTTTTTTCTGTTTTAGGGCAGGTAATGTTTCGTTATGATTTGAGCTCAAACGAGTATGGGAGTAAATTTACATGTGTTCTGTCATGCATGTTTTATAGATTACTTACAATTATATTTTAGAAATGCACACCGAGACGGTCACTCACAACATGTTGTCAAATAAGATGTAAAGAACACGATATCATTTTCTTTCGTCTTGTAATTATACATGGTGGAGTGCCCTTGGGCAAGGCACATTTCCTAGCCTAGAACTGGTGTGTTTACACAGGGATCATGAATAAGTCCGTGAACTGTCGCCGTGACATAACTGAAATAATGTTGAAAACGGCGTAAAAACCCAATTAAACAAACAAAATCTACATGAAGTCCAATTCATTGTAGTTGTGTGGTATTTATTCACACGGTTTTAACAGTGTCATTTATTTAACCCCTCGCGGCTTACCGACGCACCTGCAGCAGACGTCATATGAAAAGATTGTGGCAGCAGGAGAATTACACATGTTGAGCAATTTCTCCCTTCGCCGCAATGTTTTCAATTCTTTTAAATAATTAAATAAGTTTTAAAGTCGTCTGCTGCAGATGTGTTGTATGTAGGAAAGGGTTAAGTACTTCGGGCACTGTTTTTGCCAATATTCCAGTATAGAGTATACATTTACGCAACGTAGTTATTATTAGTTTACACTTAGTTAAAACCCTCATGAATTTGAATATATATACCATATCAAATCAAGCTCTTTCGAAACAAAATAATCCTGTGGATTTTCTGTTTCAGGAATCATTACTCTATACCTCAATCCCCCTGAGACGGACTGTGTCGGCCCGGATTAGCCTACGCAGAATCCATAATGTTGGTTTTCTCATGGAATGGGTCATATCATTATTTTCAATTGTGGAACTTGTGTTCCAATGAATGCGAGCTGCGTTTGGCGATCTGAGTCTTGTTGATGTTGCACAACGGAATCATACAGTGGCAAGTTTGAGATGAGCTAATAGAGCTACAGTTTTATTTTCATGGCAAAAGATGCATCTGGGGCCAACCTACATGTCAACGGACAGTGAAGACTCGGGTGAGACTGTGCGGATGCCTATGCAATAAGACCCAACATCGCCAGACGTGTGTCATATGAACTCACCTTCCGGATCATATCGTCGCAGAAAGTCGGGTTTCTTCAGTAGTAAATCTTTATCCATTGGGGGAGGGGAGATATCTAGAGATGTAATATCGGAGTGAAACCTCTTGTAATATCCTCTGGTCTTCTATATCTTGTGAAGCGATATCAATACCAATATATTATAGATGAATGTACGTATAGTCTCATTCAAAGTAATGATATCTCAGAACTGATATCAAACACAAGTCCGATGGCTTAAATTCGAATAAGGCATATCTAAATCAGATATCAATTTTACGATATCATTAAAAGTATAAATAATATATTCGTTCACAATCTTATCAACGATTAGCTTGAATGTATCCCGTGACATCTATTAAAGAACCCTTCCAACACAGGTCACATTTCACAATCCAGAATCTTTACAAGCAAAGATTTATAATTCCGTTGAGTGATACACAGGCGCATAGCAGATAATTTTAAAGTTTTAAATCTTAAGAATAGACACATCAAGAAAATTGGTTAAACACGATATCAATAGAAATTGTCCCTTTACAAAACTAGTATAATTAGTTCTTGTATTCATAAAAAATACTTGACATAACATTGTGCACAATTACCGTTTCAATTTAACCCTTTCCCTCATATAGACGCTGCAGCAGACGGCTTTTTGAAAACATAGTGACAAAAGAAAAATTGCTCAAGATGAGCAATTTCTCCTTTTGCCACAATGTTTTCCACGTTTAGTCATAGGTTATCCATTTAATTATAGAGATTTTTTTTATTTTTTGACAAAATATGTTCAAAGTCGTCTGCTGTAGAATTTTCATACGAGGGAAAAGGGTTAACGCTTCCCCCAATACAACAAAACCAGAATCAGACGACATTGAAAATGTATCTAGGCTTTATTATGTAAAATCTCTATGAACGAAATTATAATTATTTGATCGAGTTAAAAACATTATGGCAAACTGAGAAATTGCTCCTCATATTGCTACATCTTCTACAGAATCGTCAAAATGTTTCTGCATGTGGGAAAGGGTTATATTTGATAATCGTCCGGTTTGAAAATATCTGACGATTTTTTTTTATTATGTCTGTTGGCGGTAAAACTTTGAAATTCTTCTCTTCTGAAACTGTCGGTCTATTTCAAACCCTCTACAGGACTTGTTAAAGTCAAGGTGATAGGTAAATTAAAATTAATTAAAAAAAAACAAAAAACTCTTGAAGTATGAAATGGCTTGTCTGACTTAAAGATAATTTGACTGTTTACTCCTTATATGACCTTCTATTTAACCCATTACTTCACACAGACGACATTTGACACCTGCCATTGAACATGACTTTTGAAAACATACAATAACAGGTGAAATTGCTCAAAACGAGCAATTTCACCTTTTATTGCCATATTTTCAACTCTTGATCTAAACAAATCTTTCAGTTTTCTAAATTGTTGAAATTTTTCGTCTGATGATTGCAAAGCAGACGACCTTTGAAAAGTCATGTGAAGTAATGGGTTAAATTAACCATAACGACTGACCACAAAACATGACTGAAAGGTAGCATCAGTTAAAAGGACTAAACTTTAACATGCTTTTGCTCCGAAAGTTCTTGTCAGATTTAAAGATAGTTTGGCAGAAACGTTTTCGAGGTGAACTTCTACATAATTTGTTTAAGTCGTATTGATTGGTTTTAAGGCATTGTCATCAAGCGCTACCGGAAAGGAGGTAAAATGACAAATCCTTTTAATGATCTCCTCTAAAAGTGCTTGTCTGATTTCAACATAAGGTGGCAGAAACGCTCCTCAAGCCACTTTGAATTGATAAAAAAAATAGACGCCAAGCAAAAAGCAGTAAAAACACAAAACTCAAAAGAACTTGTTTAAAATTAAGATATAGCATATTAAAGTCCAATTGTATACATAACAATGATACCACACATGAAATATATATAAACGGTGATAAGTGTGTCTGAAAAACAAAGACCTGAACGCAAAGGTAAACCAATTATTGACACGGGACGCTCGCAAAACAGAAAATATCTTATTTCCCACAATGTTTTCAGAACACATTATGCATTCTCAAAATGAAACCTTTAACTATACTATACATCCACGATGTTTCATTGTTTCATTCGGAGGTTCTCAAAGCAAAGGACTATTAACCCTTTCTCACATAAAGATGCTTTCTGACGCCTCTGTAGCAGACGACTTTGAAAACATTGGGGCAAAAGTAGAAATTTCTTATAATCAGCAATTTTTCCTTTTGTCACAATTCTACAAGTTTAGCCAATGATAGTTCTTTCATTTATAGAGGAGTTTGACTTTCCATATGTTTGACAAGACATTTTGCCAGTCGTTTGCTGCAGATGTGTTGTATTTAGAGAACGGTTGAAACTAACAATAAAGGTAAACGGAATTCATGACTTTTAATTAATGAAGAAATCGAATTGAGATATGAGTCTACATAAATTCGGGAAACGTCTGTGTTTATAAAAGGGAAAGAACTCTGTAATAAACCAAGAAAATGAAAGATGGATTATTTCTCTTTGTTTACATTGCTAACCCTTCTTTGATACAGACAACCCTTTACGTTTTTTAAATCTCTTCGAAATAATTACATATCTGTCTCAAACTTGAAGTCTTCGTTTCTACTCTAAACTTACCGGCCGCTTTAAACAATAACTAACAAGCTGTGGGAAAGGTCTAATAGCCCCGTCAGACTTGACGACGGTCACCTGCGACCGTACGGCGACCAAAAAATGTACAAGGTCGACTGCAAACGTGAACAAAATGCGACAACAAGTCCCAAATAATTACAAACTTGAAAAAGCCCGCGCTCTTACCGCGACCTGTGCGATCATATCGCGTTCTCACGGCGCGACCGCCTCGACATCTCCGCGCTTATGGATTTTCTATTGAGATCTATGGGCTAGGCAACGGCGATAACCGGCGATCCAGCGGCGCTCTAACCACGCTCATGGGGTTCTTACCACGCGTTTTCTACCTGTATCGCGACTGGTCAGATTTTCGGAAATTACTGATGTATGAACTTTGAAACGCAAAATTGTATAACAGGTCGCACATGAAAAGCATGGTCGCCATAGGAGCGTAGTACAAGCTTGGTAACCACGCCATGGACGTATTAAGTGCTCCATAAACGCAGTGAGAACGCCATTAGAACGCCATAGCCGCGCTGGGAGTCACATGAGGACGAGGTGCAATCGTGCAACTGTGGGGAAATTATCATTACACCGCCCTAACAACGCCATATGGTGGGGTCGTTGCAGACACGCGAGGGTCGTGGTGTGGGCGCCATGAATGTTACCATTTTCGCAGCATCTTTGCCACGCATGTACTACGTTCATAGAGATGCTGTGACGCTTGTATAACGATATTCGAGACCCCACCGCGTTCTCACCGCGTTCCATGTCAGATCGCCAAACCTTAGCGTTTGTTTTGAACATGCTCAAAACAAACGCTGTGACTCAGCGATCACTGGCGACAATGGCGACCTTAACAAGATGCCTGGCGTTTCCACCACGCTTATACCACGCTTATGGCGACCTTGACGCGCTCTTCGCCCATTTTCCGTCGCCGTTGCAGCGCAACTTAAGAACGCCACCCCGGTCTGACAGGGGTATAAGTTTGATTGCGGTTCAACGCCATTTTCTGATAAGTCTAATCCGTATCCTCTCTTTTCGATTTATGTAGTCGTACAATCATTCGGGAAGCCTTTGAGAATATGGTTACGATCGGAGCATTACAATTAACCCCTTACCCACACCAGATGTCTAGATAAGAAGCGGTAACAGCTCTTTTTTCCCCACAATATGTCTCTTATTATCCCACCAAACGCTGTGATGTGGGTACTCAGAAGAATTATTTTTAGTACCCACATCATAGGGTTGTATTGTCTACTAAAGATTTTAGAACAGGCAACCCCCCCCCCCCTCCCCCCTCCCCCCCAGCCACCCACACAACCCACATTATCGAGAGCTCTGTCCAACACAAGTGTATTTTTCAAATACAAGTTCACAAGTTCAATAGGCCACATGGCCCGTGAGAAAAACAAAATACAATGAGATACCAAGTGGAGTACATTTACCAGTTGACAAGTACATAGTATTACTTTAGAAAGAGGTTAAATGTCGCGTCATCAACGTACTATCATATCTACTATCATATCCTCATCCGGATTGTCCCACATTTTGAAAATGCTTTTTACCCTTAATGCGGAGGGGTGAAGAGCGATAAAGGAAAGGTGAGAATACAGACCGGTGTTTTGTTTTTTTTGGCATATTCCAAGTTTACATCAATTACCTATCCTGCAATTAAAATGCATATATACCTTTTTTACCAACAAAATATTCCCGCTTATAATTAATGATTGAATTTAAAAGTATTAAAACATTTTAATTGTTACTGTTTGTGTGTTTTTCCGACATAACAAACCGATAACAAATAAATGCTTTTATTTCTACAATAAAAAGAGAACAGACTGTTAGTGCATTTATTGACTAGGACCAGCGGTTCCGAGAAGGAGACAGGATATACTTCTGGAAGGGGAGTTGACAGAGACATCATCTTGTGAGAGGTTTCTGCTTATAGTGTTCGCCTTCCTACTGGGAAAGTCAGCAGCAATATTACTACTTGTTCCAATCAACACCGTTAAAGATGTGTGGTTCGCAGCACTCAACGACATTGCTACCCAAGACCTTCCAGCAGCCTTTGAATCTGTCACATACTATGTAACCAAGTACTGGGTTGAGGGTGACACAACAGATAAAGAACCACTTCAACACACAAGGTTCAAGGACGACGAATAAGTTTGAAGGCTGGCAAAGTATGTTAAAAAAAGATGTTCAGCATTCTCATCCGAACATCTTTTCCATCCTAAGACAAACGACTAGCATCCCTAAAGGAACGCCTGTATGAAGCGTCCGTTAGTGTAATTGAGTTTGCAGACAGAACTTCATGTTCTCTCCACTTTTAAATGTTTGTTAAGTTTTATAAACGGAGTCGCAAAAGAAGTAAAAAAAAACCACAATGATAATTCTGTGAATAATATTCAATAACTTTGAAAACAGTGATCAGATTGCTATATCATCTTGGTCTCATCTTGGTCTTCATTGAGTATTCCATGTTCCTACGTATGCATCGAAAATAGCTTAAAAAGGATCATTCAAAAATGACCGAAAAACGAGACATTCCTAGTAAGTATTGATAGAATTAAATTGAATAGTGGACTTTTAAATGAACCGAACTGTAGTGAAATCTTCGATTAGCCGAGACCTTACCTGTATTTTCCCCCGATTGTCCTACATCGATTTTTATCCCAAAAATCAAAATGTGGGACAATCGGGAATTATACAGGCTTACCATGCAATACACAATACAATAACATAACATGCCATAGTATCATATAATACAATGTCACATTATGCAATACAATACAATTTGATACAAAATAACACAACACACTATGATATAATACTTCCAATATAGGCAGGGGGCATATTGGCACAATTATGACACATACACATCAATAAAAGAAAATTATAGCCTATCAGTACATAAAATGTAAAGGAAGCACAATATTTATATTAACAACTTATTTTTACATTTGATATTACAATTCCAAACCATATCTTAATTAAAAAGCTTTCATTATTACATTCGAAAAGTACACATGCTAGGATTGGACCGATAATACTTAGAAATATATATTTTACGGAGGTCAGAATATAAATTGCATACAATCACAAAATGGTATTCGTCTTCAATCTTATTACATGTAATACATGTTCTATCTTCACGTGGGATACAGTCTGGGCGATATCATCTACCAGTTTCAGTGGAACTTTTATGAGATGAGAGTAGTAACCTTGACACTGCAACAATTCAATTACTACTGAAATTACAACTCAAACTGAAAGTATAATTATAGAAAACAATTGAAAACATTTGTTGCCAAAGGGTGAATTACTCATCATGAGCAATTTCCCATGTTGACACAGTCTGTAAAAGCCGTTTACAGCAGATGCGTAAAAACGCGTCTACATATAGGAAAGAATTAAGTTACAACTGTTCTTTACCCTTTCCCACATACAACAAGTCTGCAGCAGACGACTTTGTATACACGTAAGCAAAAGCAGGGAATGTCTTTATAAATAATAGTTAAAACTGACTCGAGTTAAAAAACATTTTGGCAAAAGGACAAATTCCTCGTCATGAGCAATATCTCTTTATGTTACAATGTTTTCAAAAGTCGTCTGCTGCAGAGGCGTCAGGAAACGTCTGTATGTAGGGAAATTGTGAAGTTAACCCGACGGCCAGTTTTCGTGTGACGTAGCTATAATAAGAGCCCAGTGTAATCACTGAAGTCGGTCACCGTAGCTATATATCTCAGGTATTTGCTCCGATAGGATGCACACCGATGTCAACACGGTCAAACTTTAGGGTGTAAGCTACAGACGAACTCACGAGATAATCTAGATAAACAAGGTAACAGACGAACATACAGACATACAGAGTACTTAACCCTTTTCCACTTACAACGAATCTGCTGCAGACGACTTTGAAATAATCTAGGTAAGTATTTGAAAAGCTATGTAAACGTAAGACAGTTGAAAAACAGTGTGGCAAAACGACTGAACCCTTTCCTACCTGCAGACGCATTTTGACGCAATAGCAGCAGACGACTTTTGAAAACATTGTGGCAAAAGGAGAAATTGCACGTTTTGTGCAATTTCTTCTTTTGTCACTATGTTTTCAAAACGCCGTCTGCTGCAAAGGCGTCAGAAAGCGTCTATATGAGGGAAAGGGTTAAGGTAGTGTAGGAGAGGTGATCGTTTATCTAAAATGATAGTTCACGAATCGTCTGCTTGGAAAACATCTGTTTCTAAGCAATCGCAATGTTAACCGACAAAATTGATCTCTAGTTCTGTTCACCTTCACTTTTCATACAGACATTTTAAATGTGGTTTTTTTTTTCTAACAAAGTTTAATTCTTTTTTAATTAAAAAATGTGAACGCTGTGAAGGCGCAAAAGTCGTCTGTATCAGCTAATAGGTAACATTAAGTCAAAGGTCGCGCGAACTTTAAACCCAGTTATTTAAAAATAGCTCTCCGATAACAGATTATTTCCCCGCTAGTAGCCTCTATTCTCATTAATATTCATAGGACGAGTCCTAGATAGAATAGCGCATATTCGCCAGACAATCCGTGGGAAAAAACAGTCAGTATTGCGAATACGTTGGTATGTTAGATTTCCTTATTTCTTTTCCGTGCTGCTTGTGATATTGTCGTAGATAAATATTTTCTGTTATAAATTTCAGTTGTTCTGCAGTTAACAAGCGCTACTACTGGTGTTGATTTGAAAATAAAATGTTTAAATTTGTGTTACTTAATTATTCTCACGAATGCTGCATACCTTATCCTCGACTACTTTTCTTGTTTCATCTTACAATTATAAATTGTCTACTGGAGACAGGGCTATTGCTATAGCTAATGTGTGAAGGTGTGTGTGTGTGTGTGTGTGTGTTTCAAGATACTATACTACTTGTGTTTGCAGCTTTTGCTTCAATGTTTTTTGGAGAATTTTAACGATTTCGCCGTTAGAACAAATCTGCAGTTGACGACTTTGAAAACATCAAGGCAAAACTATGTTAAGTCTACATAAATTACAGTTTAATTATTGAAAAGAGTTTAAAACATAACGACAAGAGGAGAAACTGTTGTGTATGGTTATCCATAAAAGTTGTGAACTACACCTTCAATTACGTGGCAGTTTACAGCTTACTCAAACTACATGTACGTTATTCCAATTTTGCTAGAGTAGAGTAATGGAATTCTCCTACCTACCATTGATCATGTGTAGTAGGTTTATTTGCGACTCGGGGGATTGGCTTGCAAAAGCTTTACTGAAATGCGAACAAGTGCAAAATAAGATAAGTCTGTTACATGTATTTGAAATCTGATAATGGTCACAGTCATTAAACTATTGATAAAAAGCACGCATTGAACAATGCCGATTGAGGGATCAACCCTTTGCCTAAACTCAGGCGCTTTCTGAAGCATATACAATAGGCGTGTTTTGAAAACACTGTGACAGAAGGAGGAATGGCTCAAAACGAGCAATTTCTCCTTTTGCCGCAATGTTTTCAGGTGGTTCTTTTTCCACTAAATATATTTACATTTATAGAAAAATTCCATAGTTTTGTTTACCGGGGCTCGGCGCAAGTGTTGTATTGGAGAAACCAGTACGCTTATATAATGTATATTCTCACGTTCTGTCCGGCGACGACGCACTATTGAATCTAGAACATCGATCACGTACTCTATAAACACATGTAAATTAACTCGGTATTTTATATAGATACGTGATTATAACACGGGAGTTGTAATCGATTGGTGGCATGTCGTACGAGATCATCTAGAAGTGGAACTCGTAGCCAGTCTTATAGATTAATTCATTAAGTAATGTTTTATTTTTTATTAATCCCTTTTTTATTGAAAATTCCAAAGAAAATAAATTGCAAACAAAAATAACCTGGAATAGCACAGCGGTTATTGCA
>JASEVX010000001.1:241828005-242228934 GCA_031761405.1 Serripes groenlandicus
CTTGTTCCGAAGAAAGACGGCAGGTGGAGACCGGTTATAGATTTATCTGCGCTAAATCTATTGATTCCGGTCGAGAAATTCAAAATGGAGTCGACCCGCTCCATCCGAGTAGCAATTCGGAAAGGCGACTGGGCGGTCTCTCTAGATCTAACAGACGCCTATTATCACATCCCGATCGCGTCCTCCTCGAGGAAATACCTTCGGTTTGTGATAGAGGGAGAAGTGTTCCAATTCAGGGCTCTTCCCTTCGGCCTCAAGTCCGCCCCTCGAGTGTTTACGAAGATAATCAGTGTTGTGGGAGCCTTCCTTCGCAGGAAAGGACCCCAACTTCTTCAATACTTCGACGATTGGCTTCTCCACAGGACGGATCGTGTACTTTTACTTCACGATCTGTCCCTAGCCTGGCGGACCATTCTGCGATTGGGTTTAATACCCAACACGCAGAAGTCGGAATTAATTCCGTCAAAGAGGTTCACGTTCGTGGGTATGACGTTTCTCACCGACTTAGCGGTAATTCAAGTACCTTCGGACAGAGTCGATTCTCTTTTACAGAAAACGGTCTCTCTCTGGAACAGGCTGCGGTAACAGCCCGATCCATGCTGTCACTTCTGGATTCCCTGAGTGCAGCAGCCGACCTAGTCTTTCTAGGAAGGCTCCACATGCGACCCCTTCAGTTTCTTTTTCTGTCCCGGTGGCGTCCGTCTGTGGACTCACTGGATCAGGAGATAGCTCTGACGGATTTCTTCAAGTCCCACCTTCGGTGGTGGCTGGATCCGTTAATCTATCAACAAGGGGTACCCTTACTCACACCACCTCCGGATCTGTATCTATTTACAGATGCCAGTGCTGCGGGTTGGGGAGCTCATTTAGAGCCGCAGGGCCTAACAGCCCAGGGCATGTGGACAGCGGAGGAGAAGTGTTTTCACATAAACAACTTGGAACTGAGGGCAGTCCTGCTAGCCCTCAATCAGTTCGCTGCCTCCGTTGCGAACAAAACTGTTTTGTTGTCGACGGACATTACTACTGTTGTGTCGTACATTCGCAGGCAAGGAGGAACGCACTCCCATCTTCTCTTTTTAGAGACTTGGAAGTTACTCCTTTGGTGTCAGGCGACATCGTTAGTACTTCTAGTAAAACACGTCCCAGGTCGTCTAAATGTCTTAGCAGACAGTCTATCCCGCTAGAACAAAATTCTTCCGGAGGAATGGACATTGAACCAGAGTGTGTTGAACTCAGTGTTCATGCGGATCGGGACACCCCTGGTGGATCTTTTTCGCCACCAGAGTCAATCATCGGCTACCACTTTATGTATCCCCGATGTACGATCCTGCAGCTTGGGCAGTGGACGCACTGACCCTCGATTGGAACCTCCTGTTCGGGTATGCGTTTCCCTTGTTCATACTGGTTCCGATCGTACTTCAAAAGGTTCTTCGCTCGCAACAGTGCAAAATACTGTTGATAGCACCCTGTTGGCCCCAGAGGTCGTGGTTCAGCGACCTACTGGCCTGTCTCTCGGCAAATCCAATACGACTTCCTATTCGAGAAGACGTACTGTTTCAGCAACCAGGTCGGCGTCTTCATCCCAACCTGGCAATGCTACATCTTCACGCCTGGACATTATCAAGCGTTCTGTCCGAGAGAGAAACTTTTCTCAAAAAGTTGCCTCTCGTATCGCACAATCAAGAAGACGATCCACTAGAATCGTTTATGATTCCAAGTGGAGAGTTTTCTCAGATTGGTGTGGTACAAGGTCGATCAATCCGGAGTGTCCCTCTGTAACTCGGATTGCCGATTTCCTTTTTTTTCTTTTCGAAGAAAAACAACTGGCAATTAGTACGGTAAAAGGCTACCGTTCTATGTTATCGAACACGTTTAAGTTCATTGGGGGAGAGAGTATTGGTTCAAATCCGTTTCTCTCGGAACTTATACGCTCGTTCGAATTAGAGAAACCCGTTTGTAGGAGTTTAACTCCAAAATGGGATTTGTCTTGCGTCCTTTGGTCGCTTACTAGAGCTCCATACGAGCCTCTAGTATCGGCGTCTTTAAAGTTTCTAACTTATAAAACCGTCTTTCTTTTAGCTTTCGCTACAGCTCGTCGAAGGAGCGAATTACATGCTCTTTCAGTAGAAACAGGGCACATCAGATTCAATGAGTCTGATGGCTCTTTCACTCTACTCTGTCAACCGGGGTTCCTGGCTAAAAACCAGTTACCTTCGGTTTCACCTTCGCCGATCACAGTTCCCAGCCTTTCGGCGACCTGTGGTCCTTCTGATTCCGACAGAACCCTTTGTCCCGTTAGGTCTCTTAAGCATTATCTTAAGAGAGTTGAAGGGACTCGGGGTCGGAGAAAGAGGTTATTTCTTCCTCTTATAGGTTGTAAAGATATTTCGGCGGCATCTATTTCCCGCTGGATATCTATTACTATAAAATTAGCTTATAAAGACCTGTCTAGTCGAGATCTCTCGTTTCTGCGGATTCGTCCTCACGAGGTTAGAGCTCTCTCTACAAGTTGGGCATTCTCTAATAATGTTCCTCTTGAAGAGATTCTTCAAGCGGCAGTATGGAAGTCGCAATCTACCTTTTCGTCTTTCTACTTACGTTCTATGGCTAGTCAGTCAGATAACTTGTTCTCTCTGGGTCCCCTTGTGGCTTCTCAGCGAGTTGTTCGCTAATTATTATAATCCAACACATAAATAAAGTGAATACCGATTGAAACTGTATTCAATCTCCACTATCACTTTATACTACCGTTGGAATCAAGTATGTTTGTTCTGAAAAATATGGAATAATATACTACTACGTACCTGGAACGACAGTAAGTATTGGTCGAACCTCCCATCCTATGCTACGAAGTCATCAGGTATTAAATGACTGGTAATGTATTTTTGATATAAAAATGAAGTTTTTTAAAGTAAAACATATTTTTATTAGAAAATACTTACCAGTCATTTATAGAGTCCCACCTCCCAACCCCGCGTCGTCACCAATACTTAACGGTGAATGAAAAGTGACTACCCGCTCACGTGCGCGCCTGTACTTCCGGGCGGCCGTGTATGTCACGGATACGTGAGGGATATGCTAACGTGGGCGTTTTTTTTGGATAATTAAGGTGTATAGAGATGATATATCAGGTATTAAATGACTGGTAAGTATTTTCTAATAAAAATATGTTTTACTTTAAAAAACTTCATGTTTCCCCGACCTATGTCAAAGATTATGGGCACAGTGCCTATAATACATACAAGGGATGCTCTTGTTTTATATCAAAGACAAATAGGACTTTATTCAGAAAATATTTGAAAAACTTTTGAAAATAGCTTAAAATAACATTGAAAAAGTCTTGAATTGATTGTGCTCTAACCTTTTTCCATGTACAACTTTGAAAAGACTTCGGTGAAAATGTGCAAAATGTGCAAAATCTCTAAAACTAAAAGTAATATATTTAAATAGAGTTCAAAAGGATCGAGTTTTCTGCTAACACGTCAAAATGTGCCTTCAAGTGGTGATGGTAAATGACATTTTCAACAGTAAAATTGCAATAATGACACGTCCAGTCACACGACCTTCTTCCCAGGCAAATGGCTGAGACAGTTTACGCTGTCAGTTGCAGAAAGAATGTTGGGTTTGTTTGTTGACACACAGACTAAGGGTTGAATTTGAAGTAAACTGCCCTCAACAACCTAATAATCATGGATTTGGCAGTGCTGAATAAATATATTATGTAGCCTAAGTGTACAAATTGGTGACTTAGTATCAATTAGGGTATTAACCCATAATGCTTCATTCTATGCTCTCAATTTAGACATTATAACACTGAATACTTCTGGTGGAAAAAATATAGGTAAAATAATATGTGGTTAAATAATAACTATAATTTTAGAGGCAATCAGTACTTCATGAGAAAAGGAGCTACTGCTCTTAAATACCTGTCTACTCTTCCCACATTTTTTTTCAAATTTTTCTTTTCCAAAATTGTTTTCAATGCACATAAGCTACAGAGTTGTTAATCCTTTTCCCACCTACAACAAATCCAGAAGATTACTTTGAAAACATTCAGGCAAACATATTGTAAATCACTCAAAAGGAAAGTAGAATTACTTAAAACAAATTTAAAGCATCATCGGAAAAGGAGAAATTGCTCATTATGAGCAATTATTTCTTTTCACAATGTTTACAAAAGTTGTCTACTGTGGATGTCTGACAGAATGCTTCTGCTTGTGGAAAAGGATAATCCTTTCATTTCACGAAATTTCCAAACTTATGCATTAATGGTTTCAAAGTCATTTGCTGCATATATTTGTAGTAATTGTGAGAAGGGGTTAACTGTGGGTTTAATCAGGTAATGGTTTAAACTTAATACCTTTAGGTGTCTGCAAGATAGGGAAGTTCTAATACCCCATTAGCCCAGTGATCTGGGTTATTACCCAACAATATTGACCTGATCCTGCCTGACCTTTGTGCAAAATTGTATACCAAAATTATAATGATATAACAGCAGATCATGTATTGTCATTAACCCTTTTCCCACCTACAAGGAAGCTGCAACTAATGATTTTGAAAACAAATTGGCAAAAATGTGAAAACTCCATAAACGAGAGTTATATTATGAACTAGAGGTGAAAATATTGTGACAAAAGGAGAAATTGCTCATCATGAGCAATTTCTCCTTTTGCCACATGTTTTCAGAAGTCCTCTGCTGTAGAGGTGTCAGAATGTGTGTGTATGTTGGAAAGGGTTAGATTTGTGATTTGTTTATTGATATACATATAAATGATCGACACACAGTTTAGATCTGATGAAAATACAAATATGTCATAATCAACCATGGTCAACATGATGATGGTTGTGGCAGTGATTAATAATTTCCAACCAGGGTTGTATAAACCATGGTTAACCATTTCCAACCATGGTTGTAATTGACCAATGTTAACCATTTCCATGGCCATGGTGCCAATGGTTGTAAATGTTTAGACCATGGTTGACCGGCTTGGTTAAACAAGGACAAAAAGGCCATGGCTATATATGGTCGTCAGTGGTCATTTTCGCAGGGGAACAATTTACATATTTACACAAAGGTCAAGGTCAGGTTAATATTGTCAGGTAATATCACAGCAACAGAACACTAATCCCTGATCCCTGGATCTTTTCAACCAGAACTAGACTAGAACATCTGTCTTGCTGAAGGGCTCTCCAACATGACAGTTGAGAGCAGGGATTAACAACAGGCATCTCTTTGTGTAATTTCTCCTTTTCCCACAATGTTTTCAAAAGTAGCTTGCTGCAAAAGGTGTCATATAAGTGGCCTATATCAGGGTAAGGGTTAAGGCAAAAAGTTATTTGGATCAGGGATACATTGTTCGCAGTCATCTTTAGAATGTTTTTAACCTTTACAGCGGTTTATAACAGTATTGAAGTTATATCACGGCAGTCAGCTGACATTATCCTGTGTTTCCTGACTTTCTCACACACACAGGTTCAGTTAAGGAGGAGTGGGGTAACAGTTCTTTTCCCCACAATATTTCTCTTAATATCCATCCAAACTCTATTATGTGGGTTCTCAAATGAATCGTCTCAATGAGATGGTTCTTTTGAGTACCAACAAAGAAAGGTTTGAGGGTCAAATAAGGATTTTAGAACAAGCACAATGCCCCTTATCTTTAGCTCAGAACAGAAGTATTGCCCACAATGTTCTTTCCAAGCCACTGGCTATATAATTACTTTCTTTTTAGACCATTGGTGGAAAACAAGTGGGGCTAGTCATAATAATATTGTCATTCATCTGTAAAAATGATGCATTATGTCAGATTTCAAACTCATTCCTCAAAAAGCCCTTGTTGTTCAAAACTCAATTAATAGGAAGGTTACTGACAGTAACTATAGCATACTTGCGTGATTTCTTGGCAAACAGCAAAGACGTATGATCAGACTTTGCATATATGAGCCGTCCATGAGAAATGTATCGACCCAGATCTGTCTGCGCAGACTGATCCGAGCCGACACATTCTGTCCCAGGGGGATTGAGCAATGGAGTTTTGATTCCCGAAACAGAAAATCTACAGGAGGCGAAAAGTGTCTGTCCGGGTTAGTCTGCGCGACATGCTTAGACTGATCAGGGTCGATACATTACACAGTGTCCACAATGTTGGTTTTCTTGTAATTCAGCTTATATATATGCGTAAATTGAGTGTTTGGGATTTTTTCTCACATACATCACATACATCACATACATCACAAGTATTGGTTAGGTCTCCCGGAAGCAGACATAGCTTGATGAATATAAACTGAAAGCTTGTTTCACGCGATTGATGTTACCGGTAAATAAATAAGTTTAAACTTTAACCTTTTTTCACATATAGACGCCGTAGGATGCATGTGCAACAGACAATTTTTGTAAACCTTGTGGCAAAAAGAGAAATTGCTCAATTTGCTTGACCAAAAGGACTGAATTTCCTATGACCCGGTTCATATGAGACTTTTTTATCTTTCTTTTACAACCAGTGCTGAATAATTAAACACCTTCTCGTCTAATAAGGAAATTGAACTGAGGTTTCTGATAAGTAAATATATATAGGGGATTTATTGTTTCAGTGTAAAACCAACAATGAGCTTCAAAATATTCATGTGTGGCAAAATTAACAATGCTGACGTTTGTGAAAGACTACCATTTCCTTAACCCTCTCCTACATATAGATGCATTTGCATTTAGATGCCTTTCAGCAGATGACTTTGGAAAACATTGTGGCAAAAGGAGAAATTGCTCATAATGAGCAATTTCTCCATTTGCCGCAATGTTTTCAACTCTTTTCAATTATAGAGCCTTTTAATATTTTCAAAGTCATCAGCTGCAAATTTGTCTCTACATGGGAAAAGGGGGTTAATAATTTTAAGTCCTGAACAGTGGAGGCTCTGACAAAGAACTCCTTCAGACAAATCAAAGTTTGTTTGTTTGTATGGTGTTTTACGCAGCTTTAACCCTTTTCCTTATATAGACGCTTTCTGATCGACTACTCTGAAGCAGACAAATTCTTTTGAAAACATTGTGAGTAAGGAAGAAATTGCTCATAACGAGCAATTTCTCCTTTTGCCACAATGTTTTCAACTCTTTTTAATAATTAAACCCTTATTTATGGAGATTTTTCACGTTTTTGTATAACGGTTTTCAAACTTCGTCTGCTGCAGATTTGCTTTATGTGGGAAAGGGTTAAACAATTCCCTGGATAAGTTACTATATAAAGTACTAATGGTCCATTTAGCCTGACACCAACAAGGAGGAAAATCAATTACTACCATTTTAGCTCGTCTGTTTTTATAGGACTGTTTCTTAAAAATGTTACGTATTATGGTATGGTCATGTCCCTCCGTCCCTCCCTCCCTCCGTCCGTCCGTTCGGGTTTTCCGCACTTTTTGGCCGGATTGCTCAAGCAATTCCGGTCTATAGATTGGCGATGTCCGTCTGTCTGTCTGTCTGTCCGTCAACATTTTGGTTAAAGTTTCAGGTTAGGCAAAATGGTTAAAGTTTCTGGTTAAGCAAAATCTCAGACATGGAAAGAGCTACAAACTTGAAAATTGGTCTGTGTGTAGCCACTAACATGTTCTTTTGACTTCCATGATAACTCTTCACCTTCACCTCGCTATTGCCCGTCTGTCTGTCTGTCTGTCCGTCAACATTTTGGTTAAAGTTTCTGGTTGAAGCAAAATCTCGGACATGGAAAGAGCTACAAACTTGAAAATTGGGCTGTGTGTAGCCACTAACATGTTCTTTTGATTTCCATGATAACTCTTCACCTTGCTATTGCCCGTCTGTCTGTCTGTCTGTCCGTCAACATTTTGGTTAAAGTTTTTGGTTGAAGCAAAATCTCGGACATGGAAAGAGCTACAAACTTGAAAATTGGTCTGTGTGTAGCCACTAACATGTTCTTTTGATTTCCATGATAACTCTTGACCTTCATGTTGCTATTGCCCGTCTGTCTGTCTGTCTGTCTGTCTTCTGTCTGTCTGTCTGTCTGTCTGTCTGTCTGTCTGTCCGTCAACATTTTGGTTAAAGTTTCATCACAGCAACTTGCGTTTTAATTTGCTTTCTACAGTTTTATAGTTATATCACGGCAACTTGCGTTTTAATTTGCTTTCAACAGTTTTATAGTTATATCACGGCAACTCGCATTTTAATTGGCTTTCAACAGTTATATAGTTATATCACAGCAAATTGCATTTTACTCCCCTTTCAACAGTTTAACAGTTATATCACGGCAACTTGCGTTTTAATTTGCTTTCAACAGTTTTATAGTTATATCAACTTGTGTTTTAATTTACTTTCAAAAGTTTTAAAGTTTTATCATGGCAACTTGCGTTTTTATTTGCTTTCAAAAGTTTTATAGTTATATCATGGCAACTTTCGTTTTAATTTGATTTCAACAGTTTTATAGTTATATCACGACAACTTGCGTATTAATTTGCTTTCAACAGTTTTATAGTGATATCACTGCAAATTGCGTTTTAATTTGCTTTCAACAGTTATATAGTTATATCACAGCAAATTGCGTTTTACTCCGCTTTCAACAGTTTTATAGTTATATCACATCAACTTGCGTTTTAATTTGCTTTCAATATTTTAATAGTTATATCACAGCAAATTGTGTTTTAATTTGCTTTCAACAGTTTTTGGCTGGATTGCTCTAGCAATTACGGTCTATAGATTGGCGATGTCTGTCTGTCCGTCCGTCTGTCTGTCCGTCTGTCTGTCTGTCTGTCCGTCAACATTTTGGTTAAGTTTCAGGTTGAGGCAAAATCGGTTAAAGTTTCAGGTTGAGGCAATCTCAGCACTGGAAAGGGTTACAAACTTGAAACTTTGCCTGAAGGTAACCAGTAACAAGTTCTATTGATTTCTATGGTTACTTTGACCTTGACCTTGGTTTGTCGATTTTCAAGGTCAAATTGCCGACAATCCGGCCTTACCGTCTTCAGCGGTTTCTTGTTTCTTACATACTTCAATGAGCTATTGAGCTGAAATTTTGTATAAGGCTTTGTAGTGATGTGTCACAGATCAAGTTCATATTTCCTGGGATTTCGTCAATTTTTGAATGAGTTATGCCCCTTTTTGGACTTAGAATATTTGTCAATTTCTGCTTGAGTTACAAAGAAGTTCCTGACGGGCGTATTATGTACCGTTTGCGATACACTTGTTAAAAGAAAAACAAGTCTTCCTATTGTGATACCCTTGGCGTTGAGGTTGTCACAAAACTTTAACCTTACCTCATTACTCAAAAACAGTTACACATATTCAAATGAAACTTGGTACACATGATCCTAGAAACAAATGCATGTCTATACCAAGTCACATAACTCTGGCTTTAATAATGATTCAGTAATGCCCCTTTTTTGTCTTAGAAAAACAGACGAGCATTGGCGTTTGCTACACGGCACTCTTGTTAACGTCTTTGGTATAATACAGCTGTGGATCGAACCAAGGTTACAATCTGTATAACGGCAATATTTCTGTTGAAGACTTTAAAAAATGGGTGAAATGGCTTCCCTCCAAAGGTGCTCATGGTTGCAGGGATAACATAACGACGGGTGTCAGGATAAATAATACCGATTAACCCTTTCCCGCATACGACAATTATGCAGCAGACGACTTTGAACATACTTTGTCAAAAAATGGAAAATCTCTGCAATTGAATAGATAACCTTGACTAAAAGTGGAAAACATTGTGTCAAAAGGAGAAATTGCACGTTTTGTGCAATTTCTTCTTTTGTCACTATGTTTTCAAAAAGCCTGCTGCAGAGGCTCTTTATGATCAAGTTAACCTTTCGCTAACCTGTTTTCAACAGTTATAGTCTGTAAGTGCTTTAACCCTTTCCCTCAAATAGATGCTTTCTGACGCCTCTGCAGCAGACGGCTTTTTGAAAACATAGTGACAAAAGAATAAATTGCTCAAAACGAGCAATTTCTCCTTTTGCCACAATGTTTCCCACCTTTAGTCATAGGTTATCCATTCAAATATAGAGATTTTCTATCTTTTGACAAAATATGTTCAAAGTCTTCTGCTGCAGAAATGTTGTATGGGGGATAGGGTTAAAGTGCTACTGCATGTGGGAAAGGGTTAACGATGAATTTGTTTCTATAGATTTGTTGCTGTTTTGTTATTTTAACCAACACAACTTTTAGAGACTGCTTGTCAAGTAAACCTTGTCAACTCAAGTTTCTCATCAAAGAAAAGAAACAATATGTCCTTTAAAAGAACAAGATGTTTAACTTTGATCTAATCCTATTGTACATTGCAACAATGGTTTCACGCCATTGTTTTTTATCACGTATTTGATTACAAATTCTCTCAAGCCTGAATGAAACAATGTATCAATTCAAAACATTTCTGATGTTTTAGGCTCTTAAATTATGTGGATCTTTCACCATTCAGAAATACTTTTGCTGCATTCCAAAGAAAATTATGGGTGTTTACTTGTGTAATCAAATTTATTTTAGCTGTATGATATTTTTAGAGTTTTTATTTGAAAAGTTTTAACCCTTTCCCTCATATAGACGCTTTCTGATGCTCTGCAGCAGATGGCTTTTTGACAAAACAAGCAATTTCTCCTTTTGCCACAATGTTTTCCACGTTTTCCACTTTTAGTCTTAGGTTATCCATTCAATTATAGAGATATTCTATTTTTTGACAAAATATGTTCGAAGTCGTCTGCTGCAGAATTGTCATATGAGGGAAAGGGATTGGAAATATTTTGGGAAAAGGAGAATATTTTTTTTATCTCACAATATGTTCAACTGATTATATGTTGAAATAAATGGAAATATTCTTAAAAAGGAAACTTATTTATCCTTTTTCACCTACAAAAAATGGGTTTTGAAATGAAAATATCTTGGCAAAAATCTGGAAACATCTCTTTGAATGAATATTAGATTATTGAATAAAGTTTGAAACATCATGGCTAAAGAAGAAATTGCTCAGCATCAGCAATTTTCTACTTTGCTCACAAAAGACTCAACTTGTGTCTGCATTGGGGAAAGGGAGGGTTGAATAATATGAATGTATATATACATACAGATCCAGTAATTTACATAATACATTGAGATTGTGACGACCAAAACATCTTTCCCACAGGCTTCATTCAATAACTGCCTGGTAAACACAACTGACAAAATCTATGTCACCTCAGAGGACTAGATGACGTCAGGAGTAAACAGGGCTTGCTTCTTTGATATCTTTGTAAGCCCTCATTGAAACCTATGTTGTGGGTACTCAAAAGAATCAACTTGCTTAGACGATTCTTTTAACCCTTTCCCTCATACGACAATTCTGCAGCAGACGACTTTGAACTTATTTTGTCAAAACATAGGTTATCCATTCAACTATGGAGATTTTCTATGACAAAAAGTGGAAAACGTTGTGGCAAAAGGAGAAATTGAATGTTTTGTGCAATTTCTTCTTTTGTCACTATGTTTTCAAAAAGCTCTGATCTGTATCGAAATATTCAAACCTTCACTTTAATTATAATACCAGATATTTATATATTATTAAAAATACTTTATCCGGTAAATGATATTCACTTGAAAGGCTTTTCAGCAAAATGTTTTTCAAGATTTCTAAAAAAAAAAAAATTATTCACATATTTCATAAATTGCAACAAACATTTCCTTCATTTAAAGCATTTAAAAAGAAAAAATTGTAGACCAACAATTAATCATGTCGGACACTAACCCAGTGTCCCATAAAGAACACATCTGCAGAAGACAACTTGGAAAAAAAGAGCAGATGAATGATAGTATAATTATTAAAATGAATGAAAAACATTGTAACAAAAGGAGAAATTGCTCACTATAATGAGCAATTTCTCCTTTTGTCACAATGTTTTAAATCTTGGCTGAAGATGTTTCATAATGTGTCTGTAGGTGGGAAAGGGTTAAATTAGAACTGACAGCTAAGCTTCTTAGAGAAAAAAAAAAAAAAGGACTACAATTTTTTGGTTCATTAAGATCTGTAGAAGGATCACAAGTAATTTTATACAAATCTCTCTGCTACCCTGTGGTTATTCACAAAAAATATCAAACTGAGCGTAATTACTCTTTTCTCCAACATTTATTAGGTTTTGACAAATTTCACATGAATAGCTACAAGTTTGTGGTCAAACTCTACTCAATGTCTGTCTTCTGAGTATGTTTAACCTTGCACTCAATTAAAATTTGTCTGAATTCGAAATCCGTCTTGCTTCTTGGTCAATTTGCTATACTTTTGTTCTGGTTGTTGTAGTTGTATGCGTATTAGAAAATACATTTTCAATGCATTGATTGACCTTTACTTAAAAATAGACTACTTTAAAGTTTTAATGCTTTTGCTTCAGGAGCTTACAAATCTTTGGATGTCCTTTGATTTTGCACTGCTTTGCCCAATGTCTTTTTTTTTTAAAAATATCTTAGAAAGTCAATAAATAGGTACCTACAAAGTCAAGGTGATTGGTTACTATTTGTCTGAAACTTAGCATGATTAACCTTTGACTGGGTAACCTGATTTTGTGAATGTTTTGCTACCAGTATAAAGCCAGGCCAGCCAGCGCAGATTCTTCATAATCTATCCTGGCTCTATCCTGTTGGCTGATAAAATTGACATTTTTGTCTCGCCCACGATAGTGGAGTGAGACATACCAGTTATTTTGACGGCGACGGCGGCGGCTACTTTTACAAATAACTATATCTCAGCAACCCCTGCTGGAATTTTTCTGAAACTTTATCAGATGTATTGTAGGGTCATGGAACATCATTCAAGGTCAAGGTCATAATTTGGCAGAACTTGACCTTGGTTATATCTCAGCAACCCCTCCTGGAATTTTTCTGAAATTTTGTCAGATGTATTGTTGGGTCATAGGACATCATTCAACGTCAACATTTTTTAGGTCAAGGTCATAATTTGGCAGAACTTGACCTTGGTTAGGAAACTAAACCTCAAAAATTAACCTTTGTTAACTTTGACTGTAGAGCCTACATTGTTAATTTAATCTTTATGCAAGTTTATCAAAACATTTGTTTCCATCATTCAACATCAAAATTACCAAGGTCAATGTCAAAGTTTGCCAAAACTAAACCTTGGTTAACTTTGACTGTAGAAGCCACATTTTTCATTCATTGTTCATGAAAGTTTATCAGAACATTTATCTCCATCAAATCTTGGTCATGAGGTCAATTGTTAGAATAACCTTGTGAACACTCAAGAATTCAATTTTGATATTCAATCTTCATGAAATTTAATCACAACCATTGTCTCCATCAAATATCGGTCAAGTTTTAAACTGGCCATGGTGTTTCAAGAACTAGGTCACTTGGTCAAATGTTGGAATAATCTTCTGAACACTCTTGAAGTCTCTTTCTCCATTCAATCTTTACAAAATTGAACACAAGATTTTCCTTCATCAAATATAGGTCAACTTCACAAATAGGTCATGAGGGGTCAAAAACGAGGTCACTAGGTCAAATGTTAGAAACACTCTAAAAATCACATTTTTTATTTAATCTTCATGAAAAGTTGTTAGATCACAATCTTGTTCAAGTTAAAAACTGGGTAATGGGGTAGGTCAAACAGTAACGTCACTATGTCAAATTTCCTAGAATGCGAGACACCCTCAGCCCGAGGTCTTGTTAACTTAAATTTCTGCTTTTCCCATAATGTTTTCAACTATTCAATAATTATATTTTCATTCATAAAGGTTTTCCATATTTAAGCCAAGATCATTTTGCAAAGTCCTTGTAACTGGGATAGGGTTATGGTAAACATAATATTGACGAACACTTTGTGAGTTCAAAACCCAGCTTGGCCAACATTCAATGGGCTAACACTCTATGTGGAAAAGCAGCCAACTGCTTGGACATCTGTTTTTGGAGAACTGGTGTGAGAAATCCAGGAAACACATGCGTAGTAGAACTGGCCGTCGTGATATGACTGAACAAAAAATTGTTGAAAACGGCTTTTAACCCTTATCGATCAATCATATTGTCCCATAACAGCTCTTGTTTGGTTTTATGTTTCTTGCAGAAATGCAATGAAAATATCGATATTGGTCAATTGATTTCAAGAATGAGATGCAGAATATTGTCAAATAAGGAAAAGGTTTTTTCTTATTTTCCCAAGGTGAGAACGTGCTAACTATTAACGCCTCCTCCAGAAAATAAATTTGCAGCAGATTTGTATCAATTAAACTTGACAACATTGTGGCCAAAGGAAAAATTGTGAGAAGATGAGCAATTTCTTCTTTTGCCACATTGTTTTCAAAAGGTCGTCTACTGAAGATGCGTCAAAATGCGCCTGCAGATGGGGAAGGGTTTACAATTTACAAGATATGAAATTTTAAGTTGTCTGCTTCAGTGCTTCTGACACATTTTAGTAAAAGCATTGTCGAAAATATTTGACAAAAAAAATATGTTTGACTTTTCGATGGAGTTGAAAAATTGTGAGAAGATGAGAAATTTCAAGTTGTTTAGCATTGAGAGTCGTCTACTTTCTAAACACATCGTATGGAAATAACAAATGTCTCATTTTATGGTGAAGATTTCAAACGTTAAATGCAGTCTGTATCGAGGAAAGAATTAACTGTGGGAACCAAATTGATTTTAAGGATCTATAGCTATTAACCCTTTCCCACTTGCAGACGCATTTTGACGCAATATCAGCAGACGACTTCTGAAAACATTTTAGCCAAAAGTGAAATTGCTCATAATGAGCAATTTCTCCTTTAGCTACGATGTTTTTAACTTAGTATAACAATTAAGCTATCTTTTATGGAGATTTTTCAGGTATTTTGTCCCTATGTTTTCAAAGTGGTCTGCTTAAGAATTGTTGTATGTGGGAAAGAAACATTAGTGAATTGAAACTTTAATGATGTCAGTCCATTCTCTTTTGTGTCTTTAAAGATTTACTTGACTGGCTATAAATATATTAATATTATCATTTTCAAATATGTTTTCTCTCTGTTTGTCCAAAGTTAGTGTGATGAGCTGAAGAAATCTATTATAGTGTTGCAGAATTTTGAAATGGAACCTTTCTTTGGTTAATTCATGATCCTTAACATTTAACCCTTTCCCACATATAGGCACTTTTGGATGCCTCTGCTGCAGACGACTTTTGAAAACAATGTGACAAAAGGAGAAATTGCTCAAAACGAGCAATTTTTCCTTTTGTCACAATGTTTTCAACTCTTTTCAATGATTAAATTTCCATTTATCAATATTTTATATATCTTTGCTCTATGTTTTCAAAGTTGTATGTGGGGAAGGTTTAATTCTTTCTTATATATATTGTGTTGCCTGCCATTGGCAACAACACAACACATAGTGATCACTGTCTGTCCGTTAGTTTGTCTGCTGTCACGCTGAACAATATGCAGGGGACACAAGTGTTCCTTCAAACTCTTGTGTTCTTCTATTTTGCCATGTCGAAACCAAAAATCACTGTGACAAGCGTCATTAGTCTTTCACCAATGGGCTAACAGTCTATGTGGAAAAGCAGCCAGTTGCTTGGAAAGTATGTTGTGTGGAGAACTGGTGCGAGAAAGCCAGGAATCACATGAGTAAGTGAACTGGTAGCTGTAATATGAATGAAAAATTGTCAATCAACATGATAAATGTAAATAAAGGGTTAATTTGCCATTAGGGTGTTTTTACCTTTTCCCAAATACTACAACACTGCATCAGATGACTTTTAAAATATCTGGACAAAAATATGGAAAATCTCTATAATTGAGGATAATATTATTGTAAAGATTTGAAAATATTGTGGCAAAACGAGAAATTGCTAGTAATGAGCAATTTCTCCCCTATTACAACTTTTTCAAAAGTCATCTGCTGCAGATGTGTAAAATGTTTCTGCATGTGGGAAAGGGTTCAATATTATCAGCTAGATCTCATTAAAGATAGTTTTTATGACCCCCTAAATAGAGTATACACTCATAAATAGGTTTGGTGTATTGATTCATTAATTGATTGGAAAGCTATTAACCTATTTTGATACCTCCTTCACAATATTTTGTTACAATAATTGCTCAAAAGTCACATGAACAGAACTAGGACCCTTTCCCTCATAAATACTCGTGTTGACGCCTCTGCAGCAGATGACTTTTGAAAACAGTGTGGTAAAAGATCTTCCATATTTTTGCCATAATGATTCCAGAGAGTTAACATATTTGATTGAAATTATCTCTTTAGAGTAGTCTTCTTTGAAAACACTGTGGAAATAAATTACAATTTGCATAAATAGGTCTTATGAACATGATTATAAAACAGAATTGAAAGCATGGTGGGGAACAAAAAAACGTACTCAATTTTAACAGTTTACCACATACAGCAAACCTGCAGCGGATGACTTTGAAAGCATGTTGGCAAAACCCCAGAAAGTCTATAATTAATGCAAAAATTTGAAAACATTGTGGCTAATGGAGAAATTGCTTGTGTTGAGCAATTTCTCCTTTTGCCACAAGTATTTCAAAAGTAGTCTGCTGCAGAGGCGTCAGAATGCATCTGTATGTAGGTGGGAAAGGGTTCAACAGTTTACTGCAATGTTTCAAAAGTCCTCTGACGTCTTTATAAGGTCTTAGGAAAAAGGTCAAGAGTCAAATATAATTTCCAAATAAATAGATTTGCATTAAGATGTTTTCAATATTTACCATTAATCTACTCTGTCAACATTCTATAAGATGCTTGACATTAATTTGAGCCTCAACATAGGAAAAAATGCTTTTATACAGACATTTGCAACAATTTAACCCTTTCCCACTTGTAGACATATTCTGATGTTTTATCTGAAGATGACTTTTAAACATAGTTTGTGAAAAGAGAAGAATTTACTATTAACCCTTTCCCTCATATAGACGCTTTCTGACGCCTCTGCAGCAGACAGCCTTTTGAAAACATAGTGACAAAAGAAGAAATTGCACAAAACGTGCAATTTCTCCTTTTGCCACAATGTTTTCCACTTTTTGTCATAGGTTATCCATTCAATTATAGAGATTTTCCATTATTTGACAAAATATGTTCAATGTCGTCTGCTTCAGGATTGTCGTATGTGGGAAAGGGTTAAAGAGCAACTTCTTTTGCCACAATATTTTCAACTCTTATCAATAATCAACCTTTCATCTATAGAGATGTTCCATATTTTTGCTTAGACGACTTGGATTAGACGACTTCCAAGTCGTTTGCTGCAGAAATGTTGTATGTGGGAAATGCTTAATATCACATGCATACAAGTCGGATAAGCTCTACAATTTACTTCTATAAAATACTTTAGAGATTCATAGACTCCATGTTAAACAGTGAAGATCTGGGTCAAGATATTCACTTGCAATTATTATTTAACCCTTTCCCACTTATAGACAGACCCTTTTTGATGTGTCTGCAGCAGATGAGTTTTGAAAAACAGTGTTGCAAAAGGACAAATTGCTCAAAATGAACAATTTCTCCTTTTGCCACACTGTTTCAACATATTTTTGCCTAAATCTTTTCAAAGTCGTCTGCTGCAGATTTGTTGTATGTGGGAAAGGGTTAAAATACACACTTTCATGAGTTGTGAGTTTCCCATATTTGCCTTGATATTTTCGAAGTCCTCTGCTGCAGATTTTTTGTATATTATGCGATATGCTCCTTATTCAAAGCTCGTGAATAGGCAATAAATCATTTCTGAAAAATTATAATATGTGTTTGTAATGGAAAATAACATGAAGATTGAATAACACTTACTATAATGTTTTTCTTCATTCAACCATTCCTAGATCGTGATCCATTACCGAATAGGCTATTTTTTATTTACTCATAATGGAAACATAGGAGAGAAGATATTTATTCAGACTGGATCAAGAAGACTATATACCGAGACAAAAGTGGAAGCATTTTTAAAAAAAAAAGTGGGAAAAGGATCACTTGATCACTAAAATAGGCATTTTATTATTTGCCAGCAATGTTTCAAGAATTTTGCAGAGTAAATTTAACCCTTTCCCTCATACGGCAATTCTGCAGCAGACGACTTTGAACGTTTTTTGTCAAAACGAGAAATTGCGCATTATGAGCAACTTTTACTTTTCCCACAAAGTTCTCAAATGTAGTCTTCCGCAGATGCATTAAAATATGTGTGGTAGAGGTTAATACTACTTGATGTCCCAACTACACTGAAAACTATTGGTTTTGACAAAGAAAAGTATATTACTGTGCCATGAAATTGCCCTAGAAACCTCCAGGAATTACGATTGATTGAATGCTTAATTCTATTTTCAGTCATACCGCAAGGACCACAACATTTGACCACCCGTCAGGCCCTGTAGTACACGCCATAATGGAACCCCCAGTGAGGTCAGCCCCACAGAACCCCAACATGAGGAATGGTCCAAACAGGAAGAGCACAAAAGGAGGTAAACTAAAAGCGCCCTCTGCATCAAGAGAAGAGAACTCTAAAGTCATCATGAGAGGATGGCTACAAAAGCAGGTTTGTACTTTTGTTGTCAGCAGCCCACAGGTTGTAAGTGCAACTTTAAGACCAAGGTCATACCAACGACTTTTGAAATTGAATGTAAGCTTTCCATATGACTTGGGTGCTGTGCCAGAATATAGATTATTAACCCTTTCCCTTATATAGATGCTTTCTGATGCCTCTGCAGCAGACGGCTTTTTGAAAACATTGTAACAAAAGAAGAAATTGCTCAAAACGAGCAATTTCTCCTTTTTCCACAATGTTTCGAACTTTTAGTCATAGGTTATCCATTCAATTATAGAGATTTTCCATTTTTTGACAAAATATGTTCAAAGTCGTCTGCTGCAGAATTGTCGAAGGGTTAAAACTGCCCTTTCCCACATGCAGCAGCTGAATTTTGTATACATTGAAGAGAATAAGCACCATGAACTTAGTTACAAATACCTAATTATTATACTTTCTATTTATTATTATTATATGACCACTACAGGTCTAAAACTAAATATTTGTATAAAATAACACTCAATTTTCAAGCTTTCGGCCTGATGGCCTTCTTCAGGAACTTTAACCCTTTCCCTCATATAGACGCTTTCTGACGCCTCGGCAGCAGACAGCTTTTTGAAAACATAGTGACAAAACGTGCAATTTCTCCTTTTGCCACAATGTTTTCCACTTTTTATCATAGGTTATCCATTCAATTATGGAGATTTTTTATTTTTTGACAAAATACGTTCAAAGTCGTATGCTGCAGTATTGCCGTATGAGGGAAAGGGTTAAATTTGATTACTAAAGGGATTTACCATATTTTTGCCTAGACGTTTGCAACAGCATCTTCTGCAGATTTGCATTATGTGCGAAAGGGTTATTCTTTCTTCATATATGCTTTCTGAGAAGTTCACCAGAACTAATGCAGAGAGTATTTTATAATTCTAAAAGTTGAATCGAACTGTGGGATTTAAATGAATTAAACCAGGACATTATTATTCTGAGCTAATGTCGCCCCAACATGCTGATTTCAATATGTACATAAAGTAATGGATTTGTGTCACTGATATATTAATTTTTTAAGTTTTCTGCTTTTATAACATTTGAGGAAAAAGACAAAAAAAATTGCAGCAGATGATTTTGAAAACATCTAGGCGAAAATATGGAAAATCTCCCTCCATAAATGAAAGTATAATTATTGAATACAGTTGAAAACATTGCGGTTAAAGAAGAAATTGCTCATTAGGAGTAATTTCTCCTTTTGTCACAATGTTTTTAAAAGCCATCTGCTGCAGAGGCCTCTGTATAGGGGAGAGGGTTAACTCCACTGAACTATTTTTACCTTTATTTCTCCTTCGTTAGGAAAGTGGGGGACTCAAACTATGGAAGAAGAAGTGGGCTGTGGTAGCTGACTATGGACTGTTTTTCTACAAGGACGACATTGAACAGACCTGCATAGGTTCGATCCTCCTTCCCAGCTACAACATCAACCGTTGTGGACCCTCGGATGCAAATAAAAAATATGCGTTCAAGGCGGAACATGAGAATATGAAGACGTTCTATTTTGCTACGGATAACCAGTATGACATGGATAAATGGCTAGGAGCCCTGAGAATGGCGTCTCTGGTTCAAAAAGCCCCTGGGTAAGTAAAGATTCATTCCATGGTTTAACTGTTGCCACACATGACAAAATTGCAGCAGTCAACTTCGCAAACATCTATGCAAAAATATATGGGAAAGTGTTAATAAAGGTAGTGATTTTTGTATAAAACTTAAAGTTTATCAGAATTCGTTATTTTTAGATTTATCACTAGAATTAACGGAAAATAAATATGTCGCCTCAATTTTGTATTACAGATCTGGTCAAATGCAGAAATTGATACCCAAATCACCAATAATGACCTGGACAGATGACATCGACAGTCCAGGGGTATCCCCACCAGACATGCAAAATTACCCATTCTCCGGCGGGGACACCCCTCGCTCGGACAGTGACGCAAGCTTTAGGGAAAGATCACCGCTACAGTCTCGAGAAAATACTCAAGATTATAACAGAAATCCAGATCAGAGACATCTTAGCCAGGACCTCAATAGGTCGAATTCTATGGGTAACCCTGACCTATATAACAGGTCCTTTCAGGAGCCCGATAAATCCTTCAATCAGGACCCTAATAGGTCTTCATACAGTGCAAGAGAGTCAGAAAAGGGTTCACAAAGGGGATCAAAGTCCAATATACCTGTTGATGGATATGGGTCACTTCCTAGAGGCCCTCTAGGTCCTCAGGGTCAACAGTATAGGTCACATGACCCGAGACTTCAAAGTGATAGAAGTGATAGGGGATCAATTAGATCAACACAAAGTCAAAATCGAATGCCTCCAGATCAAAGGTCAAGGTCAAATGACCCTAGGTCACATCCTGGACCTTTCACCTCCAATACCTTGCCAAGAGATATGAGATATGGTAACCAAGACAACAGGGGCCAAGGTCAACCAAGAGGTCAAAATTATAACAGTTTACCCAAAGATCCTAGAGATTCAAGGTCAAAGTTGTCCCCAAATGATACTTTTGAAGGACCATTTAGTCAGTCATCACCAAGGCAACCCAAAGGGCAAAGGAGAGAAGATAACCCATACATGATGATGTCATCACCTCAAGGTCAAATGAAAGAAAGGTATGTGTATACTACATTCATACAAATAAATTTTTGTTGAAAATGGCTTAAACCCAAATTAATCAATATACTTTCAGAGTTCATCTGTTGAATTATTTTTAAACGTATTGCACATTTTATGGATGTTTTGTAAATCCTATATATATATGTCCATGAACCAAATGCTTTTATTTTATAGAAAAATGGACCCTTCAAAGAACAGCAATAGGCCACTCCCACAAGAACCTCCTCCTGAACCAATCAATGAATGGACCCAGTCAGGGGGTGGAGACTATGCTAGTTTAACACGCATCAAAGAGCGATGGCCAAGTAATTGTATTTTAAATTTTGTTGATTGTACACATAATTTTACAAATTTTAACACTTTTCCACATACAACAAAACATATAGCACAGGACTTTGAAAACATAGAATTATCTTCCATTGAAAGAGTAATTATTTGATAGAGTTGAAAACATTATGGCAAACAAAGAAATTATGGTTTTAAATACAGAAGTGAGCACTATTATTTTGAGCAATTTCTCCTTTTACCACAATGTTTTGAGAAGACGTCTGCTGCAGAGGCGTCTTGATATTGGAATTAGTTAAAATAGCCTTTGGTTATTGTCCCTAAGGTATGTTTAAGATTTTCTGCTCCATGAAAGAGTAAATGCTACAAATGGCTGTCTAATAGGCAATTTCTTCAAGTTACATGTGTGTAGCCTAAAATGAAATTCTATGTCTTTGTCTTTGTAGATCAAAATTTATCAAAGCCTGTAAATGAAGAAATTGTACCACAATCCAATCAAGGCGGGTCTTTACAGGCAACGAGGCCGGACCTTTATGTAGATATCCCACCCACTTATGTAAATGTATTTGACCAGTCTCAAGTCAGAGGTAAAAAGTGCAAAATATCTTTTTGTCATGTTTTTGCCCCCGGAACCGATTCCGTGGGCCTGTTTTTTTGCCTGTCTGTCAGTCTGTCTGTCTGTCTGTCTCTTTGTCTGTCTGTCGAAAAAAACTTTAACCTTGACCACTACTTTTGAACCATAACAGGTACGGCTACCATATTTCACATGTGTATTCTTTGTGACATGACCTTTCTGTCAGTACCAAAATTTTTGACCTTGCGACCTTGACCTTTGACCTAGATGTTGCCATTCGAAAAAAACTTTAAGCTTGACCACTACTTTTGAACCATAACAGGTACGGCTACCATATTTCACATGTGTATTCCTTGTGACATGACCTTTCTGTCAGTACCAAATTTTTCGACCTTGTGACCTTGACCTTTGACCTATATGTTGCCATTCGGGGGCATCAGTGTTTCACAAACACATATTGTTCATAGATGTATGTGATATACTCTTTCAAACTTTGAAAAGATATTTTGTACAATCATGTAGTTAATATAAACATTATTTATTTTACATCGATTGTGAAGCAAGCTTTCAGCTTATAATTAATTATGTAGTTGTATGGAAATATAACTTTTATCATGAAGTGAGTGTAGATTCAGATCAACCTGTACATCTGCTTTTTCTTACCAGAATCTACAAAAGTTGATTGACTGATGGAGTTTAACACCGTTTTCAACAATTTTTCAGTCATATCACGGCGGCCAGTTCACCTTCTCATGTGTTTCCAGGCTTTCTCACACCAGTACTCCACACAGCATACTTTCTAAGCAAATGGCTGCTTTTCCACATAGACTGTTAGCCCATTGGTGGAAGACTAATGACGCTGGTCACTGACTTTTGTCAAACGTCGGAAAGAATGTTTGCCAAGCTGGGTCTGAACTCACAACCACTGGATTGACACTACACAAGTTGACAGAGTTTTTCAACAAGCTTATGTAATATGCAAACTGTGTAGATCTTGATCAGACTATGCAGATGTACATGCTGATCTACCTGTTCTTAAAGGCCAATTTTTGCCTTATTATAAGGACGAACGCAAGTTTTATAAAATTCCATAATACTACACGGTTTATTTAAATAAAGCTAAATTCCATTAGAAGATTGTTTTGAAAAATGCTTTAAGACAACATCAAGATTTTGAGTACAAAATATATATTAAATCTTCATTTAACCCTTTCCCACATACAGACATTTTCTACTCTGCCTCATGATGGGTAATTTCTCCTTTTGCCACAATGTTTTCAACTCTATTCAATAACTATAATTTCATTTATAGAGATTTTACATATTTAAGCCTATATTATTTCAAAGTTGTCTGCTGCAGATTTGTCATATGTGGGAAAGGGTTAATGGTTTACCTCAAGTGATATCTGTAGAGAACTCTGTTTTGAAAACAGCTGATGAATACATTTATTATAAAATTGAAGTAAATAGAAGTATACTTTTGATACAGAGTTGATAAACCTTTTGGGAAAAGGAGAAATTGCTGAAAATGTGCAATTACTCCTTTTTGCGCTGTGATTTCTAATATCGCCGTGTTTTAGTTGAGTCACATGTTGTGTGTACTAGGTAAAGGTTTAATCACATGACTATAATTATACATATTTATTCACAGACGAACCACCACAATTACCATCACGACCACCACTTCCTGTGGAAATGAGACCAAAGTTTGTTGCCGACCTTGCCATGGGACACTCCCCCAATACCCAGAGAGCCATGCTGGAGGCGGAACGGAACTTGGAGCAGCGAATGAATCAGCCTGCTTTCTTCAACTATCCCACCCCCACCAGGGAGTCCCTCCCTTCTCTACCACAGGTTGGTAATTTCAAACTAGCAGATTTTTTTCCTAACTGTGGGAGATGAGGACGGTGTTTACAATCTGTTTAGAATCATTTTTTGTCGCACATTTTTGTGTCATGCATATCTAATTTAATCTAACCATAGAATATCTTTTATTACTGTTTTATAGGAAAGTCCAAGGTCACAATATGCCAAGAGGTCACAGAGGTCAAACGATCCCAAGTCAAGAATGGCAGATGATAACAGAAGTCAACCCGCACAAAGACCAGGTAAAACACCGTGTTTTGTTGATACCTTTTGATATTGGCATTTTTTTGTATTGACGTTTCTATATGTACATGTTAATGCACCTCATGCTTTCATCATATACAAATGGGGTAACTTGCATTGCCATCTAGAAGTTGAACTATTTAAAAAGCCATGTTGAATAGTTTTCCAGTTGTTTGATGTGTTGCCTCCCTTGGCATGGCGATACATAGGGTTCTCTTCTGTATGTAAATCCATCTGTCCTTCTGATTTTCACTTACTAATATTTGGGCATGTGACACATGTTTTCCTACACACAAAATTATTCAAAATAAGCAAATATAAGTCTGCAACTTTTAGGAGATGAGTTATGAACTTAATTTTTTTTTTTTTTAATGTTTAAACTGATTTCTGCGACTTTTAAATAAACATTGTCCTGGCAAAGCAAGTTATTTCCCTGTAGATCATAAACATAAATGATATCATGTAATAGAATAAAACATTAACACTTCCCCTTATACAGACATTTCCAGACACATTTTGAAAACTTTGTGGGAAATGCAGTAATTGCTTTTATTCTTTTTCCACAATGTTTCCATCTCAGTTTTGAAATGATACTTCTTATTTCCCATATCTTACAAGTTTTTCCTCATGACCAAATGACTTGAAAATATTTCATATGAGGTAAACAGTGATCAAATTAAATTCTTTGTCTCTATTGCAAACATTATATTCATTGTCTAATGGAATTGCTAATTATGTGAAAATGTTAAATTGCTCATGTTAAAATAAAGTCATCTGCTACAGAATTGTAAAAAATTGATAATATTAACCCTTTCCGTGATATAGACGCTTTTTGACGCCTCAGCAGCAGACCGCTTTTTGATTTTGAAAACATTAATTGTGACAAAAGAAGAAATTGCTCAAAACGAGCAATTTCTCCTTTTTGCCACAATGTTTTCCACTTTTAGTCATAGGTTATCCATTCAATTATAGAGATTTTCTATTTGTTGACAAGATATATTGGTCGTCTGCTGCAGAATGCTCGTATGAGGGAAAGGGTTATGTAAAAAATGAATGTTAATCTTAACTTCTCTCTGATGCTTGAAATACCTCATGGCTGCAACAGACAATGTTTGAAAATATTTTCCACAATATTTTCAGATGGCATATTGTTTTCTTA
Source organism: Serripes groenlandicus (assembly GCA_031761405.1). Taxonomy (NCBI): domain Eukaryota; kingdom Metazoa; phylum Mollusca; class Bivalvia; order Cardiida; family Cardiidae; genus Serripes; species Serripes groenlandicus. Next base: position 241,853,244 of record JASEVX010000001.1, read on the forward strand.
GGGTCATTTCAAAGCGGACGACTCTCATATTATCATATCAGCTGAACCCTTTCCCACATACAACAAAACTGCAGCAGACAACTTTAAAAACATACCTGTAAACATATAGAAAATATCTTTTATATCTTATATTATTTTATTGAATAATGTTAAAAACAATGTGACCATGGAGAAATTGAGCAATTTCTCCTTTCGCCACAATGTTTTCAAAAGTCGTCTGCTGCAGATGTGTCAGAGAGAGATAAAGTGTGTTAAGCATTAACTAAGATGCTAGACTCAAATATGATGAAAAGTAATAATGGTAGTTGCATGTCTAGATTCTAAACCTGTTAACTGATATAGTCTTTTAAGACTTCCCAAAGTTTGGAAAAAAATCTAAAAAATATATCTCCAAACGAAAGAAAAGTCTCAGACATGATATTTTCAAAAGTCGTTTGCTGATTTTGCATCTTATCATGTTTGTATAATTATGAGACAGGGTTTGGACCATTCTGGAAAAAGGATGAATCGCTTGTCATTACAAAATTTTCCTTTTCACGCAGTGTTTTCAACATTCGTATGTTATGGTTGCACCAAATGATGTTTGTAGAAGGGAAAGATTAGGCTAGTCACTGTTTGGTTTCATTCCATATGGATGTAGCTGAATATTGTCAGAGTGTTTTAGTTACTTTCAATGGAGTTAACCCTTTCCCTCATATAGACGCTTTCTGACGCCTCTGCAGCAGATGGCCTTTTCAAAACATAGTGACAAAAGAAGAAATTGCTCAAAACAAGCAATAATTCTCCTTTTGCCACAATGTTTACCACTTTTAGTCATAGGTTATCCATTCAATTATAGAGATTTTCTGTGTTTTGACAAAATATGTTCAAAATCGTCTGCTGCAGAATTATCGTATGAGGGAAAGGGTTAAACCTTCAGCGTAGATAGCAACACAATATGTATACAGAATATCAAGCAACTATGTCATGTTTTTAGAATAGACTTTTTAATTGTCTATCATCAGAGGGATTGTATTACAGGATCAAATTTCGAGCACTTTCCCTCATACGACAATTCTGCAGCAGACGACTTTGAACATCTTTTGTCAAAAAGTTGAAGATCTCTATAATTGAATGGATAACCTATGACTAAAAGTGGAAAACATTGTGGCAAAAGGAGAAATTGCTCGTTTTGAGCAATTTCTTCTTTTGTCACTATGTTTTCAAAAAGCTGTCTGCTGCAGAGGCGTCAGAAAGCGTCTATATTAGGGAAAGGGTTAACTAATCTTCATTTATTTAGTCTTCAGTCATTCACACAGACTACTTTGCCAACATCTGGACAAAGGTGTGAAAACATTGTGATAAAAGGAGAAATTGGTCATTAGCTCTATTTTATTTCTGGGCAAATATCTCGGGCAAGTTTTGTTATTAGTGAGATTGTCTCGCGAGACTCTATGGAGTTAAGGCCTTCTAATTGAAACTCTAGCAACCATTGATGAGCATGTTGTGGCAGTTTTAGAGTTCTATGTAAGATACATATTTTGTTTTATAAAATCCTTACTTGACCCTTTAACCCTTTCCCACATAAGACAAATCTGCAGCAGACGACTTTGAAAAGATTTGATTAAAAATACTTTTATAAATTAAACTTACATCATTGAATAGAGTTGAAAACATTGTGGCAAAAGGAGCAAGTGCTCTTTATGAGCAATTTCTCCCTTTGCCAAAATGTCATCTTCTGCAAAAGGTCAAAATGTGTCTGCAGGTGGGAAAGCGATGTTGTATGTGCCCTGATAGCTCAGTCAATAGCAACACAGGCTATCAATCCATGATTTGTGAGTTTGAATCCCAGCTTGGCCAAAATCTTTGTGACATTTGACAAGAGTCAATGCATCCTCCAATGGGATGACAGTCAATGTGGAAAAGTAACCAATTGCTTGGCAAGATTGTTGGGTAAAGTACTGGTGTGAGAAAGCCAGGGGAGCTGGCTGCTGTGATATGACAGAAAAACAGTGTTAACCCTTTCCCTCATATAGACGCTCTCTGACGCCTCTGCAGCAGACGACTTTTTGAAAACATAGAGACAAAAGAAGAAATTGCTCAAAACGAGCAATTTCTCCTTTTGCCACAATGTTTTCCAATTTTAGTCATAGGTTATCCATTCAATTATAAAGATTTTCTATTTTTTGACAAAATATGTTCAAAGTCGTCTGCTGCAGAATTGTCGTATAAGGGAAAGGGTTAAGCCACAATCAATCAATCAACATAGCGTTTTGTATGGTAAAAATAAGATATTTTGGGGGTTTGGAAATTTAAATATAGGCTGAGAAATAGGTCTGATAGTATAAGAACACATGACATTCGAAAGGGTATCCTACAGGTGGGAACAAATTACATAAGAAAGGGTGATTATTTCAAAATTAATTAATTATCAAGATTACAGTAGTAAAATATATTGGTTATACCTTTTTTTTAACCGCAAATTAAAGATAAATTTGACAAACCATTTACCATTTTGCCCATGCAGATGCATAACAGACAACCTTTGAAATAATTAGCAATTTCTCCCTTCATGACAATGTTTTCTTTCATTTAGAGAAATATTCTATTATTTTTAAACTTGTCTGCTGGAGATCTGTTACATGTGGGGAACGGTTAAAAAGTGTTCCGGATGAGGGATACCATTGATAAAAGACATATCATTTTGCATAGCAATCACTCGTACTGCATTGTATTCTCATTGCATTCACCTTGCACCATGGTCAGTGTATACCATTTTGTGTGGTTGTGTATTGAACTATTTTTATTTTTACATGTTTTATTTGAAGTGACTTGAGTGTTGCAATTATGTTTGTGTAATTCATTTTTTGTTTTCTCTTCATGGTCACAAGCTGTTGTTTTGGTTAACCCTTTCCAACATACAACAAATTCACAGCAGAAGACTTTGAAACTGTACTTCAAAAATATGGAAAAAATCTCGACAAAAGAAAGTACAATAATTAAATAGAGGTGAAAACATGGTGACAAAAGGAGAAATTGCTTGTTTTGAGCAATTTCTTCTTTTGTTGCCATGTTTTCAAAAAGCTGTCTGCTGCAGAGGCGTCAGAAACTGTCTATATGAGGGAAAGGGTTAAAGTTTATTTATTTTACATCAATTGGGTATACACCTTAACAAGCTTTTAACTTATATTAATCAAACTGATGTCTGCTTCCTTGAGACTTAACTGTTCTCGCAGAGTGAGTGGGAAAGAAAGGCAGAACCCGTTGTTAACTAGAATCAACCCACTTTCTTTTTTAGCTCACCTATGCACGAAGTGCAAGGTGAGCTATTGTGATCACATTTTGTCCGGCGTCCGTCCGTCGTGCGTCGTGCGTCGTGCGTCGTGCGTCATCAACATTTGAGCTTGTTAACACTCTACGGGCTACATTTTGCATCCAATCTTCATGAAAGTTTATCAGAACGTTCATCTCCATAAAATCTTGGACAAGTTCGAAACTGGGCCATATGAGGTCAAAAACTAGGTCACTAGGTCGAATTGAAGGGAAATCTTGTTAACACTCTGGAGGCCACATTTTCAACTTGACCATGTTGAAACTTTATCAGAATATTTGTCTTGATGATATGTAGGTCAAGTTCGAACATGGGTCACATCGGGTCAAAAAGTAGGTCACTAGGTCAAATTGAAGGAAAATCTTGTTAACACTCCAGAGGCTGCAATTTTTGCTTCAGCAGTTTGAAATTTTGTCAAAATGTTTGTCTTAAAAATATCTAGTTCAAGTTCAAATATGGGTCATATTGGATCAGAAACTAGGTAACTAGGCCAAATTGAGGGGAAATCTTGTTAACTCTGTAGAAGCCGCATGTTTTGCTTCAGCGGCTTGAAATTTTGTCAGAATGTTGAGCTGAATGATATCTAAACCAAGTTCGAATATGGGTCATGCCGGGTCAAAAACTAGGTCACTAGGTCAAATTGAAGGAAAATCTTGTTAACACTTTGGATGCCGCAATTTTTGCTTCAGCAGCTTGAAATTTGGTCAGAATGTTTGTCTAAATGATATCTAGGCCAAGTTCGGATATGGGTCATGCCGGGTTAAAAACTAGGTCACTAGGCCCAATTGAAGGGTAATCTTGTTAACACTCTGGATACTGCATTTTTAATTTCAGCATGATAAAACTTTATCAGAATGTTTTTCTTGATGATATGTAGGCCAAGTTTGAATATGGGTCATGCTGGGTCAAAAACTAGGTCACTAGATCAAATTGAAGGAAAATCTTGTGAACACTTTGGATGCCGCATTTTGTGTTTCAGCAGCTTGAAATTTGGTCAGAATGTTTGTCTGAATTATATCTAGGTCAAGTTCGAATATGGGTCATATTGGATCAGAAACTAGGTCAATAAAGGAAAATATTGTTCAAACTCCGGAGGCCGCATTTTTACTTTGAGCAAGTTGAAACTTTGTCAGAATGTTGTCTTGATGATATCTAGTCCATGTTGGAATATGGGTCATATCAGGTAAAAAAATATAGATCACTAGGCCAAATGAAGGAAAATATTGTTAACACTGTGGAGGTTGCATTCAGAATAATTGTCTTGATGTGTTTTGCATTGCAGTACATTGTATAATTAAGGTGAGCGATCCAGGGCCATCATGGCCCTCTTGTTTAAAATGGATTGAATGTCCCAAAATATCTATTGGAATCATACAAACATTTCTAATTTTGTAACTACCTTAGTTCTAGTTTAGTATCCAGGAAGCAGACATCTTTAGTAATTAATCAAAAACAACCTGTAAGAACTTGTTTCAAAGGCAATTTTTAAAAAAAGACACATTGTGAGGCCACTGCAGCAGACGGCTTTTTGAAAACATAGTGACTAAAGAAGAAATTGCACAAAACGTGCAATTTCTCCTTTTGTCACAATGTTTTCCACTTTTAGTCAGGTTATCCATTCAATTATAGAGATTTTCCATTATTTGACAAAATATGTTCAAAGTTGTCTGCTGCAGAATTGTCGTATGAGGGAAAGGGTTAAGACATTGTTGCCTAAGGAGAAATTTTTCAAATAATCTTTTTAGAAAATTTCCAAAGGTTTAATTGCCTGGATGTTTTCGAAGTCGTCTGCTTCATGCTGATATTGTAGGTACATAAGAGTTCAGTGATTTTAGTCCCTTTGTGTTGAAACCTTGTGTTGTGTATTCTTTTTTTTTTAGACCTAGCCCCTATAGCGCAAATGTCTAGTAATGTCGAAGCTCCATCAATTAATATACCGGAAAGCAGCTATCAAGGGTACAACAACAGATATGATCCAAATGCTTCAGATACAACACCTTCCGACAATATGAATGGAAGTGATACCACACTTACAAATGAAGAACGAAATGACAAAATAAGTGAATTTTATGGCTTGGGTAAATATAATGAGAAATATGGACCTCAAGGCAACAAAAATAGAATCATGTCAGATTTGGATGTCCGTGCAAATACACTGCCAGTGAAGAAACCATTTGTGGGCATAACAGGAGAGAAAGATTTCCGAATGAGAAATCTGCCTGACCACATCCAATCAATGCCAGCGATATACCATGAACAGCAACCACTGACCATTGAAGTGCCTCAGAAGCCCATCAATAGTAGCTACTTAAACATGGCTCCATCAGAATCTGGTAAAAGTGATGCAGATCAAAACCAGAGAAAATCTGCATTCAGGCCTTTGTCTTCTGCTAGCAACTCTCTCCAGCGTATGTCGAGTCCAGAAAACTCTGCTCAGCTTGGTCATCCAAGTGATTACAGCAAGCTTCCAGGGCATCAAGATCATCATCAAACAGACATTAAGCGGTTGTCAGCTGCAAGCTCTCAAATGTCGCAACCTCGGTCATCGTGGAATCAAGGTATTTCTTTCATCTTTGTTTGGTAGTTGTTTTTGTTGCCATGGTGATGGGAGTGGTAGTGTCTGTTGTCTGGTGATTGATTGTATCAAATGTTAAAAGATGAGTTTATAAATATGGTTTTTGTTTCATAGTTTTTTAGTTGAAAAAGAGGAAATGTAGGTTTTTTTGCTAAGTCTGCATGGAAACCATAAATTTATGATTATCTTATGTTTATGTCCCTTGTACATATTATAGAATATAACAAACAAGTCTACTTAGAGAAATGTTATTATGTAGACAAAAGGAGAAATCTCTTTTGTCGCCATGTTTTCAAAAAGCCGTCTGCTGCAAAGGCGTCAGAAAGCGTCTATTCGAGGGAAAGGGTTAATATTAGTTTATTTAGTTAGAGTGCTGGTCTGATGTATCTGAAAATTAGCACAGCATGTATGACGGTGTTGCTAATTATGGTTCATGGAGTATATGGGTACAATTTCAAGGAAAGTTGTTTACAATGTGATATTTATTAATGTTAACATAATATGATATTTAGTGGTTAATATATAATCCAAAATACCCTTGTAAACTTGGGCTTTTAGTATTTACATTTAGTAGAATAGAATAGTTCTAACCCTAAAGAAACCCTGGTGATAAGGCATAATTTTGAGGGAAAATAAACGTTTTTATTCACATAGGTTTAATTTGGTACAATGATAGATTTCTTGGTGCTACCGTTTTTTATCCCCCGCTTTTTCGAAGAAAAAAGGGGGGGTTATTAATTTCGGTTTGTCCGTCTGTCTGTCTGTCTGTCACACTTCGTTTCCGTGCAATAACTGCCACAAATGTGAACCGTTTTTTTTCAAACTTGGTAACAAGGTTAAATGCCTTAAGGGCTAGGCCAAGTTCGATCGTCACTTTCGGCGGACTTTATTTAGTGGAGTTATGGCCCCTTATTTAACACAAAATGTCGTTTCATGCTGTTTCCGTGCAATAACTGCCACAAATGTGAATTTTTTTTTTTCAAACTTGGTAACAAGGTTAAATGCCTTAAGGGCTAGGCCAAGTTCGATCGTCACTTTCGGCGGACTATATTTGGTGGAGTTATGGCCCCTTATTTAACAAAAAATGTAGTTTCTTGCTGTTTCCATGCAATAACTGCCACAACTGTGAACCGTTTTCTTTCACACTTAGTAACAAGGTTAAATGCCTTAAGGGCTAGGCCAAGTATGATCGTCACTTTCGGCGGACTTTATTTGGTGGAGTTATGGCCCTTTATTTAACAAAAAAAGTCGTTTCTTGCTGTTTCCGTGCAATAACTGCCACAAATGTGAACCGGTTTTTTTCAAACTTGGTAACAAGGTTAAATGCCTTAAGGGCTAGGCCAAGTTTGATCGTCACTTCCGTGGGACTTTATTCGGTGGAGTTATGGACCCTTATTCAACAAAAAATGTTGTTTCTTGCTGTTTCCGTGCAATTACTGCCACAAATGTTAACCGGTTTTTTTCAAACTTGGTAACAAGGTTAAATGCCTTAAGGGCTAGGCCAAGTTCGATCGTCACTTTCGGCGGACTTTATTTAGTGGAGTTATGGCCCCTTATTTAACACAAAATGTCGTTTCATGCTGTTTCCATGCAATAACTGCCACAAATGTGAATTTTTTTTTTTCAAACTTGGTAACAAGGTTAAATGCCTTAAGGGCTAAGCCAAGTTCGATCGTCACTTTCGGCGGACTATATTTGGTGGAGTTATGGCCCCTTATTTAACAAAAAATGTTGTTTCTTGCTGTTTCCGTGCAATAACTGCCACAAATGTGAACTATTTTCTTTCAAACTTAGTAACAAGGTTAAATGCCTTAAGGGCTAGGCCAAGTTTGATCGTCACTTTCAACGGACTTTATTGAGTAGAGTTATGGCCCTTTATTTAACAAAAAAAGTTGTTTCTTGCTGTTTCCGTGCAATAACTGCCACAAATGTGAACCGGTTTTTTTCAAACTTGGTAACAAGGTTAAATGCCTTAAGGGCTAGGCCAAGTTCGATCGTCACTTTCGGCGGACTTTATTTAGTGGAGTTATGGCCCTTTATTTAACAAAAAATGTCGTTTCTTGCTGTTTCCGTGCAATAACTGCCACAAATGTGAACCGGTTTTTTTCAAACTTGGTAACAAGGTTAAATGCCTTAAGGGCTAGGCCAAGTTCGATCGTCACTTTCGGCGGACTATATTAAAATTTTGGTGGAGTTATGGCCCCTTATTTAAGAAAAATGTAGTTTCTTGCTGTTTCCATGCAATAACTGCCACAACTGTGAACCGTTTTCTTTCACACTTAGTAACAAGGTTAAATGCCTTAAGGGCTAGGCCAAGTATGATCGTCACTTTCGGCGGACTTTATTTGGTGGAGTTATGGCCCTTTATTTAACAAAAAAGTCGTTTCTTGCTGTTTCCGTGCAATTACTGCCACAAATGTGAACCGTTTTTTTTCAAACTTGCTAACAACTAAGGTTAAATGCCTTAAGGGCTAGGCCAAGTTTGATCGTCACTTCCGTGGGACTTTATTCGGTGGAGTTATGGACCCTTATTCAACAAAAAATTTTGTTTCTTGCTGTTTCCGTGCAATTACTGCCACAAATGTGAATTTTTTTTTTTCAAACTTGCCTTAAGGGCTAGGCCAAGTTCGATCGTCATTTTCGGTGGACTTTATTCGGTGGAGTTATGGCCCCTTATTTAACAAAAAATGTCGTTTCTTGCTGTTTACGTGCAATAACTGCCACAAATGTGAACCGTTTTTTTTTCAAACTTGGTAACAAGGTTAAATGCCTTAAAGGCTAGGCCAAGTTTGATCGTCACTTTCGGCGGACTTTTTTCGGTGGAGTTATGGCCCTTTATTTAACAAAAAATGTTGTTTCTTGTTGTTTCTGTGCAATAACTGCCACAAATGTGAACCGGTTTTTTTCAAACTTGGTAACAAGGTTAAATGCCTTAAGGGCTAGGCCTAGTTCGATCGTCACTTTCGGTGGACTTTTTTCGGTGGACTTTTGGTCCCTTAATTAACAAAAGAAGTCGTTTCTTGCTGTTTCCGTGCAATAACTGCCACAAACTTGGTAACAACCTAGGCCAAGTTCGTTTAATTTACCCTGTAATACATGTTCAATTAAAAGACTACTGACATGTTTAAACCTAACCTCAACATTTTCCTACAATATTTCCTGCAAGCGGGGGATATCAATTTCATGAATTTGCTTGTTTAATCAGCTATATATTTCATAAATTTGTTTCCTTTGAAAATAATAGAAGTAATAATTTAACATCTGTTAAATTTGATTTTAATCTCAATTCAGAGTTGAAAGTACCTGTATAATGGAAAAAGTTCTTTTCACAATATTTTGAAAAAGTTGTATGCTTTCGACACAACAACAGAGAAAGTATTATTTGCAAGATGCAGACAAATTAATTCATAGCAATCTTGTACGATGAAAAAATTGAAAAAAAAACCAGAGGGTTCCTCATTTTACATTGTATTCCTTTGATAAATATAGATTTGATAAGCATGTTTCAGACTCCATTTCAGTCATGGTAGTAATACTATACCTGATGAGATATGCTTTGAGTCATCTGCTTTATTAACCCCTTCCCTAATACAACAATTCTGCAGCAGACAACTTTGAAAACATCCTTACAAAATTTTGAAAAAATCCATAAATGGAAGTTTAATTATTAAATGGAGTTGAAAACATTGTGGCAAATGGAGTAATTGCTCATTATGAGCAATTTCTTCTTTTGCCACAATGTTTTCAAAAGTCGTCTGCTACAGATGCGTCTTCAAGTGCGTGAAAGGGTTAATTAAAACAAGAGAATAAAATTGTAAAATCATTTTGTCAGTGTAAAATTTACTTTCATTGTGGTTTCCAATACATAAGAATGAACATTGTGATAATTTATCTATGAATTTCTTATTACAGATAGCTTGCCAGGTCAACTGTACCCGGGTCAGGGTCCCTTCAATCCTATGGACAAAGGTCAAGGTCCCTTCAATCCTACAGACAGAGGTCAAGGTCAGTTCAATCCAGATGGAAAAGGTAAAAAGATGGGTCAAAGGTTAGCACCAGCTGGTATACAGACTGTGAAGGAGGAACCAGATATGCCCGACTCACAAATTATTGTAAGTTGACATATTTTCAACTTTGTTTGGGACCGCCTCTGGGGTGTAGTGGTAGAGTGTCTGACTTAGGTGCAGGAGATTGCGGGTTTGATCCCTGGTCTGGGCCTTACCAAAGACTTTAAAAATGGTAGAAATGGCTGCCCTCCTTGGCGTTCAGGGTTACGGGGTTAGCATAACAACTGACCTACTGGTGTCAGGATAAATGGACCAGCAGTACTGGTAACTTACCCGGGAAATGCCATGATATAACTGGAAAATTGATAAAAGCGGTGTAATTCAATTTTGTTTGGTATTAACCCTTTCCAACATGTAAATGCATGTTGATACCTCTTTAGCATTAGACATTTGAAAACATAGTGAGCTATTTCACCTTTTTGCCATAATGTTATCAACTCTATTCAATAAATTAAACTTTCCCTTATATAGACTTTCAAATATTTGTTCAGATTATTTCAATGTCGTCTAAGGTGATTTGTTGTAAATATATGCAAAATAGTAAAGTTTACCTTACAAACATACACATGCAAGTAGTTTTTGTCCATAATTCAATTTGATTGTTTTGATTATTTGCAAGCCTCAATCTCCCCATTCCTCACTTCCATTGTTTATAATATATGTGTTTTGTTTGTTTTACAGGCCACAGACCTACCCAAGCGAAATTTCTTATTGAATGGTCCTAGACTTAGAATGAGTATCTCTGCCACAGATTTACTTGGAAAAACTGTAAGTTGACTGCGTTTAGAAGTTCAACTCTTCCCCACATACAACAAATTTGAAGCAGACAACTTTGAAAACATCTCTATCAATGAAAGCAAAATTATGGAAAAGAAATGAAAACAATGTGGCAAAAGCATTTAAATGCAGAGGCATCAAGCGTATGTATGTGGGAAAGGGTCAAGTTCTAATATATCAAAATTAATGTATTTGTAATGAGCACAAAGAGTTGGGGATTTTCTATGTTGTCTGTTACTATGACAAATATTTCTGGTCTTCTATCACAATGCTTTCAATTGAATTCTGTAAAAAAAGTATACTTCCAAATTTCTCAAGGGTTATAGAGAGATGATTTCAAAACAGATGACTCTTAAATAATTGTAATAGCCTGCAGATTGCTAGATAAGGAGGAGTGAACTGGTCTTTTCCCATCCATATCTCTCTTATGACTCCACTAAAACCTATGTTGTGGGTACTCAAAGACGATTCTTTGGAGTACCCACAACATAGGGTTTGAGGATCAAATAAGGATTTGGTGATGTTATATACTCTTCCTATCTAGAGCTCTGAAAAGGTAACCATGTAATATTAGAATATCTCTTTCCTGCATATTACATATCTACAGCAGATGACTTTGAAAACATCTAGTCTAAAATACTGATACTCTTTTAATGAAAGACCAATCATTGAATAAAGTAGAAAACATTGTGGCAAAAGGAGAAATTGCTCATTACAAGCAATTTTTCCTTTTGCCACAATATTTTTAAAGAAAATTCTGCTGCACAGGATTCGGAAAGCGTATGTTTGTGGGAAAGGGATGGGTTAAATTGAATGATCAAAATTGTTAACTCTATTGATTGATATTAATTGTTTGCAGCATGATGAACTGGTGTTGCTACTGATACAATTACGGCGTGACAAGGCCGACCTCAATACACAGAGGGATGGTATGAGGAAGGTTATTGAACAAAGTAGACCCGCAGATTTCTACTACAGGAAATTGTAAGTGTCACTCATACCTTTTCATGGACTTGTGATCATCTGAAACAGATAACAAATTATATCTTTGTTTTTGTTGGTAAATGGACTTACATTAGACATGACACCTTTTTTGATACAAAGGCAATTGAGCCTTACTAATTCAGTGTAAATTATAATACATAACTGTTCGCAGATGCAATTAGTGACCCAAATTGTTAGATACGACTCAATTGCATTATTTTATATAAGAATATTGCTTTGCACATCCGTCGGTAGACCAGCGCGTGTTCAATTGATAATTGGATAATGCCTGGACCTTTTGTACTCAACTTGGAACTGGGAAAGGGCATGACCAGTAGATGATCCTATTGGTTTTGAGGTCATCCATTCAAAGGTCAAGGTCACAGTGACCTTGAGCATAAAAAGGGGAGGAAGGATAATGTTTAACAAACACCTTGTTTTGATGATGTTGATGGGTTTTCTTACAGACAAAATGAGGGTAGACCAATAGATCAAGAAAAGGAACAACAACACAGAAAATATGTAGATATGAAAAGAAAATTAGAGGATGTGGAAATGCGGGTATGCCCATAATTATTTACTTTTCATTTTTTTACCATAAAAAGCAACATACACATATTCTGCAGCCATCTACTTTAAAAACATGTAGAAATACACATGTCACATACACATGTCACTAAATAAAAGATTTACTTACTTACTTACTTACTTATAGAAAATATCTATGAATGAAAAGCAAGAGTATTGAATGAGTTGAAAACATGTTTTAAAGGTCAACTGCTGTAGATTTGTCAGAATACACACACACACTTAAAGAATATTCCTTTTCCTTGTATCATTTTGATAATTTGATATTTCTTTCATTATTTTATTTCTCCCCTTTATGGAGAGTTCTTTAGATACTGGATCTTTTGGACCTTTCTCAAATCGATAGGCTTGTTAATGCCCCTGTAGCAGATGATTTTTGAAAACAATATGACAAAGAAGAAATCGCTAAAAACAAGCAATTTCTCTGTTTGCCACAATGTTCTCAACTCTATTCAATAGTTTTACTTTCAGTAAAAGTGATTTTTCACATTTGTGTAGAGATGTTTATCAAAGTCATCTGTTGCAAAATTGTTGCATGTGGAAAAGGGTTGACCCTTTCCCTCATACGACAATTCTGCAGCAGACAACTTTGAACGTATTTTGTCAAAACATAGAAAATCTCCATAATTGAATGGATAACCTATGACAAAAAGTGAAAAACATTGTGGCAAAAGAAGAAATTGCATGTTTTCAAAACGCCGTCTGCTGCAGAGGCGTCAGAAAGCGTCTATATGAGGGAAAGGGTTAAATGACAACATTTTTTTGTTCTTCACAGTTGCAAGTGTACAAGCCTCTGGTAAATTTAGTTTGCAATATGGTGACAATGGGAAGTTTGTATGGGGGAGACAATCTGATGCTGGCCACTGAATATAGAAAGGTAAGATACATACTCTAAATAAGCTTGTTGGGAGTGAGTTAACCCTTTCCCACATACAGACGCTTTCTGACGCCTCTGCAGCAGAAGACTTTTGAAAAATTTGTGACAAAAAAAGAAATTGCTCAAAACGAGCAATTTCTTCTTTTAACACAATTTTTTCAACTCTATTCAATAAATATGTCTTCATTTAGGGAGATTTTCCATATTATTATTGAGATGTTTTCAATGTCATGTGCTGTAGATTTGTTGTATGTGGGAAAGAGTTGGAATATCTGCAGCAGAAGTCCAGATAAGGTGGAGTAAATTGGTCTTTGTCCAAATATATCTCACTTATAATTTATCTAAACCCTATTATGTGGCAGTGACGTGCCAGAAGAATCATCTCACGGAGAAGATTCTTTTGAGTACCCACCACAACATAGGGTTTGAAGATCAAATAAAGTGAAATACGCCCCTTTCTGGAGCTTTGAGCCGCAGTCAAGCCAAAGTCAAGTTGCCAGCCTTCTATAATTCTACCATTGTATCACTTGTTACTGGAAGGGGACATACGTCATGTGTTCCTTAGAACTCTCATGTTAACAAGAACTGTTTCTCTTCTAACGGTAGTGTTGGAGCATTTAGCAGACTTCACTTTTAGCCTATTAAAATACAACATTAGACACAGAGGCGAATGTACATTTCATGGTTTCTTTATTCAAAGTTAATTATATTCTTTAAACCTTTGCTCATACAACAAATCTGCATCAGATGACTTCGAAAAAATATGTAGGTAAAAATATGAAAAATCTCTGTAATGAAACTTTAATCATCGAAAACAGTTGAAAACATTGTGGCTAAAAGAGAAATTGGTCAAAATGAGCATTTCGAGGGATTGGTGTGAAACGGTTGTAACTAAAATTGGTATTTTTTTACCAAGGTTAATCGTCTCGCCATTAAGTCTTTGTAAGCGTAAAATTATTTTTAGTTACAACTGTTTCACGCCAAGCCCTCGATTTTCTCTTTTCGTCACTATGATTTCAAACTCTTCTGTTGCAGATGCATAAAAATGTGTATGTTGGTGGGAAAGGGTTACATACTGATAAATCAGGTCAGCAAATAAAAGACCATCATTTTCCCCTTGTTTATTTTCAGCACCTCTTGTCCCCGGAACAATACTCCCCTCCGAAGAAGATGTTGGAATTCTCTCGGAGATACCAGGAAGACCAGGTTGTGCAGGGGATTGAGGAAGATGTTAAACAACTCACAAAGGAACAGGCCGATCTGGAGGTACACTGTCTTTGATAACATACCATTAATGATTATTTGAGTCATTCAATCTCTCTGTAGGACCGCTTTGGTGGTGCTGTGGAAGACCGCGTGCAAGGAGGTTGCGGTCAAACCAAAGATTTTAGAAATGGTAGTAATGGCTTTCCTTCCATGACACTCAGGATTGTGGGGTTAGCATTATGACTAAGGATATTTAAACCATTTTCCAAATACAACAAATCAGCAGCAGATGACTTTGAAATCATTTTTGCAAAACTATTAAAATATCTATTAAGAGTTTAATAATTGAATAGACTTAGGAACATTGTAGCAAAAGGAGAAATTTCACATTAGTCATCTGCAGTGGAGCTGTCAAAATGTGTCTGTTTTAGGGAAAGCATTAACAATTAAGGCAATTACAAACAGATTGCATATTTGCATAGCCTTTCTGCGGTCATTCTCCAACATCTTCTTCGTTGATCAAACTAGTACAGGAAAGAGTCAGATGAGATTGTCTGAGGTGCAGGCTGGTCTGAGTCTTGATTTGTTGTTAATTTAACATGTTTATTTATGTATAATTATTGAATAGAATTGAGCAATATCTTTTACCCCTATGCAGATGACTTTAATACCACTGCAGTAGATTTGTTTTGAAAATATTCCAGAAAGGATTGTGTTCGCTTTGTTATCTATTTTTAGGGAAAGGATATATTGCTATATATAGTATTCAGCTTTTTCCACAATAATTTGAAAAGTCATCCGCTCAAAAGTCTGAGAATTCGGGATTAACTATTTCAAACAAAATATTTAACATATGGGTATTAACCCTTTCCCACATGCAACAAATCTGAAGCAGGTGACTGTGGAAACATTTAGGCAAAATTATGAAAATATCGGTAAATGAGAGTTTAATTACTAAAGAGAGATGAAAACATTATGCCATAATATATGAGCCATTTCTCCTTTTGTCTCAACATTTTCTGCTACTGATGCATGAAATTATTTCTCCATGTGGGAAAGGGATAACAACAATAAGTTTTAATATGATTTCAGTCAAATAAAGAGTTTGAGGTATATTTGTTCATTTTGTAGATGTTTTTTTTCTTAATATCACTTTTCAACATTAATTTCATCTCTGAACTTCTAATTATAAAACAAGTTTACAGCATAACTCTTGAGTTTATTTTACATGTTTCTATTTTCATCAGTTGAATTTATATTTTGATCGCTTTTAACCTTTCCTACATACAAACAAATTGCAGCAGACAGCATTGAGGAAAAAGTATGGAAAATATCTGTAAATGAAAGTAAAAATGTTGAATGCAGTTGCCTATCATGGGATAACCTATGACAAAAAGTGAAGAACATTGTGGCAAAAGGAGAAATTGCACGTTCTGTGCAATTTCTTCTTTTGACACAAATGTTTTTAACCCTTTACCTCATATAGACGTTTTTTGATGCCTCTGCAGCAGACGGCTTTTTGAAAACATAGTGACAAAAGAAGAAATTGCACAGAACGTGCAATTTCTCCTTTTGCCACAATGTTCTTCACTTTTTGTCATAGGTTATCCCATTCAATTATGGAGATTTTCTATGTTTTGACAAAATATGTTCAAAGTCGTCTGCTGCAGAATTGTTGTATGAGGGAAAGGGTTAAATGTCCTCTGCTGCAGGTGCATAGAAAAAATGAAAGATAATAATATTAAAAATTAATTTATCATTACCTAACACATCAACTAGTTGTTTGCTGGAAATTCTTTAATTATAACCCCCTCAAACAAAGTTTGTCGTGGGTCTACTGGAATCACGATTTCGGTTGGTTGGTTGGTCAGTCAGGATGACATATACTGGTAAACATTCTGGAGCAAACTACTTCAATTGGGATATTTTAGTTGTACTTGGTATGTGTGATAACAAAAAATTGTAGATAGGCAAGACATAATTTTGGATCATATTTGTTCACAGGCGTCTTAGTTCATATGTATGTAAAGCGATTTCTAATAATAGCATTATGTCATATTCTAAAAATAGCATTATGTCATATTCTAAAAATACCATGCTTCATATACAATAATAATAATGTCTTTTTATATAATAACGTAAAGACAGGATATTTATAGTAACGTAGTCTTATGTTTTCTTTCCAAATTTTCTCAAACATAAACTCAAGATGCCTGTAATCTGGTAATTTGTTCTGGATTATGTTCCCTTGAAGTTCAACTTCTTTCATAGGCGTACTGTCCAATCAGTTTGTGCGGGTATAAAGTCACCTTTAGTAACAGTTCTAGTTTCACACGTTTTTGTTGCTTTAGAAATAAGATCATTCATCGTAATGCTACAGTAAAAATAGTTATATCAAAGAGTTACTTGCCTGATATGAAATTTCATAGTCGTCATCTTTGAAAAAGTCTCAGGAAAAAATGTAAAACTCAGAAAATTGGAGGCATAATTACTGTAGTAATATGCAGTTCAAAACATGATGAAAAAAAAGAGAGATTGCTCTATATGAAAGGTTTTAGATAGATGTTTTTACACTGTTTAGTTGTAGCTTTTCATTTATAGTTTACCTTTGGGTTAACCCTTTGCCGCTTACAAAAGATCTGCAGCAGACGACTTTGAAAACGTCTAGGCTAAAGTATAGAAAATCTCTTTGAATGAAAGTATAGTTATTGAATATAATTGAAAACAGTGTGGCGAAAGTAGAAATTGCTCCTTATCAGCAATTTCTTCTTTTCCCACAATGTTTTCAAAAAAGTTTTCCTTTGCAGATGCGTCAAAATTGGTCTGCAAGTAGGAAAGGGTTAAGTTAACAATGTGTGGATTCATTTTCTATTGAGTTCATTAACCCTTTCCCTCATATAGACGCTTTCTGACGCCTCTGCAGCAGACGGCTTTTTGAAAACATAGTGACAAAAGAAGAAATTGCACAAAACGTGCAATTTCTCTTTTTGCCACAATGTTTTTCACTTTTTGTCATAGGTTATCCATTCAATTATGGAGATTTTCTATTTTTTGACAAAATACGTTCAAAGTCGTCTGCTGCAGAATTGTCATATGAGGGAAAGGGTTAAGGAACAATGAGGATTTGCCCTACTAGCTGTACTCGAGCTTGATTAAGAATGATCCACAATGAGTCAAACATTTAACCCTTTCCCACTTGCAGATGCATTTGCAGCAAACGACTTTTGAAAACATTGTGGCAAATGGAGAAATTGCTCATGTGCAATTTCTTCTTAGGCCACAATGTTTTCAACTCTTTTTAATGATTTAACTTTCATTTATGGAGATATTTCACATTTTTGCCAATAAGTTTTCAAAGTCGTCTGCTGCAGAATTGTTGTATGTGGGAAAGGGTTAAAATATAAAAGTTTATAAGTTTTGGGATTATATAACACAAGAGTCTTTGAAGAAAGACATGTGTTGTCTACCAGTAGGAGTCATTGAAAGTTTGACAGACGGACGGACAGGCAACAGAGAAGTGGAGCCCTATGCCAAGACAGGCAACACAAAGAATAACTAGATTGTTATTTCCTATAATTTTTATATATATTTAATATTTAGGAATTGTTCTAAATTTTTTAGTTTTTGTAATACTATATTATCTACAATAAATTTTACTATTTGTATAAAAATAAACTTATCTATTTTACATTGATTGTGAAGCGAGTTCTAGCAACTTGTATCTTTCTCTCCCGACATCTACTTCGCATCAAATAAACCAGTATTCCCATTTATTTCATTACAGGAAAAGTTGGATCGTTTGTATGACCTTGACAGAGTGATTCAAGATCAGTCATTCCAGGTTACAAGTTTTAGAGAGGATAAGGTAGGATACAAACCTTTCCCACTTGCAGGCGCGTAGCTCCCTTTAGGCACTGTAGACACATGCCTACACATTTTTCTCAAAATGCCCCAAAATGCAGCTGCGGTGATAGACATCTGCGTAATGTATCGACCAGATCAGCCTGCGCTGTCCGCGCCGACTGATCCGGCCAACACATTCCGTCTTAAGGGGAAAGATGTATAAAGTAGTGATTCCTGAAACAGAAAATCCACAAGTGGCGAAAAGTGTCTATCCGGGTAGGCCTGTGTGGTATGCTTAGGCTGATCCGGGTCGATACTTTACGCAGAGTCCACAATGTTGATTATCTCACGAGATGGCCTACACATTGATTAGCAGACGAGTGCTTGAATGAGCTATATCGTCTTTTGCCACAATTTTTTCAACTCCATTCATAACCTTTTCCCATCTACAACACATCTGCAGCAGACAACTTTGAAAACATTTAGTCAAAAACGTAGAAAATCTCTATAAATGAAGGTAAAATTACTGAAAACAGTTGAAAACATAGTGGCAAAAGAAGAAAATGCTCAAAATGAGCAATTTTTCCTTTTGTCACAATGTTTTCAAAAGTTATCTTCTGCAGAGGCGTCAAAAAGCGTCTATGTGTAGGAAAGGGGGGTTAAGTTTGCTTTCTGTCAAAGGGAGGCGTTAGAAAGCATCTGTATGTTGGAAAGGTCTAAATAGATAAAAAAAAAACATGTTTATCATAATATTATTGATCTTTACAACAAATGTCAAGAACAGATTAGTCATATTATTATTATCAAATTATCCAGAGAAAGGAGAAACACATTTGTAACTCCTGGTTTTATCCATTCTCAAACATTTAACCCTTTCCTACATATAGGTGCTTTCTGACACCTCTGCAGCAGTCGACATTGGAAAACATTATAACTAGGGATGGGACCGAGTACGCGAGTACCCGAGTACTCGGTCGGACGTCCGAGTACCGGTTAACAAAATAGGTACTCGAGTACTCGTAAAAATAAAAATAAAAAGTATGTTAAAGTAAATAAAAAACCTAAAACATATTGAATCTGTTTTACTTATTGAGTTACTAAAAAAGTCAGTAAATCAGCGATGAAGGGATGAAGGGATATTAAACAAACAGCTAACACCTATTCGTCTGAAGATAGTACTTAATCCATTTTAATCCACTTTAATTGGCGATTTGATTGCAATCACGAGTCAAATCTGAACAACGTGACAAACAGGTAGTTAGCGATATCTCCAGTCAATTAGCAACCATATGCCAAACAATACGTCTAACACATAGGGCCGTCGGGTTTTCACACCTTCGTCGCAATCGTGTTGTCAATTGTCAACACGTTATAATTGTATAGTTGTAAGAAATACACTTCCATATGATTGGATAAGAACTGTTGCTATTGCATTGACGATAAAGATATTATTTTATTAAATGTATTGTTTTTATCATTCTTTGTATTGTTTTCCTTTTATCGTTTGACTTGCTTTGATTTTGCGTCTTTAAAGAGATATACAGTCTGCACACAAACCTGTGGATGTTTACGCCAATAGGTCATTACCATTCCGAGACAAGACGTTTGATGACGGAATGAACAAAATGTGATTTCTTGCGAGTACCCGAGTACTCGATCGGAAGAGTTCACGAGTACCCGAGTACTAATATCGGTACTCGTTCCCATCCCTAATTATAACAGAAGCAGAAATTGCTCAATACGAGCAATTTCTCCTTTGGCCACCATGTTTTCTACTCTTTTCAGTAGTTATACCTCCATTTTAACCCTTTCCCTCATATAGACGCTTTCTGACGCCTCTGCAGCAGACAGCTTTTTGAAAACATAGTGACAAAAGAAGAAATTGCACAAAACGTGCAATTTCTCCTTTTGCCACAATGTTTTCACTTTTTGTCATAGGTTATCCATTCAATTAACGAGATTTTCTATTTTTTGACAAAATACGTTCAAAGTCGTCTGCTGCATAATTGCTGTATGAGGGAAAGGGTTAAAGAGATTTTCCGTACTTTAAAAGTCGCCTTCTGCAGATTTATTGTAGGTGGGAAAAGGTTAATTTTGGCTATTTGCAGGAGATGTTGGAGAAGGCTCTAGGTGGTTTATTAAAGAAGCAGGATCAGAATGGTTCGAATCCAATGGAATTAGACAAACTCAGACAACAGCAAAGAACGGTGGAAAAGGAGCTGTCGAGGGTCTTGCAACAACTGGCTGAATGCTCAAAGGTTTGCTTTCTCCAAACTGTATTTATTTAGGATAAAAGATAGTTAACTTACAGACACATTTTCACGTGTCTACAGCAGACAACTTTTGAAAACATTGTGACAAAAGAAGAATTTGCTATTATTGAGCAATTTTTAGCTCGTCTTTTGAAAAAACGAGAGCTATTGTCTTGACCCTGGCGTGGTCGTCGGCGGCGGCGTGGTCGTCCTTTTAAGGTTTTTTGTTCAGCTCAGCTTTTTTTTTCTGTTTTCTATCAGTCGAGCGTCTGTGTTGTACGCGGTGCTCTTGTTCCTCTTGCCACATTGTTTTCAACTCTATTTAATAAATAATATCATGTATAGAGTATCCAGTTTTTCCAAGATCTTTTTAAAGTCGTCTCCTGCCGATTTGTTGTATTTGTGAAAGGGGTTAAAAAGGTTTTTTGACAAAAATCAAAGGATGATTTGCTGATTTTTTCATGAATATACATGAATCATGGTTGATATTTAGAAAGTCTTCTTTTAAAACTTTCCCACATGCAGACGCATTTTGATGCATCTGTTGCACCAACTTTTGAAAAGATCATGGAAAAAGGAAAAATTGCGCTTAATGAGCAATTTCTCCTTTTGCAACAACACTTAATAATTGGACTTTCCTTCATACAGGTTTTCCATTTTTGCGTAGATGTTTTAAAAGTTTTAAAAGTTGTCCACTGCAGACTTGTTGTATATGGGAAATGGTTAAAATATGCTGACAATAATTACCTCTTGGAATAAAATCTTTATTAGTACTTTTTATACGCCCGTTTTAAAAAACGGATCGTATTATAGTTTTACCTGCGGCGTACGGGCGGGCGGGCGGCGTCCAGTATGTTGTCAGCTCAATAACTTTAGAAGCCTTTGTCCAATCATCACCAAATTTAGTCAGAATGTGTATTGGGATAATATTTCGGACAAGTTCGATAACTAGCCATATCGCTTTTGTCAATCAAGAGTTATCGCCCTTTAATTATAGAAATTACCCAAAATTGGTCTTGTCAGCTCAATAACTTAAGAAGCCTTGGTCAAATGATCATTAAATTTTGTCAGAATGTGTATTGGGCTAATATCTCGGACAAGTTCGATAACTAGCCATATCGCTTTAGTCAATCAAGAGTAATTGCCCTTTTATTATAGAAATTACGCAAAATTGGTCTTGTCAGTTCAATAACTTAAGAAGTCTTTGTCCAATCATCACTAAATTTAGTCAGAATATGTATTGGGATAATATCTCGGACAATTTCGATAACTAGCCATATCGCTTAAGTCAATCAAGAGTTATCACCCTTGAATTATAGAAATTACCAAAAATTGATCTTGTCAGCTCAATAACTTGAGAAGCCTTTGCCCAATCATCACTAAATTTAGTCAGAATGTGTATTGGCATAATATCTCGGACAAGTTCGATAACTAGCCATATCGCTTTTGTCAATCGAGAGTTACTGCCCTTTAATTATAGAAATTACCTAAAATTGGTCTTGTCAGCTCAATAACTTTAGAAGCCTTTATCCAATCATTACTAAATTTGGTCAGAATGTGTATTGGCATAATATCTCGGATAATTTTGATAACTAGCCATATCGCTTTAGTCAATTGAGAGTTATCCCTCTTTAATTATAGAAATTACCTAAAATTGGTCAAGTCAGCTCAATTACTTTAGGAGCTTTTGTCCAATCATCACCAAATTTGGTCAGAATGTGTATTGGCGTAATATCTTGGACAAGTTCGATAACTAGCCATATTGCTCCAGTCGATAGAGAGTTATTGCCCTTTAATTTTAGAAATTACCTCAAATTGGTCTTGTCAGCTAAATAACTTGTAAAGCCTTTATCCGATCATCACCAAATTTAGACAATATGTTTATGGGCAGAATATCTTGGTCACGTTTGATAACTTACAACGTTATCTTAGTCACTACACAATTATGTCCCTCGATATGGCCAAAACTGTACTAACAGTGTCCGCTCTCTAAGTTTGGCTGACGTACAACCAATTACTACTATACTTGGTCTCAAAACAACAGGACGGGCGAATTTTGTGACATTTGGCGCTCTTGTTATTATTATCGTTATTGCAGTTTACATTAAAAAAAAAGTATACACCTTACCGCTTTCCCACTAGATCTGTAGAAGCATATTGACAAATTAGCAGGAGACGATGTATGACTTTGCCACAATGTTTACCACTCTAGTGTATAGTTAAACTTTCATTATGGAAATTTTCAATAATTTTTCCTGCATGTTTTCAAAGTTGTCTGCTGCAGATTTGCTTTAAGTTTAAACGGGTTAATAGGCTATAAGCTACGTATCCTTGACATATTCAATACCATCATAATTTAAACATTTACATAAATCTGTGTGACATATTTTCACATCAGCTTTAATTACATATTCATATACATATGAGATGCTTGAGAAAATGTGAAAGAACTCGACACCAAAAAGACTAACAGCCACCTTATATTACAGGAACTAGAAGAAACTACAGCAGAAAACAATAGACTAGAACATGAGGTAGCCCTTTTGAGGTCAAAGGTACATGGGGATGTGTCCCGGAGTAAAAGCGCTCCCTCACTGGTAGGTTTATTCGCAAACTCTATTGCTTGATACTTCAAACAATCTTATTATACCCCACCCACAAACATTGTTTTGGGAGGTTATAAAGGAAACACCCTGTTCTTCTGTCTGTCTGTCCATGTTCCTTGTAAGCAGAACTCTTCTGAACTGTTTGTATATTAAGTCTTCAAAAGGGCAGAAAGTCAGTAAAACACTTTATATCATGGTAATTGCCACTCCTCCAAAACCCCTGAATGGATTTTGATGAAAATTTTCACTATTGAAAAACAATACTTGAGGTTATGCATTAAAGAAGATAATCCTGGTACAAATACAAAATATTTAAAGGGGTGATAATTGAACTTTTAATTTCTTAAACATTGCAATATGTAGTAATAACCTTGTAAGCACGACTCCAAAATCACTGCATGGTTTTGATGATACTTTACAAAGATGAAGAAAAATACCCATGGATGTGCATGAAGGAAGATAATCCTGGTTCTTAGTATATAAGGGGAGATAAGTGAACTGTTAGTTACTTATATATTGCAATATATGGTAATAAGCGCAACAACTCCTAAATCTAGTTTTGCGGGGCGCGTAGGGAGTATCCTTGTGTGAGTTCACTCACAATTTTAGTTTATAACATGAGGTATTGGTTGTTTCAGCTGTGAACCTTGACTACTATATGACTACGTTAACCAGATAAGGAGGAGTAAACTGGTCTTTTCCTAAAATATATCTCTTATGACTCAACTAAACCCTTTGTTCTAGGTACTCAAAAAAATCGTCTCAATGCAACGAGTCTTTAAAGTACCCATGACATAGGGTTTGAGGGTCATATAATGATCACTTTTCAAAATATAGACGCTTTCTGACGCCTGTGCAGCAGACAGCTTGTTGAAAACATGGTGACAAAAAAGAAATTGCTCAAAACAAGCAAATTCTTCTTTTGTCACCATGTTTTCAACTCTTATTCAATTTTTGCAGTTTCTTTTAAAGCAAGTTTCCAAATTTGTTCTGGTATGTTTTCAAAGTCATCTGCTGCAGAGGTGTTGCATGTGGGAAAGGTTTAAAGCTCTTCTTATTTTGAGCTCTGTGTCACTATACATTTTTCAGTCAAGTGAATCTCTGAGAACGAAATTGAAGATGGAAAAGGATTTGGCAAAGGTCCAAAATATGATGGAGGGACTCTCAGAGAGAGGGGCCCAGCTACAGGAAATGATGAGCTCCCTTCGGCGGCCCCAGAAAGGGAATGACTTGCAGAAACCCTGGTCACCTTTGTCACCAGTTTCACCATTACAGAAAGGTAAGTCTATTTTCTATTGAAGTGATGCTCATCTCTTGCATTAAACATTTCCCACATACAAAAATACAACACATTTTTAGCAGAGGGCTTTGGAAATTTCTAGGTAAAAACTAAGAAAATTTCTATAAATTAAGTATGATTATTGAACAGTTGAAAACATTGTGGCAAAAGGAGAAATTGAGCTTTTTGAGCAATTTCTACTTTTGTCACACTGTTTTGAAAAGTTTTCTGCTGCAGAAAGCGTCTATATGTGGGAATGGGATAATTCCAGAGGCTTTGATACGGATGAGTAAATAGTATCTTCTATACCAGAGAGTAACTCTCTTTGTTAACTTATTAAGATAGAAACTCGTCAATAATCTTTTCGCAAGATTAATAGCAATATTAATTCATCCAGTCGATGTCACCACTATAAGAATTTTAAATCATTGCTTAATGTTTAAATATTACTAAATATTGCGGCACTCTGTTGGAAAGAATAATCATGCAATTATATTGAAACTTTTATTATAAATGAGAATGCATGTATTTTCTTTTCTTTTCACACAAATGTTACCTTTTATTATTTGTCAATACCTTATATTGTTCTTCTATATATTATTAACCCTTTCCCTCATACGACAATTCTGCAGCAGACGACTTTGAGCGTATTTTGTCAAAACATAGAAAATCTCTATAATTGAATGGATAACCTATGACAAAAAGTGGAAAACATTGTGGCAAAAGGAGAAATTGCACGTTTTGTGCAATTTCTTCTTTTGTCACTATGTTTTCAAAAAGCTGTCTGCTACAGAGGCGTCAGAAAGCATCTATAAGAGGGAAAGGGTTAAATGTATATTGTGTCAATATTTAATGCAGAGGCCGAGAGGGAAGGCTGGGTTTACCCAACTATGTTGTCTCTTTAAACAAAGTCTTCATTATTAACTCCTCTGTTTTTCGAAGATACCCTTGGCGGCATCACAAGACTTTAACCTTACCTCATAATTCGAAAAAAACGTAAAATCATTTTAATTGAAACTTGAAAAATAATGTTCTTAGTAACAATATGCACGTCTTTACCAAGTCACATAATTCAGTTATACCCCTTTTTTTCGACTTTGAAAAAAGCAAACTTGCGTTTGCGTTTGCTTGTGGCGCTCTTGTTATTATTATTATAAATGATATACATTTTCATCATTGACCATACTCGGTTGTTATGCATGAGAAACTATCACTAAAGAAAGAATTTCCATATCAAATTTACCACGGTAAAAAAAACTATAGAGTGTCCCTTTCCTTCATACAACCAAGCTGCAGCAGAAGACACGAGGAAGACAAATGTATAGCAAAAAATATGAAAAAAAAACCTATAAATATAAGTGTTATTATTGAATGGAACTGAAAACATAGTGGCAAAGGGAGAAATTGCTCAATTCTCGTTTGGCCACAATGTTTTCAAAAGGTGTCTGCTGCAGGTTTGTTCAAAATGTGTGGTAATATTTCGTTTCTATTAAAAGGTCCAGATACAGATATGATAGACGGTACAGCAGGCATGACCTACTTTGAGACAGATTTGGACACAAGTGAAACCAAGGATCTGGCCCAAGTGACTGCTCTCCTTGCATCATACAAGCTTATCCCGGAAACAGAAGACTTGCACCATGAACCAATGACCTTTCAGACGACCTCCACCAGTTACAGGGCACCACCTCCTAGCAGTGAAGAGGGAACCAGTGCCTTTCGTACTGTGGTAAATTCACCTTTATCAATTCTATGTCATACATATGAGCCAGGTGGGGTAATAAAACCTTTCCCTTTTGCAAACTCATTTTGTCGCTTCAGTAGCAGAGGACATTTGAAAATATTGAAGCAAAAGAAAGAATTGCTCATAGAAATTTCTCCTTTTGCCACGTTTCCACTCTATTCAAAAATTATATTTGCCTAAATATTTTTAAAGTAGTCTGCTGCAGTTTTGTTGTTTCTGCAAACAGCCTATACGTAATACATGGACTAAAAAGAGACATCACTGTTGACTTGCATGCAGTTTTTACCCAGATGTAATTGCTTACAAAAAAATATAATTGTACTCATACCGAAGTTGCTCTCTTATCCCTGTATGTGATCCTGTAATGGAGATGCATCAAAAATTCTTAACTGCTAGACGCGCCTATATATGTAAGAATTCTATTTCGTTCAGGACGAAATGAGATAGTACCCTGTGCATGTGCATCAGTGTACTTCCGCTCCTTCATAGAAGGACAAGTGTTGTGTATCACAAAAAAAAATCATCCCTCCTTCATTCTATTTACTCATAGAGTTCCAATTGAATTTCAACTTACAGGTAAGTTGCATTTAATTTTATAATTAAACAGCATTTGACCTTTCCCACCTGCAGACAGACACAATTTCTGCAGCAGACAATTTGTGAAAATAAAGTGGTAAAAAGAGAAATAAGTCATCATGAGCAATTTCTATTTTTGCAACAATCTTTTATATAAATATATTATTTCATTTATAGAGATATGTAGATATTTTCAAGGCTGTCTGCTGCAGATTTGTTGTGTGTTAAAGCAGTTGCAGTTCTGTGCATATGGTTATAAGTTAATAAGAGCTCTCCAAGGATGGAAAGGTTGTTGAAACATAGAAAATCTCCATAATTGAATGGATAACCTATGACAAAAAGTAGAAAACATTGTGCCAAAAGGAGAAATTGTACAATTTGTGCAATTTCTTCTTTTGTCACTATGTTTTCAAAAAGCTGTCTGCTGCAGAGGCGTCAGAAAGTGTCTATATGAGGGAAAGGGTTAAAAATATGAAAACTCTCTATAGATAAAAGAACAATTATTGAATAAAGTTGAAAACATTGTGGCAAATGGAGAAATCGCACATCATGAGCAACAATTACTCCTTTTGTCACAATGTTTTCAAAAGTCGTCTGCTGTAGATACATAAGAACGTGTCTGTATGTGGCAAAGGGACATCCTTTATGATATTTCCTGATTTCAGAGTCCAGGAAGAAAAGAGGAAGATGCTACTTTTCATGCCTCCCCTGTACAGGCATTTCTAAAACAGTCGGCTGTTCCGGTAAACACTGAGGTAAGACACCATGATTCAGTCCACTTTTATGAACACTTTCCCACATACAACAAATCTGCAGCAGACTTAAAATTGTTTTGGCATTTTCTTTTGAAAATCTCAATAAATGAAAGTATAATTATTGAATGGAGTTAGCACACAAGGGGAAATCTCTCCTTTTGTCATAATGTTTTCAAAAGTCGTATACTGCAGAGGCGTCAGAAAGAGTCTGTATCAGGGAAAGTAAATGTATCATTTACCTAAAGTATGATTATTAAGATTCATTGACTTTAAACAATCTTTACCCTTCCCTCACATAGATGCTTTCTGACGGATCTGCAGCAGACAGCTTTTTAAAAAAATGGCGACCAAAGACGAAATTGCTCAAAACAAGCAATTTCGCCTTTTGTCACCATGTTTTCAACTCTATTCAATTATTGTATATTCATTTTAAAAGGGAGTTTTCCAAATTGTTCTGGTATGTTTTCGAGGTTCACCGTTATCTGCTGCAGATATGTTGCATGTGGGAAAGGGTTAACCCAATGCACTTACAATTCAGCAGCAGATGACTTTCTACAAAAATATGGAAAATCTCTAAATAAATAATAGCTGTTGAATAGAGTTAAATTGATTGATTGATAAGGGTTTAATGCCGCTTTCAACAATCTTTCAGTCATATCACGGCAACCAGTTCACCTACTTATGCGTTTCCTGGTATTCCCACACCAGTATTCCACACAATATACGTTCCAAGAAACTGGCTGCTTTTCCACATAGACTGTTAAACAGCCCATTGGTGAAAGACGAATGACGCATGTCACAGTGACTTTTGTCAAACTTCGGAAAGAATGTAGGCTGAGCTGGGATTCTAACTCACAACGCCTGGATTGATCGACAGCCCACGTCGCTTCTTGGGCTCGGCGTGAATAGAGTTAGAACGTTGTGGCGAAAGGAGAAATTATTAGCAATTTCTACTTTTGACACACAATGTTTTCAAAAAATGTCTGTTTGTGAGACGTTAGAATAAATTAAATCTTATCATGATTATAATATGAGCTTGCAATTTTATCTAAAATACATAATTATAGGAAATAGATTTTAGGACTGAGGAAGTAAAAATGTGTTCAGGACATAGGTGTCTCATTAGTCAGAAATGGCTGGCCCTATTATTAAACAGACAATTTAGTTTACATTTACTTTTATAGCACAACATATCTGAAATGACTCTATCTTTTATAACCATGTAGAACGGTCTAGACGCGGATGAACCTGATAATCAGTGGGACATCGGCAATGCAGACGACAACACAAAGCGTTTCTACGGTGAGTGATATCTTTTGTGTACTGGATTGGTAATAACCATTTTATTTCACCTGACTTGGCATGGTGACACACGGGTGAATTGTATCTTAACCTATCATCTGTTGTCTTTCTGTCTTAATTATCCGTTTCCCTCATACGACAATTCTGCAGCAGACGACTTTGAAGATATTTTGTCAAAAAATAGAAAATCTCTATAATTGAACGGATAACCTATGACTGAAAGTGGAAACATTGTGGCAAAAGGAGAAATTGCTCGATTTGAGCAATTCCTTCTTTTGTCACTATGTTTTCAAAAAGCCATCTGCTGCAGAGGCTTCAGAAAGTGTATATATGAGGGAAAGGCTTAATGTGACTTTTTGGCAGGAGGTGACACAAAGTTTTCTCTTGCTCTGGATTAATGATAAGAATTAGCTACTTTTGCTACAACACTTTAAGCCATTTCATGTGATAAAGAAAACAAAATGTTATTAAGAAAACAACAAATATGGTAAAGAAAACAAATGAACCATAAATGAACCACAACCTTGAACCCTGGAAATATAATGTTGATTGAGAGGAAAGTATTGTGGGAAAAATAAGAATTTTGTTCATTTTGGTAATTTCTCCCTCTCCTCTACAATTGTGTCAAAAGTTGTCTGTATCAATGCAGTGTTAGTTAATCCATAGAGCATACATAATTAGAATTTGATTGATAATTCAGATTTTAGTTAAAAAGTTTATACTAAACCTTAAAGCCTTTCTAACATACAACAGAACTGCAGCAGACGAAAATGTCTAAAAACTTTCTGAATTAAAGTGTTATTTTTAAAAATGTTGTGGCAAAAGGAGAAGTTGCTCATTATTAGAGCAATTTCTTGTTCTGCCTCAATGTTTCAAAATTGTCATCCCCTGCAGATGCTTAAAAATATGTCTGCAAGTGGGAAAACGGTAAATCAAACAAGCAAAAATAAGATAAAGTTAAGACAAGGATCACCCATATTTCTACAGGTTTGCTCCCCAAAAACATGCCAAAATCACAGACTGTGCGAGATGTGAAGAGAAATTCTGGAAACAGAAAGAAAAAAGAGGATGGTAACTAACACTGATAAAATATTTCAATGTCTATAACCCTTTCCCATGATACAACAAATCTACCGCAGATGACTTTGAAAGCACCTACTCAAGATACGGAAAATCTCTAGAAATGAAGGTATAATTACTGAAAAAAAGTTAAAAACATTGTGACAAAAGTCGTCTGCTGCAGATGCATCAAAATGCATCTTTAGGTGGGAATTGTTTAACCCTTTCCCACATAAAGACGCCTTTTGATGCACGCATACCATACAACTTTTGAAAACACAAGTGGCAAAAACGAGAAATTGCTCAAAACAATCAATTTCTCTTTTTGCCACAATAATATGTTCAACTCTATTCAATTAACATACTTTCAATCATAGAAATTTTCTGTGAATTTTGCCTAGATGTTTTCCATGACACCTGCTGCAACTTTGCTGTATGTCATGAACAGTTAACCCTTTCCCTCATATAGACGCTTTCTGACGCCTCTGCAGCAGACGGCTTTTTGAAAACATAGTGACAAAAGAAGAAATTGCACAAAACGTGCAATTTCTCCTTTTGTCTCAATGTTTTCCACTTTTAGTCATAGGTTATCCATTCAATTATGGAGATTTTCTATGTTTTGACAAAATACGTTCAAAGTCGTCTGCTGCAGAATTGTTGTATGAGGGAAAGGGTTAAGTGATGTTTCCATAGGTACACACAAGTCATTTCTGGAAAACTTTGCATTAATTACTGCACATTGAAGAGAATGCTAGCATAAATAAATAATATGTTAGAATGTCCGCCCCTTTTCCTGTAACGTTTGGATTGAAAATCCAAATTACTATTGTAAAAAATCAATATCTATATTTGTCTAATTACAAATGGCACAACAAAATCAATTTTGTGTCGGGTTATAAATCCTTTTATAAGTTTAACCCTTTCCCTCATACGACAATTCTGCAGCATTGACTTGAAACATATTTTGTAAAAAAATGGAATATCTCTATAATTGAATGGATAACCTTTGACTAAAAGTGGAAAACATCGTGGCAAAAGGAGAAATTGCTCGTTTTGAGCAATTTCTTCTTTTGTCACTATGTTTTCAAAAAGCTGTCTGCTGCAGAGGCGTCAGAAAGCGTCTATATGAGGGAAAGGTTTAAATCAAGAACATAAAAGCATTTTCTGATTGAAATGTTTGAAATTCATGTAGCAACAAT
The DNA here is from genome assembly GCA_031761405.1 of Serripes groenlandicus. Classification (NCBI taxonomy): domain Eukaryota; kingdom Metazoa; phylum Mollusca; class Bivalvia; order Cardiida; family Cardiidae; genus Serripes; species Serripes groenlandicus. The sequence continues at coordinate 241,884,243 of JASEVX010000001.1, forward strand.
TGCTTTGGAAGGTTTTGCTGACAGAAAAACCGTGTTTTATAATGCCATAATTTGGTGCCTTTTTAAGAACAATAAAGTTTCCAACCGGTCATACCTCTTAATTTTAGCTCTAAACTTTGTATGATGTGTTTGAAAAAAATGGTTTTGTCTTGTTGGTTTTTATTTCAGAGTATCAACTTATTAAGAAAATCCAAACTTTTCTGTTTACTCTTCATTTTTCATTTTCGTATTTATCTATTCAGAATCATTAACAAAAGTGAATGAATGTACTTGCACTTAAGATGTTATAAGCGACAATAAGATGTCATATGATATTATAATCTAGAATGTGATAAACCATTTGAATGATCTAAGCCACTGTAATATCTTTCTAGATATTCATTGTATTAGCAGACATTTTTATATCAGATGACACACTGAAGATTGTGTTTGCTTGAACCTTCATAACCCCTTTCTTAAAAAAGAGGACTTTTAACACTTTTTCAGCAGCTAACATTGTGGGAAAAGAAGTTCATAAAGAGCTATTTCATCTTTTCCCACAATGTTTTCAAATGTATTTACAATCTGACTAATTAATTTTTAAAAACATGTTGTTCCTTTGACATTACCAAGGGAGATGACTCTAAACATATCATAAACAAAAATCAATTCAAGTATTTAATCTTTTCTCTGTTAAAGATGGTGTCTTGTGCATCTGTAGCAGATAACATATGAAAACATTATGGGAAAAGAAGATATTTAACCCCTCCCCTTTCCAAAAACAACAAATCTACAGCAGACGACCTTGAAAACAGTTAGTAAAAAATATCTATACATGAAAGAACAATTATTGAATTAAGTTGAAAACATTGTGTCAAAAGGAGAAATTGCTGATCATGAATATATTTAAAAGTCGGCTGCTGCACCGTGAGACATGGGAAGGCGTGTGTTTGTGGGTAAAGTTAACACTTTCCCAACTACAAGGGTTATATACTCTTAAAGTTCAACTAATATTTTATGTAACAATTTGTTTCAACCCTTTCCCACCTACAGACGCATTTTAAGGAATCTGTAACAGAGGATTTTGACAGCATTGTAGCCCTAAGAAAAGAACAATTTCTCATTTTGTTATAATCTTTTCAACTCTATTTAACAATTAAGCTGTTATTTATGGAGATTTTTTCATATTTTCCAAGATATTTTTAAAGTCCTCTGATGCAGATTTGTTGTTTGTTGGAAAAGTTTAATAAATGTATCAAAAAGTGCTTTGTACATGTATAGGTTATATGATTCCTATCTCTCTTCCCATGTTTGATCACAGGCGTCTGATTTTATATTGATATAAAACCATTTCTAATAATAGCATTATGTCATACCGTATTTTAAAACTAGCATGGATCATATTATATACCAAAATAAAAATGTTGTTTATATAATACCATTTAGAAAAGCTAAAGAATATAACATGTTTGTTTTCTTTATTTTTTTTTTCTTCTCAAATTTTCTCAAGCAAAAACTCAGACGCCTGTGGTTTGGTGTAAGAATGAACGCTGACAGATTTGTTGCTCTTATTGTTTACCTGATATGCCCATTTTAGATTTTCTAAAATTGATAACTGCTGACAGTTAGATCTTACACTGAAACAAAAATACATCTATTATTTTTCTAAGGTTGCAAACATTTTTTTGAAAAATCGTGAGCCTACAGACATAGCAGTAGGTTACAGCTAAAGAAATGAAAAATTAATTCTCAAACATTTTAGCACCTCTACCACAAATATATTTGGAAGTTAATGTGTTGAAAAAGGGCAAAAGCTGTCATGTGACTGAAAAACTGTTCAAATCTTTTTTCAACAGCATTTAAATAAATTACCTGAATTACATACAAAAAATCTTGATTTTCCTGCACGGGTAGTCCTGACATATTTGCAGGTGACACATGTGTCCTTTCAAAAGCTCATTAACCCTTTCCCTTAATTATACAACAATTCTGCAGCAGACGACTTTGAACATTTTTTGTCAAAAAATAGAAAAACTCTATAATTAAATGGATAACCTATGACTAAAAGTGGAAAACATTGTGGCAAAAGGAGAAATTGCTTGTTTTGAGCAATTTCTTCTTTTGTCACTATGTTTTCAAAAAGCTGTCTGCTGCAGAGGCATTGAAAAGCGTCTATATGAGGGAAAGGGTTAAGTTTGATTATTTTAAATAATAATATGAGAACATCTGTCAGATTTTCTCACACTTCTTTAAAGTATCTTGCAATGTACATGTATAGTGAATGTTATTATCATGTTTCTCAAACCTTTTCCATATACAACAAATCTGCTTCAGGCTACTGTTAACGTCTTTGTAAAATAAAAAATATTGAAATGATGAGCAATTTCTCCATTTGCTACTGTTTTTCAAAAGTCCTCTTGCTGTAGATGGATCCAGATGCCATGTTGGAAAAGGTTAATGTATCTTGCAAATGTATGTTGCAAAATTGTATTGTGAATGTTTTCGTTATGTTTTTATATGGAAAAGCCTGAAAGATTGCATAATGTAAGGCAAATTGTTTCGATGTAGTAAAAAAGGCATAGCCTAATTGTCGTTAGTATACCATAAACTATTTTAACCCTTTCCCACATGCAGATACATTCTGACGCCTCTGCAGTAGACGACTTTTGAAAACATTGTTGGAAAAGAAGAAATGGATTATGAGCCATTTCTCCTTTCGCCACATTGTTTTCAAATGTATTCAATATTGATACTTTCATTTATAGACAATTTCCCTTTGTTCCGTGTAGATGTTTACATATGAATGTGTAACATTTTATCTTAAAGATATCTTTAATTATTTGCATTGGCATAATCCTTCAGGCTACTTTTCCCCACCCATTTTATGTGTACTCTTTTTTAACCTTTTCCCACCTGTATAAATATTGAAGTCTCCCAAGATTTGTTGAAATTGTAAACAGTTGTGCTATTTGAATCTGCACCATTTTATTATGAAAATTGATATCTTGAATTTTGATATCAGCATATAAGTAAACTTTACAATATTGTCTTTTGAAATTATCTCTGGGAATTGGAGTTTGTAAAAGAAAACATTTGAAATGGTGGTAGGCATTGCTTGCAATATACAATGGCTGCCTTACCAAGGATGTTTTCATATTTGTGAACATTTCTTATCGTTTTGTCAATCAGGGAAATGGTTAACAGCCTGCTTTTTATAATCCTGCTGCATGTACCATATTTGCTATATTTGTAGATCCACCATCCCTTCGTGTCGGTGTCATTCCTTCCGAAACTTCCGATTATACGGACTCAAACTTTCCTGTGTACGAAAACCTTCCTCAGACGAAGTCTTCCTCCTCTTCCGAACAACCCTCTGTAAGCAGCGTCCCCTGGGCGTCTGTTGCTAGTGACAACAACAATCCAACAGGAACCCACCGTCGACGCTCCCTCTTGCATCTTATGACTCCTAAACCTTTCTCAAAAACCTCACAGTATAGCAGTGTTAATAATATATCAACACCTCATGATAACCTAGAAACTGACCAATCAGATTCATTTTTACATACTCATCCCATTCAACCTAGCCAATCACACGACTTGGAACATAAACCTTCATATGACTTTGAATCTAGCCTGTTAAATGCCAGTAATACATCTACAGATCCAGTTTTGCAAATAAGTAGCAGTAAAACTCCACCCCCTCCCCCAGTGCGTGGAACCAGCAAAAGGATCACCATGGAAAACTTTACAAATATGCCATTAGTGTCAGCATTTCGAGCTCAAGGACAGAAGACAGGAAATATAATTCCTGCACCACCTAGAAATTACGTTCTTCCAGAGCCAGTCATTTTGAACAAAAGGAAGAATTCTAGGGCACTCAATAAAGACCGTTATTTGACAATATCGAGTTCTCAACCAATCAAATTGGAGAAAAATGTGTTACAGTCACCGAAACTGAAAAGCCAAGCAGGAGACTTAATATCATCTGTAAGTATTCATGTTTATTAACATATTCCCACATTCAACTAAATTAAAACTATGTGATTCTCCATCCTTTGTCTTTTATAATCTATGGCGACCCAGATCTCCTTTGCTCACAGCTGCAGTGCATCAGGCTATTTAGTTTATTTTTCCTTTAATTGACATGAAAGTCGGTTTGGCTTTAACCCTTTCCCACATAAATGCACTTTCTGATGCCTCTGCAGCAGACTACATTTGAAAACATTGTTACAAAAGAAGAATTTTAGTGCTCAAAACTTTTTCAACTCTCTTCAATCAATTTACTTTCATTTAAAGAGAGATTTCCAATACATGACTCAGTTTTCAAAGTCATCAGCTGTTGATGTGTTGTATGTGGGAAAGGGTTAAAGGAAAAAAAAAAAAAAAGATTGAGTCATAGAAATGGGTTCACTCTTTCCCATGAACAAAAAATATGCAGCAGACAACTTTGAAAAACATCTCGGTAAAACTACAGAAAATATCTACTAATGAAAGTGTAATTATGGAATAAAGTTGAAAACATTAAGGAAATTTCTCCTTTTGCCGCAATGCTGCTAGTCAATAGTCATCTGCTGCAGAGAAGTCAGAAAGCATCTGTATGTGGGAAAGGGTTCATGCATCGCTATTTTACCATAACATGATGGGGTAGGTAATTAGTGGTTTCAAAGCAATTTTCTTCTTTTTTTCTAAAATCTTTCTAACCCTTACAATAATTCTGCAGTAAACAATTTTGAAAACATCTAAGGCAAAATCTCGATTATTCTAATGAACAAAAATTTGATTATTAGATAGAGTTGAAAATATGGTGACAGAAGAAGAAGTGCTCGTTATGAGTAATTTCTTTTGCCACAATGTATTTAAGAGTCGTCTGCTGCAGAGGCGTCAGAGAGTGTCTGTATGAGGGAAAAGGGGGGTAAAAAACAGTTGTCTGTAGTAGCAGTGTGAGGACTGATACAACAGTTTTCGTATTGATGTTGTTATTATCCCATTGACAGGTACCGGACATTGTAAAGAGCTCTACATCCCACATGGACCAAATTGATGAGCGGACAATTGACAGAGAAATTGTAAGTTTGTCAGATAGCTTATAAATACAATACAATACAATACAATATATTTTATTGCATAAAACAACAAGCAATATGTTTATAGCAAATAAAAGAATTATTAAAAGTACAAAGAAGAGAAAAAAAAAATTCAGAAGAATTGACAATAAAAAAACCCATTGGTATAATGTGAACTGGTTGTTGTGATATAACTGAAATACTGTTGAAAATGGCATTGATCTCTTTCCAATTAATCAATCAATGAAATAGATGAATGGAAAATCTGTGGACAAAAACATGTGAAAGAATTATTTAAGCCCTTTCCCACATACAACAAATCTGCAGCAGATGCCGTTTGGAAAATATTGTGGCAAATTGAGATACTGCTCATAATTGTCACAATGTTTTCAAATCTATCCAGTAACTGAACTTTCATATAGTGAGATTTTCCATATTTTTAAACATATGTTTTTGAAGTTATCTGCAGCAGATTTGTTGAAATTGGGAAAGGGTTAATACAATATCATTTGTAACCATTGCAGATTCAGATCATCTTGCGAATCTGCACACAAAATGTTTAACCTGAATCCCACATACAATAGCAGATGGCAAAAATATTTATTTAAAAATATGGAAATCTATAAATGAATAACAATTATTGAATAAAGTTGACGACATTGTGGCAAAAGGAGTTATTGCTCATTATGAGAAATTTCTCCTTTAGTCTCAATGTTTTCAAAAGTTGTCTGCTGCAGAGGCATCAGAAAGTGTCTGTATGTGGGAAAGGGTTAACCCTTTCCCTCATATAGACACTTTCGGACGCCTCTGCAGCAGACAGCTTTTTGACAACACAGTGACAAAAGAAGAAATTGCACAAAACGTGCAATTTCTCCTTTTGCCACAATGTTTTCCACTTTTAGTCATAGGTTATCCATTCAATTATGGAGATTTTCTATGGTTTGACAAAATATGTTCAAATTCGTCTGCTGCAGAATTGTCACATGAGGGAATAGACATGGATGTGCAGTCAGATCTTTGTTTAGTTGTGTCGCAATTGGCATGTGGTTGATTTTTCATATAGGATGGCTTGGCCTTTTTTCATTTCAGCTTTTTTACCCGCGAAAAGTAGAGATACCAGAACGGTATATGCCTGACTCTGATGACGAAAGTGTGACGGGGGAGGAGAAAGATCGAAGGCGTGAAAAAGCCGACAAAATTAAGAAAATTTTAACGCAACAAAGGTGAATATAATTACACATTCTTTGACATAGAGGTTCAAAAAAGGAAAGTAGTTTGAAATTATTGTATTCTTTTAAATCCTTTTTCCTACATAAAAAACTCCGCATAATGACTTTGAAAACATATCGACAAAAAAATGGAGGTATAATTGAAAAAGGATAAATATTATAGATATCGACATTATAAGTCATTCAAAATTGATAACAAATTATATGATACAATATGTTAATTACTTTCCTTTTTTTTTTAATCTCTGGTTTCCTGTACAATAGCTTAGAAAACACAACCTGTACGATAGACTGTAGATGCACAAGCATTATACCATGTGAATCTTGGATATGTTGATAATTAACCACTTTCCCAAGTACAACAAATCTGCAGCAGACGACTTTGAAAACATCTTTGCAAAGACATGTATACATATGGAAAATCGGTGATAATTAATGTATAGTAATTGGAAAGTAATGAAATCATTGTGGTATAAGGAGAAAAAGCTCATAATGATTAATTTCTCCTTTCGCCACAATATTTTCAAGAGTCTTCTGCTGCAGGTGATTTAAAATGCGTCTGCAGGAGGGAAAAGTTTAAGAGGCCTAGATAAAAGGAGCATGAACTGACTTTTGCCACATATTAACCCTCTTCCACCTACAACAATTCTGCAGCAGATGACTTTTGTCAAAAATGTGAAATATCTACATAAAAGAGAGTTTAATCATTAAATAGAGATGAAAACATTGTGGCAAATGGGGAAATTGCTCATAATGAGCAATTTCTCCTTTTGTCAAGATGTTTTCAAAAGTCGTCTGCTGCAAATGTGTCGGAATGCGTCTGCAAGTGGGAAAGGGTAAACTCTCTTATTACCCAACCTAACCCTATGTTGTTGGCTGAATAAGGATTTTAGCAAAAGAAATACGCACATTATCTAAAGTTCTGTCCCCCTTTTACCACATACAACAAATCTGCAGCAGACGAATTTGAAAATGTCTTGTCAAAATCATGGAAAATCTCCACAAATGAAAGCATAATTACTGTTTCAAAAAGTTATTTGCTGCAGATGCATCAAAATGTGTTTATAAGTGGGAAAAGGATGATCTTTTTTCTGCTATTTAGAATCATTATGTTATTGATCATCTGTCTGTCTGCTGATAACACATATACCTAACCCTTTCTCGCTTACAACAAATCTTCAACAGGGGACTTTGAAAACATCTCTGTGTAAAAATATGGAAATCTAGGAATGATAGTATTATTATTCTATAGAATTGAAAACGTTGCCTGATGAAGATGCATTGAAATGCATCTGCATGTTGGAAAGACTTCAGTGTCAGGTGACACATTTGTTTCTTTGAACATTCAACTTGATCTGCGAGAAAATGCAAAATATTGCTTATTTTTAAATAGTATTAATTAATATGTTGTGCCGAGTCATCTTTCCGTCACACTGTGACTTATTGGCAGATGACATGTGTGTTCCTTTGAACACTTTTTGTTAAATTGCAAAATAATTTGATTTCATAGTCTCCGCACTTAAGAGGAATACAACTGCATTGAAGAATGCATGTTATCATACCCCTACGAAATAGTTGACCATTTAGAAAATTGCCAAAATGAGCTATTCTCTAGGAATACACAATTTTAAAGCTTATGCTACCAGTACAGATACAGATCAGTTTGCATATATGTGCAGTTTGATCTAGATCTGCACTGTTTGCCAATTAGTCACAATATTGCATGCGACTTCGCAAGCCGAGGATGATTGGTCCATTACATTACCTTAACCCTTTCCCACATACAACAAAGCTGCAGTAGACGACTTTGCGATCATCTTAACAAAACAATGGAATGTCTTTATAAAGGAAAGTTATATTACTGAAAGAAATTGAAAACATTGTGGCAAAAGGAGAAATAGCTCGTTTTGAGCACTTTCTTCTTTTGCCACAATGTTTCAAATACAGAGGCTTCAGAAAACGTCCATATGAGGGAAAGGGTTATTTAATTACTTATGAGAATGCTAATGTACGAAGAAGCCTTGGCTAGCAAAGATAAAATCATGGATGTGCAATCAGATCTTTGCAGAGGCGTCAAAATGTGTCTGTAAGAGGGAAAAGGTTAATTAATGAAACTTTATGAAGAATCTTTATGGCATTCTTTCTTTCTGTGCTAAGTCTCTATAAATACCCGTATCTCGAGGTAAGTCCAGGCATGACCTGCGTAACACCAGTAATGCATCATGGGTGTTCTTTTTGTAACCATGGTATTTCATTAACATTGCCGTGCAATCAGTAGCGAAATAGTTTGTGAAGTGTTCACTTTCGTTCTTGGTCATGTAGCGCTTTCCCTCTAGGACTAAATCTGCAGCGGAGGATTTTGAAAACATTGTTGTATAACATTGAGCCATTCTCCTTTTCCAACAATGTTTTCAGAAGTTATCTGCTGCAAATGCCTCAAAATATGATTGCATGTGGGAAAGTGTTAATTGTTTTCCTGTAATTTGGTTATGTTCAAATTATCTACTTAGAAAACAACTGATGAAAACATTCTTTTATATGAAAACTGGAAAATGAAATAGCGATACAGATTGGAAAATATTGCATGGAAAAGGAGAAATTGTACAATAGAGCTAGATCTCATTTTCTAACCGATTTTAAAAGACATCTGTTGAAGAGTTATCAAATATCGGTGTAACTGGATAAGGACTTGCAAACAGCAGGATACAAGAACCAAACACAAAACAAACAACATTTGTTACTTACTGTACGGTTGGGTTCATTTTTGTTTCTTTGCTTTTTGCGCAAATTGTTCTATTAGGTGATATAATCATTAAACATAATTCACACTGTTAGAATTCTTTTTGGTTTGGCTTTTGAAAAAGGAATTTTATTCAGTTATTTGGAAAGAAAGAATTTTTGTTTGTTTTGCCTGCCTGTATAGGCAGAATGAGACAAGGGCTATGACTTCTCTGTTGGCTGTGTTTCTGGCAGTGTGTCACCTAGGCATAGGCTATAACCCTTTCCCTCATATAGACGCTTTCTGACGCCTCTGCAGCAGACGGCTATTTGAAAACATAGTGACAAAAGAAGAAATTGCACAAAACGGTCTGTTTGTTGGAAAGGGAAGGGTTACTTCAATGTTATATTGAATGAAAATGGGGGAAAAAAAGCAAAAAAAGAGAAGCCACTTTGTCTTAGTCCAAGGAATGTTACAATGATAAATTAACAATCTAAAATTAATTATCATTGCTAAATTAACTATTTAAAGCAAAAATTATCGATAAATTAACAATCTAAAAGCAAAAATTATCAATAAATTAACAATCTAAAAGCAAAAATTATCGATAAATTAACAATCTAAAAGCAAAGATTATCAAATAAAACCCTTCACTTAAAGATTGCATTATGCTGTTGTAAACCATGTCCGTATTCAAGTTATTTTTATTGTAGTTCTGTGTTCTATGGTGTCATCCTTCAAATATATCTGTACTTTGATTTTAGTAATAGCAGCCTTATTGGTACTTTGATTGTAGTAACAGCAGCCTTATTGGTACTTTGATTGTAGTAACAGCAGCCTTATTGGTACTTTGATTGTAGTAACAGCAGCCTTATTGGATCTTTGATTGTAGTAACATCAGCCTTATTGGTACTTTAATTGTAGTAACATCAGCCTTATTGGTACTTTGATTGTAGTATCAGCAGCCTTATTGGTACTTTGATTCTAGTAACAGCAGCCTTATTGGTACTTTGATTGTAGTATCAGCAGCCTTATTGGTTCTTTGATTCTAGTAACAGCAGCCTTATTATCTGTCATGGGCAGAATATGTAGATTCAGTGAAAAAACTTCTTTTCCATAACATGATTTACCCTAACCCACATATAGACACTTTCTTATGACTCTGCAGCAGATGACCTTGAACACATCTAAGCAAACAGCTAGAAAATCTCTACAGATTAGATAACCATTATGAAATAGAGTTAAAACATTGCAAAAAAGGAGAATTATTTTATGATGAATAAAAATGCTTCTGCATGTGGGAAAGGGGTGAACCATTACACTGATATAAATTACTTTAGGTGTATTTGCAGCACAAGGTTTTTTAAAAACATTGTTTGGAAAAATATGAAATTGATCTCTTATCAAAATTATAATCCATATCTTCATTCAACATCTTTTTCCACTGATGTTTTAAATTCAGATACTTCTTAAAATATCATATCATGTAAAAGTTTAAATGGAGTAAACATTTTTTACATTAGAATTGTGATATGAATTTTGACTTGAATTGCCTAAAACAGTCTTGTAAATTTTATTCTCTAACAAACCTTTTAAAATGTATAATGTTTTTACTATTTCATTGCTGTGGTTACATGAGTTAATACCTTACTTGATACAATGATTCAACATTTTGAAAAATATATCCGCCGTGGTCGAGTGGTTAGCATTGGGGATTTGAAACCGGGTGTCCCAGGTTCAATCCCCAGTCGAAGCACAACATTTTCTAGCCTAGTACTGGTTTGTTTACCTAGGGATCATGAATAAGTAACTTATTTCTGTGATAAAACTGAAATAATGTTGAAAGTGGCGTCAATCATACACTTACACTTTTCCTTGTTTTCTGGGTTGACTATCAAAAGGAACATGTGCCTGGAGTGATAAATTACCAAGAAATCTTAATAACTTGCCCTGCAATGAAGACATATATTTAATATGAGATGCATCTGGCTATTTAGGGGTCATATTGCCTCTCGGGTAAGGCATCATTTATGGTAACATTGACAGGTGACTAGTGAGGATACACTTCTAGTTGTTTGTCATATGATACATTGAGGGCTTGGCGTGAAATGGTTGTAACTAAAATTGGTATTTTGTTACCAAGGTTAATCACCTCGCCATAAAGTCTTTAAAAGCGTTAAATCATATTTTAGCTCACCTATGCACAAAGTGCAAGGTGAGCTATTGTGATCACATTTTGTCCGGCGTCTGTCCGTCGTCAACATTTGAGCTTGTTAACACTCTACAGGCTACATTTTGCATCCAATCTTCATGAAAGTTTATCAAACGTTCATCTCCATAAAATCTTGGACAAGTTCGAAACTGGGCCATATCAGGTCAAAAACTAGGTCACTAGGTCGAATTGAAGGGAAATCTTGTTAACACTCTGGAGCCCACATTTTCAACTTGATCATGTTGAAACTTTATCAGAATGTTTGTCTTGATGATATGTAGGTCAAGTTCGAACATGGGTCATGTCGGGTCAAAAAGTAGGTCACTAGGTCAAATTGAAGGAAAATCTTGTTAACACTCCAGAGGCAATTTTTGCTTAAGCAGTTTGAAATTTTGTCAGAATGTTTGTCTTAAAAATATCTAGGTCAAGTTTGAATATGGGTTATGCTGGGTCAAAAACTAGGTCACTAGGTCAAATTGAAGGAAAATCTTGTTAACACTTTGGATGCCGCAATTTTTGCTTCAGCAGCTTGAAATTTGGTCAGAATGTTTGTCTTAAAGATATCTAGGTCAAGTTCAAATATGGGTCATATTTGGTCAGAAACTAGGTCACTAGGCCAAATTGAGGGAAAATCTTGTTTACTCTGTAGAAGCCGCATGTTTTGCTTCAGCGGCTTGAAATTTGGTCAGCATGTTTGTCTAAATGATATCTAGGCCAAGTTCGAATATGGGTCATGCCGGGTTAAAAACTAGGTCACTAGGCAAAATTGAAGGGTAATCTTGTTAACACTCTGGATACTGCATTTTTAATTTCAGCATGATGAAACTTTATCAGAATGTTTTTCTTGATGAAATGTAGGCCAAGTTCGAATATGGGTCATGCTGGGTCAAAAACTAGGTCACTAGATCAAATTGAAGGAATTTCTTGTGAACACTTTGGATGCCACATTTTTTGCTTCAGCAGCTTGAAATTTGGTCAGAATGTTTGTCGGAATTATATCTAGGTCAAGTTCGAATATGGGTCATGTATGATCAGAAACTAGGTCAATAAAGGAAAATATTGTTCAAACTCCGGAGGCCGCATTTTTACTTTGAGCAAGTTGAAACTTTGTCAGAATGTTGTCTTGGTGATATATAGTCCATGTTGGAATATGGGTCATATCAAGTAAAAAAATATATATCACTAGGCCAAATGAAGGAAAATATTGTTAACACTGCGGAGGTTGCATTCAGAATAATTGTCTTGATGTGTTTTGAATTGCAGTACATTGTATAATTAAGGTGAGCGATCCAGGGCCATCATGTCCCTCTTGTCTTGGTAAACAGTGGAAATTTAGGTACCATTGCTCGTTCTGAGCAATGGCACCTAAATTTGCATTGTTTACAAAGGGGTCAAAATTGCCCTTAATTAAACCAGGGTTTTCGAAATAGGTTTTTAGTTACAACCATTTCACACCAAGCCCTCGATATGCAGGTCTATATTACTCATAGGTGGTCAGGTGAGACTCAGGTGAGACTGAGTGTATGCACAGACTCACCACAGTCTTCACACAGTCCTCACTATATGTAAATGAGATTAGTCCCTTAACCCTTTCCCTCATACAACAATTCTGCAGCAGACGACTTTTGAACATATTTTGTCAAAAAATAGAAAATCTCTATAATTGAATGGATAACCTATGACTAAAAGTGGAAAACATTGTGGCAAAAGGAGAAATTGCTCGTTTTGAGCAATTTCTTCTTTTGTCACTATGTTTTTAAAAAGCCGACTGCTGCTGCACATACAATAAATCTGCAGCAGGTGACATTGAAAACATCATGGCATAAATATTGAAAATATCTAAAACTGTCAGTAAGATAATTGAATAAAGTTCATCAACAGCAATTTATCCTTTTGTCACAATGTTTTCCAAAGTCGCCTGCTGCAGGGGCATCAAAATGTGTCTGTATGAGAATAAGGGTTGTATCAATTTTGACATCATATTTAATATGCATTATAATTATACTTGTGAACTACCAGTAGTACAAATTCAATTGTAGTTTTTTGCCTTTTTATCTCTTGCAATATCAAGTCAATTTCATTGGCTCATGCAATTAAACCATTCTTGGGAAGCTATTAACTAGAGACAGTTGATTTTGTTAAGTTATTAATTTTCAATGTTTATTTTTTTTTAGCAAATATTTATCCCATTGCTTTGTCATCAATAAGTTGAAACCTGGTTACTGGATTGGCCATGTCTTAATGCTTTGGTACACTGATGTCCGATTAAGTATCAAATTGAAATCCTTTCTACTCAATATCTTCAGGTCATTTTTAAATGATTCCTACCAAAACTCTTGGGTACGTACCTTAGATGGGATACTAGCTTCTCATTTTATTTGGGGTCATTGGGGTCAAGGTCAAAGTTACCGTTATTATTTGTAGACAAAACGTTTTCAGTTCAATCACTTGAGATACACAGACACATTTTTGTATCACCAAACTTGATTTTTACCTTGACTGAGATTTTGTTAAGCTGTCATGCAGGTAAAGTTCACATTAACTTAACCCTTTCCTACATACAACAAATTTGCAGCAGATGACTTAACATATGGACAAAAACCTGAGAAATCTCCATAAAACAGTTTAATTGTTTAACAATGTTGAAAACATTTTGGCCAAAGGAGAAATTGCTCATGATGAGCAATTTCACCTTCGGCCACAATGTTTTCTAAATTCGTTTGCTGCTATTGCGTCTGCAGGTGGAAAAGGTTAACACTTCTCCACATGTAGACACAGTTTGAAATGTTTCAGCAGATGAAAAGATCTATTCCCACAGTGTTTTCAACTCTATGGGAAATTGTCATTTTCAATCATAGACTTTTTCCATATTTTTGCAAAGATGTTTTCAGTCATCTGCTGGAGGTTTGATGTAATGTGTAAGCTTTTTTAATGCAAGCCTGTGACCAAAATCTTATCTTGAGATAAAGTTTTAGAATATATTATGTACTTAAAATGACATTGAAGGTCAAGGTCACAGAGATAAACATGGTTTCAATTTGTTGAGGCACCAAAATAAACATGTGCATTTGAACTTATCTTACATAAAACTTATTTGCAGCAGACGGCTTTGAAATCATCTATGCATCAATATGGGAAATCTCTGCAAATGAAAGTATAATTATTGATTATAGTGTTGAAATTGTGACAAAATGAGAAAATGGTCTTTATTATCAATTTCAACTTTTCCCACAAGTCGTCTGCTAATGGGAAAGAGATCATTTCATAATTCACGCTCCATTTTGTGGAAAAGATGTTGCATGTTACCTTTTATTAGAAATTATAATGTACATGTAATTCACTTTCTTATTTTTCACCTTGAACCATTTAGCGACTGGTAAGTGATTGTGGTGTTATTTTAAAATTCTGGAGTGGGACTGAAAGTTATGAAGGGTGCTTAGAATGTTTTAATCCTTTCCTTCATTTAGACACTTCTGACGCCTCTGCAGCAGACAGCTTTTTTAAAAACATGGCGAAAAAAGAACAAATTGCTCAAAATGAGCAATTTCCCCTTTTGTCACCATGTTTTCAACTCTATTCAATTATTGTACTTCCATTTGAAGGGAGTTTCCAATTGTTTTCAAAAACGTCTGCTGCAGATTTGTTGTTTGTCGGAAAGGGTTAAAGTCAAATAACTATAACATGCATGTATGAACCATTTTCCTGATATGATGTGCAAACATCTGGTGAACAAGAATATATCATCCAGGAATTTTGGAAGCTTAATTTTGATACAGATTTCAGTTGGAAACGTTGTGGGAAAAGGAGAAATTTCTTGTTTGAAGGAATTTATCATTTTCCTGTGACGTTTTTCATCAGTTAACTGCTGCTGTGGGATTTATTCTCATCTGTCTCAGAAGATGCTTTATTCATTGATGGTTCTATGCTTTAAGCTACAGTTCTCCTTTGACTGAGAACAATATAGTATGTTGACTGTGACCATAACTGGTTGTGTGGTTAATCCTTTCCCACTTACAGATGCTTTCTGAAGCCTCTGCAGCTGACAACTTTTGAAAACATTTTGGCAAAAGGAGAAATTGCTCATCATGAGCAATTTCCTCCCTTTGCAGAAATATTTTGAATTCTATTCAATAGGCAATACTTACAATTACCGAGATATGTCAAATTTTTGGCGACATTTTTCCAAAGTTGTCTGCTGCAGATTTACTGTATGTGGGAAAGGGTTAAAACTTCACTAATTTATTCACATTTCCAAGGTTAATGATCAACAACAAAAGCAACCCTTTGAACTATCAGTTCTCTGTCAACGTGTTACCAGTTTTATAAGTTAATTGTTGCTATAGTAACAAGAGGTTAAGGGACGTCACTGTTTTTATTGTGTTTCTGTATGTGTGCACTTTCTTGTAAGTGAGCCTTTCTTACTATGTTAACAAACTATTGAACTGACAATAATTTTATCTTTGATAATTCATTTTGCTGTATTTAAAAAATAACATAATTTCTATATTCTGACCCTAACTCTTTTTCGATAAACAACAAATTTGTAACATTCCCCATTGAAAACATTTAGGCAAAAAAAATCAAAATCTCCATAAAATGAAAGTATAATTATGGTATAGATTTGTATCATCTTTTACAACAATGTTAACAAAATTCATCTACAGCATTGTCACAGGAAATTCCACCTCTAAGGTTGTAGAAAAATGGCTACAAATAGTTTGTGTTGTACATACTTCTCATGTTTTGCATATTTGTGTTCAGAGGTCCAGATAAGGAGGGGTATACAGCTCTTTTCCCCCACAATATCTTTCTTATTATCCAATCAAACCCATTGTTGTTAACCCTTTCCCTCATACGACAATTCTGCAGCAGACGACTTTGAACGTATTTTGTCAAAACATAGAAAATCTCTATATATAATTAAATGGATAACCTATGACTAAAAGTGGAAAACATTGTGTCAAAAGGAGAAATTGCACGTTTTGTGCAATTTCTTCTTTTGTCACTATGTTTTCAAAAAGCTGTCTGCTGCAGAGGCGTCAGAAAGCATCTATATGAGGGAAAGGGTTAAGTACCCACTACATAGGGTTATAGGGTCAAATAAGGATTTCAGAACATGCAAAACACCCCTTATCTAGAGCTTGGAGTGTTCCGGAATGCTTAGATGACAAGACAAGATGGCGAACAGAGCAGAATAGCTTCAGTAACAACATGTCCAACCTGAATGGCCATGTAACTTGTCTAGTCAGAAATACATTAACCCTTTCCCTCATACGACAATTCTGCAGCAGACGACTTTGAACGTATTTTGTCAAAACATAGAAAATCTCTATATATAATTAAATGGATAACCTATGACTAAAAGTGGAAAACATTGTGTCAAAAGGAGAAATTGCACGTTTTGTGCAATTTCTTCTTTTGTCACTATGTTTTCAAAAAGCTGTCTGCTGCAGAGGCGTCAGAAAGCGTCTATATGAGGGAAAGGGTTAATTGTGTAACCATTTCCCAACTACAGACGCATTTTGATGCAATAGAAGCAGACGACTTTTGAAAAAACATTTTAGTCAAAGGTAAAATTGCTCATGATGAGAAATTTCTTCTTTGGCCTCAATGTTTTCAACTTTATTTAACAATTTAGTAGGAGATTTTTCAGATTTTTGTCACTATGTTTATAAAGTCGTCTGCTGCAGATTTGTTGTATGTGGGAAAGGGTTATGTAACTTTGTTTAACCCTTTCTTACATATGAAAACATTTAGGAAAAACATAGAAAAATCTCTATAAATGAAGGTATAATTACTGAGAAAATTTGAAAAAATTGTGTCTAAAGGAGAAATTGTGCATCATGTCGGAAAGGGTTAATGTTGTGCTAGGGGTAATCAGAGTTATATCAAAACAGTGATCAGAATTTATTTGCACAAATTTGCTAGACTAAGTTAGTAAAATATTAAAATATACTGCTGATTGGTTGTCTATAAGTTGTTGTTCAACATGTATGTTATAGATCTCCAAATATGAGCTATCCCGTGTGAAAACCAACATTATGGCCTCTGCTTAAATTGTATCGACCCAGATCAGCCTTCACAGTCCGCACAGACTGATCGGGGTCGACACATTCTGATTCAGGGGGATAGAGGTACAGAGAAATTATTCTTAAGACAAAATATCCACAGAAGGCGAAAAGTGTCTATCTGGGTACGCCTGCGCGGCATGCTTAGGCTGATCCGGCTCGATACTTTAAGCAGAGTTGGTTTTCTTGTGGAACGGCTCAATATGGGAATTATATCCTAATTAAAAAGTAATAAGTGCATCAGCAGGAGTTTGCCAATCCTTAATCCCACATACAACAAATCTACAGCAGAGGACTTTGTAAACATCTAGATAAAGAAATGGAAAAAGAAACTGAGAAATTGCTTGGTTTGAATGTTTTCAAAGTTGTCTGCTGCCAAAGTGTCAAAAAGTGTCTGTATGTGGGAATGGTTTAAGTTATAGATGCAGCCTTTGGCAAAAAGCTAAAAGTATAGCCTGTTATATCATTGGAAAAGTTGAAAACATTTTGGCAAATATTGTCCATTGCAACAATGTTGTCGAAAGACTCTTATATGTAGAAAAGTCGTATCTGTATGTAAAATATGACTAGATAGAAACCCTGAACATGTTGGTGACAAAACATTGGACTAATGCATGTAGTAAGGGATTTCCAAGTTAACAGTTTGCAAATCAGAAGACTTGCCTGATTTTATCCATTTTCCACATACCGTACAACAAATGATGAGGGTGTAGACAACTTTTAAATCATCTTGGCAAAACTATGGAAAATCTCTCAAAAGGAAATAAAGTGTAATTATTTACTTGAATTACAAATATTGTGGAAGAAGGAGATATTGCCCATTAAAATAAAATGCTTTTTTGCCACTATGTTTTGCTAAAGTCGTCTGTTAACCCTTTCCCTAATATAGACGCTTTCTGACGCCTCTGCAGCAGACAGCTATTTGAAAACATAGTGACAAAAGAAGAAATTGCACAAAACGTGCAATTTCTCCTTTTGACACAATGTTTTCCACTTTTAGTCATAGGTTATCCATTCAATTATAGAGATTTTCTACTTTTTGACAAAATATGTTCAATGTCGTCTGCTGCAGAATTGCCGTATGAGGGAAAGGGTTGCAGATGCATACAAAATGTGCCCGCATGTGGGAATAGGTTTAGTACTGATGAATTTGCAAGCTATATGTTGTTTGGGGTGTTAGTGTTATGCTGTCTTAAACGTGTGTTATCTTAATCATATCTTGAGTGAAATGATGACATAACTGTGATTTCGCAGTTTTCTTTTCCAAATACTAACAATATAACAAGTATTTCCGAAATTGAAAACAACTACAGAAAATAAGCAAAAAGAATTAGTTTTGTTTGGAGACCAAGTATTGTAGAAACCAATATTTGAACAGGAGAATTGCTATAAATCTTTTTCCCATAGGTGGAATTTGATGCTTTCAAAGCAATTAACTCATGGAATATTATGAACAACTTCGAAATTAATAAATGTTAATCCCTTTTCTACATCCAGACGCATTCTCACGCCTCTTCAACCACTTTATTTTGAAAATATTGTGGGAAAAGGAAATTCTGCCCATTTTGAGCAAATTTTTCATTCCCAAAATTCTTTCAATGAGTTGTAGGCTGCAGATCTCGAGGCATTTAAAGGCATCTGTATCAGGGAAAGGATTAACATAATACTCTTGTACTTTGAAGAACATTAACCCTTTCCCTCATACGACAATTCTGCAGCAGACGACTTTGAACGTATTTTGTCAAAACTTAGAAAATCTCCATAATTGAATGGATAACCTATGACAAAAAGTGGAAAACATTGTGGCAAAAGGAGAAATTGCACATTTTGTGAAATTTCTTCTTTTGTCACTATGTTTTCAAAAAGCCGTCTGCTGCAGAGGCATCGGAAAGCGTCTATATGAGGAAAAAGGGTTAAAATGCATACCCGTACATGTATTATAAGTATAAAATCTTGTTGCATGATCAGGTATTGCAAATGATCTATTTATTAATTGAACTGCAATTTATCTTATTTACCAGTATTACAGTATTATGAAATTAAACATGAATAATCTAACACTTATTAACCCTTTCTGATATACACCAAAACTGCGGAGATGACATTGAAAACATCAACATAAAACTATGGAAAATCTCTATTAACCCTTTCCCTCATATGACAATTCTGCAGCAGACGACTTTGAACGTATTTTGTCAAAAAATAGAAAATCTCCATAATTGAATGGATAACTTATGATAAAAAGTGGAAAACATTGTGGCAAAAGGAGAAATTGCACGTTTTGTGCAATTTCTTCTTTTGTCATTATGTTTTCAACAAGCCGTCTGCTGCAGGGGCATCAGAAAACGTCTATATGAGGGAAAGGGTTAAATAGAACACTCACTTTCAAATAGCATGTTCATAAAATTGGGGCATATAATAACAATTTAATTTTGGACCTGATTGTGTATTGTCTGCTATCCAATATTTAACATATTACATGTGTTTCTAGAACTTTAGACATCTTTTAAGATGACACCCTGTCATAAAACTATCAAACTTTATGGGAACTTTAATCCACTTATCTAGTTTGTGTGCATTTAGTAGCATCTGTTTTATGATCTGTGCAAAAATATATTAGTGATAATATATGTAATGTCCGTTGACATGCAAGATTTTTCCAGATGAAAAATAGTGTAAAATGTTTGTTCTATAATAGTTGACTTCACTTCATACATACATACAGAAAAAAAAAGAAAAATAATTTGGGTGTTTGAAAAACTTCAACATCTCTTTTTTCAACGATGTCTTGTATCCAAATTCATACTTTCATTTTTCAAGACTAAACATTTTCTTCATGACATACTTTCAAAGCAAATAACCCTCAATTATCATGTAAACATTTTAATATAATTTTAGCGTCCACTCCCTGTCCCAGCCCGACGTCAGCAAGGTGGCTGGCGAGGTCCACGAGAGGGTCCAACAAGCAAAACAAACTCGAGCCCATTTACTTGGTATCAGTCAGGAACTAGCTGAGGAGGTTAAGAGAAAGTCCCGACAATTTGCAGGTGAGTGCTGTGGTCACTTCACCCTTTCCCACATTCACTAAATAGGCAGCAGGCTCCTTTAAACCCCCCTTTCCCACGTACAACAAATCTTCAGCAGATGACTTTGAAAACATACCCGAACAAATTTGGAAACTCCCTTTTACCCTTTCCCTCATACGAAAATTCTGCAGCAGACAACTTTGAACGTATTTTGTCGAAACATAGGTTATCCATTAAAATCTCTATAATTGAATGGATAACCTAAAATGGCTAAAAGTGGAAAACATTGGCAAAAGGAGAAATTGCACGTTTTGTGCAATTTCTTCTTTTGTCACTGTTTTCAAAAAGCTGTCTGCTGCAGAGGCGTCATGAGGGAAAGGGTTAAAGCAGAAGGATAGGTATGTGTGGCTTGTTGCTGCAGCAGACTGCTTTTTGAATCCATGGCGACAAAAGAAGAAATTGCTCAAAACAAGCAATCTTTCCTTTTGTCACCATGTTCTATAACTCTATTCAATTATTGTACTTTCATATAAAGGGAGTTCCCAAATGTTTTCAGGTTTCCAAAGTTGTCTGTCGCAGATTTGTGATATGAGGAAAAGGGTTAAGACTTACCGGTACTTATTTTAAGCTCTTCTGTTTTTCAGAGAAAAAAAGTTGAGGTATTGCGATATATGCTTGGCGTCTGCGTCAATACAAAACTTTAACTTTACCTAACTTGACCTAATAAATCAAAAACCATTCAAATGAAACTTGGTACACATGTTCCTATAGGAACAATATGCATGTCTATATCAAATCACATAACACTTTTTTTAAAGTTTTGCCAAGATACTCTCAATATTCTGCTGCATATTAGTTGTACATGTTTGTGGGAAAAAGTTAAGCCTTCTTCCAGAATAAATGCAGGATCTTTCCACTCTATGTCTTGGCCACCGTCGTCAATGAGACAATTTGCACCCTGCTTATCAAAAGGAATTTACCCTTGTCCTTAAATGTTTTAAACGTGCTTTAGACATCATGTCAAAACTGTTCTGTAACACCTTTCACCACAATGAAGTTCAAATAATGAGCCTGTTTATTGACATATGATATTTAACCCTTTCCCTCATATAGACGCTTTCTGACGCCTCTGCAGCAGACAGCTTTTTGAAAACATTGTGACAAAAAAAGAAATTGCACAAAACGTGCAATTTCTCCTTTTGCCACAATGTTTTCCACTTTTCGTCATAGGTCATCCATTCAATTATGGAGATTTTTATTCAAAATACGTTCAAAGTCTTCTGCTGCAGAATTGTAGTATGAGGGAAAAGGTTAATGTTGATATGTTTCCCACAATGTGGAAAAGATAATAAGAAAGCATGATGTAATTTGTGATCAAGATATTTCAATTGTATTTCAGCTGAAAGAAGGAAAACCTGGTCTGGTTCTCCAGAGAAACCTGCTTTTACAGATGAAGACCCCGGTGAATACAATAATGAAGGGAACCAGCCCCAACCAGAGGATCCAAACAATAATTCTTACTCTTCAAGTAAAGACAATTCCGGCGTGGTGTATCCTGATACAAGGTCACATGACCAAAATGACAGTCTCTATAACCATGGCAACAGTAGATATGGTGACAATTACTATGATGACAGTTATACAAATGGAGACTACTCTCAGAGCCCATATGTTGATACTGACTATAGCACTACCTCATACAGCAACCAGCCAAATTTTAAGATATGATATTAGTATTAGAAATGGGCTTTGGCTACACTTATATATCTCTCTTTATTGCAAAGTCTAGTTGTCAAGAAATATTTTGCAGTAAAGCAGGCTTTGCAATGAAGCTATATTTTCAATAATTAGACATCAAATAAACCTCTCAAAGACCACATATGAAAAATTATAGAACAGTGAGAAATTGCTCAAACAGCAATTTGTCTTTTTTTTCTGCTATGTTTTAAATTTTAAATCAATTTGGAAAAAGAACAACGACAAAAACCCACATTTTGTTCCTATACCCTTTCCCTCATACCACGAATCTGCAGCAGACGACTTTGAAAACATAACTGAAAACATTTGTGAACTCCTTCTAAATGAAAGTATAATTATTGAATCGAGTTAAAAACATGGTGACTAAAGGAGAAATTGCTCGTTTTGAGCAATTTCTTCATTTGTCGGCATGTTTTCAAAAAGCTGTCTGATGCAGAGGCGTCAGAAAGCGTCTGTATGAGAGAAAGGGTTATACATGCAGAATAAAGATGCTTCTATTCTGTCCAGGTTTAGAATCAAAATTAAAGCAATTGATCAATTATGCTAAAATAAGTATATCATACATTAACCCCTTCCTACATGCAAAATGAATTTTGACAGATCTGCCACAGAAAACGTTTTGGAGTGGGAAGACATAGATCATATTAAATGAGCATTTTCTCATATATATTTACATAATCATTACATCTTCGTGCTATAATCATATTTTCAATTATTTAGCCTTTGCAAAACCATACGTTTTGAATGTTGTCTGCTGCATATTTGATGTACATGGGAAAGGGTTGAATGCTCTAAATTTTGTAAACATATTTATTTTTGTTCTTGAATTTAACAGCAATAACCTGTAGATGCAGCAATAAATATTTGTCAAGTCTTGAGAAAAAAAGATATACATGTATTCAGCATTTGCTTAGAATCTATCAAAAAATATTATGTGGGTATAATTAACTTGATATTTGATATTTT
This sequence comes from Serripes groenlandicus, assembly GCA_031761405.1. Classification (NCBI taxonomy): domain Eukaryota; kingdom Metazoa; phylum Mollusca; class Bivalvia; order Cardiida; family Cardiidae; genus Serripes; species Serripes groenlandicus. Next base: position 241,907,263 of record JASEVX010000001.1, read on the forward strand.
ACAGTAGACTTTTTAAATTATTGTGTGGTAAGGGGAAATTACTCGTATCAGGGCAATTGTCAAGAATTTATCAGTTTTTCCCATGTTGTTTTTTTCTTAGCTCTGTATCAAAATTGTATTTCAAATATTAACAAATGTTAGATGTTTTTCAAAGCAGACAACTCTAAAAGTGTCATACCAGGTAAACATTGAATAGCCTAACCCTTCCCACATACAGATAATCTCTGATGCCAGTGCAGCAGATGACTTTTGAATACATTGGGACAAAAGGAGAAATTGCTCATAATGAGCAATTTCTCCTTTTGTCACAATGTTTTCAAATAAATTCAATTATTATTCATTTATATAAAAAGAGTTACAATATTTTTGACTAAATATATTTAAATTTGTCTGCTTAAGATTTGTTGTATGCGGGAGAGGGTTAATTAACCCTTTCCCTCATAGAGACGCTTTTTGGCGCCTCTGCAGCAGATGGCTTTTTGAAAACAAAGTGACAAAAGAAGAAATTGCACAAAACGTGCAATTTCTCCTTTTGCCATAATGTTTTCCACTTTTTGTCATAGGTTATCCATTCAATTATGGAGACTTTCTGTTTTGACAAAATATGTTCAAAGTCGTCTGCTGCAGAATTGTTGTATGAGGGAAAGGGTTAAGAGTCTTAATAGCTTTGAAAATATCTGATGAAAAATTTGAACTTCAGTCATATTGTAAGAATATAACAATTTGTCAGAGCTCTAGATAAGAAGTGTATTTTACATCCCCTAATCCTTATATGACCCTCAAACCCTATGTTGTGGGTACTAAGAGAGAAATTGATGGGGAAACTCTATTTTTGACACAGAGCAGAAAAAGGATGTGAGAACAAGTTAATTTGTGTAGATTACGTGTAGAAGTAAAAAGTAGTGTGATTCTCATGGCTGTGATGAATGATCATTCAATCAGAATTGACATTATAGATGCTTCGCGGAAAAACAATTAAATAATGATATAATTCTGAACTATTTTAATAATAATTATGCAAGCTTGTAATGTACAAAATGTATATTATTGAAAACATATATTTAGAGCCAGTAGATTGTTTTTTTTCTTCATAATCATAACACATAACAGTAAACATGAAAATGGTATGAAACATTTTTTGTATATACATGTATATACATATATGGGGATTATTTTCAAAATTTGGTGCCAACAATTTTAATAGACAGCTGTTGTTTAATCAATAGGGATTGCTGTTGCACTGATTTTGTCATATATTTGAGAAGAAGCAATATTTTATGTTTATAATTATTTTGTGTAGTTAGATAGTATTGACTCCTATCCTGATAATGCATAGGTTAACCCTTTCCCTCATACGACAATTCTGCAGTAGACGACTTTGAACATATTTTGTCAAAAAATAGAAAATCTCTATAATTGAATGGATAACCTATGACTAAAAGTGGTAAACATTGTGGCAAAAGGAGAAATTGCTCGTTTTGAGCAATTTCTTCTTTTGTCACTATGTTTTCAAAAAGCCGTCTGCTGCAGAGGCGTCAGAACGCGTATATATGAGGGAAAGGGTTAAGACTCTTCCATATAAAAAATATTGTGTGAAAAAAATGGAAAATATATGAACAGACAAATGGAAAAAATAATTGTGTGAAGGAATACTAGAAAACATCGATGGAAAGTTTGGTGTTAACAGCTTTTTCTTTGATCCTGTCTGTTTTCAAGTGGTCTCCTGCAGTTGTACTAAAATGTAGGTATCTTATGAGAAAAGCGTTGAGTGAGCTTTCCAGAGGTCTACATAAGGAGGAGTAAACTGATCTTGTCCCCACAATATCTCTAATATTTTGAACAAAAACTCTATGTTGAATTACTCTATTTCCACACATAACAAATCTGCAGCAGACAACTTTGAAATAATCTGAAGATAAATATTGAAAATCCTTTTATAAAAAAGTTAGTTCAAGGATAAAAATATGAGAAATTTCTCCTTTTGCCAATTTGTTTTCATAACTTGTCTGCTGCATAGGCCTCAGTAAGCATCTGTATGTGGGAAATGGATAATTAAATAGATTTTCAGTGATCCAGTTTGAGCAATTTGTACACTAGTTATGTCATGTATTCTAGGAATATCCTGTGTGTCCTGATATAATAATGAATACTGTAAACAATTAACCCTTTCCCTCATATAGATGCTTTCTGACACCTCTGCAGAAGACGGCTTTTTGAGAACATAGTAACAAAAGAAGAAATTGCACAAAACGTGCAATTTCTCCTTTTGTCACAATGTTTTCCACTTTTAGTCATAGGTTATCCATTCAATTATAGAGATTTTCCATTATTTGACAAAATATGTTCAAAGTCGTCTGCTGCAGAATTGTCTTATGAGGGAAAGGGTTAAAACATTATCATAATAAAATCTTATAAGATGATTTGAAGATGGAGTGAAATTATGTGAGAAAAGGAGAAAATTATCTTAATGACCAATTTCTCTTTTTACCACATTGTTTTCATTAGTTGTCTACTGCAAAAAGTAGCTTTAGATCATCTGTATCAGGGAAAGTGTTTTCCCACATACAACAAATCTGCAGCAGGAGACTTTGAAAACATTAAGTCAAAAATATGGAAAAAGTCTATTATGTAAAGTATTATTATTGAATAGAGTTGAACAAATTGTGGCAAAAGGAGAAATTGCTCGTGATGAGCCATTTCTCAATTCGCACAATGTTTTTCAGAAGTCGTCTGATGCAGGGAGGCGTCATAAAGCGTGGGATAGGGTTAACAGGTTTGATTGCACATATTTTATTGGTTGTATGCCAAACGATTTTTGCCAGATCTTGATTTAAGATGCGCATGTAGTTACAATCACAGGGAAATGAATTGACTATTAACCCTTTCCCACATACAACAAATCTGCAGCAGACAACTTTGAAAACATTTAAGGAAAATCTCTTAAAAAATGAAAGTTATAATTGAAAAGAGTTGAACAAATTGTGGCAAAAGGAGAAATTGCTCATCATGAGCAATTTCTCCTTTTGCCAAAATGTTTTCCAAAGTCGTCTACTGCAGATGGTCAATTTGCGTCTATATGTGGGAAAGGGTTAAGTCAAGTAGAAATGCACTTGATAACTCTATAGATAAATCTTTCCTACATATTTAACAAATCAGCAGCAGATGACTTTGAAAACGTCTAGATAAAAATATGAAAGTTCAATTATTGAATAGAGTTGAAAACATTGTAGCAAAAGTTGTCTGCTGCAGATATGTCTGAAAGTGGAAAGCTTTAAGTTACTTTGATTCAATTTGGTAATATGCTTGATTGGGATGAATCCATAAGTTTTCTTGTGAATATTCCATATTTCCATTCATTTTGGAGGATTCCATTTATCTTTGATATGTGATTACATGTATATGTATCTTTGATATGTGATTATATGTTGTTATATGTTAAGAGTTTATATAATAATTATTTTTTGTAAATTTACTATTTTCATACATGATAAAGACCATATAAACCTGAAGCAGTGTTAGTAATTCTTTATCAGGTATCATATGTTTTTGGTGTCTTCGCCTTGGTCGAGTGGTAATGGTATGGGATTTGAGACTGGACATTCTTCTTAGGGAGGTCATTGTTGAATGCCTTCATGAACCTTTCCCACATACAGACAATTTCTGACACCTGTGCAGGAGATGACTTTTGAAAACATTATAGCTCAAATTAGTCATAATGAGCAATGTGAAGTCTCAATGTGATCTAGTCTGATCAGTCTTAGCCTTCATCATTTAACCTTCCGTTGTTAACCTTTAATTAGCTTTAAACGACATCTTCTCTTAAACCAATGGATCATTTCAACCAACTTCGACCGCCTCGGTGCAGGAGGTCTTTGATTTGATACTAAAGACTTTAACAAGATGACAAACTGTCTCAAAATACGCCCGTAAGTGAGGCATTACTCTGGAACGACTAAAGTGATTCACACCAATATATATAATGGAAGATATTTTCAAGTAAGAGAGCAGTCAAACGTTGTGAATGCCGCAGGTTTCCCCATAATATGCTATAACACCGCCACGCACCCCAGGTGTTCAACAAATTTCATGAAGATCAGAAAAAAGGTTAATTTGGTTATTTTTGGGCCATATCTCAAAAGTACCTCACATGCATGAATTGACTGGTTATCAAACTTGTTCAAAACATTATGCCCACAAAGTGCTCGACAAGTTAAATGAAGATTGGATAAAAACTGTTAGAGAGCAGACGAAGCTAATTTGTGCAAGTTTGGATAATTCAAGGGCAATTACCCAAAATTACCTGGCATGATTTGGCTTGTTATCGAACTTGCTCAAAACATTATGCCAACAAACATGTTCAGCAAGTTTCGTGAAGATGAGATAAAAAAACTGTTTGACTTAGAGAGCGGACAAGCCTAATTTCGGCAATTTTGGATAATTCAAGGGACATAACCCAAATGTGTCTTGCATCATTTGCATGGTTATTAAACTTGGCTGAAACATTTTGCAAACACACATGTTGAACTAATTTCGTGAAGATCATATGAAAACTGTTTGACTAGAGGGGACAAGTCTAATTTCGGCAATTTTGGATAAATCAAGGGCCATAACTCAAAAGTGTAACATGATTTGGCTTCTTATCAAACTTGGCCGAGACATTCTGCCCAAACAAATTTTCAACAAGATTAATGAAGATTGGACAAGAACTGTTTGACTTAGAGAACTGACAAGTCTATTTTCAGCAATTTTGGATAATTCAAGGGCCATACACACATGTTGAACTAATTTTGTGAAGATCATATGAAAACTGTTTGACTAAGAGAACGGACAAATCTTATTACAGCAATTTTGGATAAATCAAGGGCAATAACTCAAAAGTGCATCACATGATTTGGCTGCTTATCGAACTTGGCCGAGACATTATGCCCATACACATTTTCAACAAGTTTTGTGAAGATAGGATAAAAATTGTTGGATTAAGAGCGCAGACTAGCCTAATTTAGGCATTTTTGGATAATTCGAGGGCCATAACCCAATAGTGCCTCGCAGGATTTGGCTGGTTATCAATCATTATGCTCACACACATGTTTAACAAGTTTTGTGAAGATCAGATGAAAACTGTTCGACTAAGAGATCGTAAAAGCCTAATTTAGAAAATTTCATATTGCTTTGAAACTTACAATACCTGTTCAACAACATTACCTCCATCAATAGACAAGAGTACATAACTCTGTCAATGTTTTGTAAGAATTATGGCACTTTTTATGCCCCCCCGGAATCTCCGATATAGTTTTTGGCCTGTCTGTCTGTCTGCACGTCTGTCTGCACGTCTGTCTGCACAAAAAAAACCTTTAACCTTGACCACTACTTTTGAACCATAACAGGTAGGGCTACCATATTTCACAAATTTTTGACCTTGCGACCTTGACCTTTGACCTAGATGTAGTTTTTGGCCTGTCTGCACGAAAAAAACTTTAACCTTGACCACTACTTTTGAACCATAACAGGTACGGCTACCATATTTCACATGTGTATTCCTTGTGACATTACCTTTCTGTCAGTACCAAAATGTTTGACCTTGCGACCTAGATGTTGCCATTCTCGAAAAAAACTTTAACCTTGGCCATTACTTTTGAACCATAACAGGTACGGCTACCATATTTCACATGTGTATTCCTTGTGACATGACCTTTCTGTCAGTACCAACATTATTGACCTCGACCTTTGACCTAGATGTTGCCATTCTCGAAAAAAAAATTAACCTTGGCCATTACTTTTGAACCATAACAGATACGGCTACCATATTTCACATGTGTATTCCTTGTGACATTACCTTTCTGTCAGTACCAACATTTTTGACCTTGCGACCTTGACCTTTGACCTAGATGTAGTTTTTGGCCTGTCTGCACGAAAAAAAAATAACCTTGACCACTACTTTTGAACCATAACAGGTACGGCTACCATATTTCACATGTGTATTCCTTGTGACATTACCTTTCTGTCAGTACCAAAATGTTTGACCTTGCGACCTTGACCTTTGACCTAGATGTTGCCATTCTCGAAAAAAACTTTAACCTTGGCCATTACTTTTGAACCATAACAGGTACGGCTACCATATTTCACATGTGTATTCCTTGTGACATGACCTTTCTGTCAGTACCAACATTTTTGACCTTGCGACCTCGACCTTTGACCTAGATGTTGCCATTCTCGAAAAAAACTTTAACCTTGACCACTTCTTTTGAACCATAACAGGTATGGCTACCATATTTCACATGTGTATTCCTTGTGACATGACCTTTCTGTCAGTACCAACAATTTTGACCTTGCGACCTTGACCTTTGACCTAGATGTTGCCATTCTCGAAAAAAACTTTAACCTTGGCCATTACTTTTGAACCATAACAGATACGGCTACCATATTTCACATGTGTATTCCTTGTGACATGACCTTTCTGTCAGTACCAACATTTTTGACCTTGCGACCTTTACCTTTGACCTAGATGTTGCCATTCTCAATTTTGTTTTTAACCTTCCCCACTACTTTTGAACAATAACAGGTAAGGCTACCATATTTCACATGTGTATACCTTGCGACCTTGACCTTTGACCTAGATGTTGCCATTGGGGGGCATCAGTGTTTCACAAACACATCTTGTTTTACTTTAAATTTGGTTTATCTTTTCGAAGTACCTCACTTTTTTTCAAAACCATTAGAGATATTACTTATTTACCATCATTACCTCCATCAACAGACAAGAGTACATTTCTCTGTGAAGTTGTTGTCAGAATTATTGCCCTTTTTCCTCCTCGAAAATCCATTGAATGTGGGTAAAATCCATGTATTGACCCCCATCTGTAGCCTGTAGGCAAGATAAAGGTAACTTTGTCAAGTATATTTTTTAAATTAAAACCCTTTTTAGATCACCTGAGCCAAAGGCTCAAGTGATCTCTTCTGATTACTCTCTGTCCGTCGTCTGTCGTTAACTTTTAGCTTTAAACATCATCTCCTCCTTAACCACAAGACCAATTTTAACCCCCAACTTCACAGAAATGTTCCTTTGGTGGCCCTCTTTCAAAATTGTTCAAAGATTTAAATTCCATGGAGAACTTTGGTTGCTGCTGCATCAGAAAGTGGTCAAAGTGTCCAAAACTTTAAAAATCTTTTGTCCAAAAGTACTGGCCTGATTTAAAAACTATTTTGCACAAATGTTCATTGGGGCACCCTCTACCAAGATTGTTCAAATAATACCGATCTGTTGAAAAACTTGACCGCCAGGGAGCGGAGCTTGTTCTCCTTATATGTGCATTGTAAAATCTTTAAAAATCTTCTTGTCCAGAACTACCAGCCCGGTAGATAATTTGGTACACATGTTCCTTGGGGGACCTTCTACCAAGGTTGTTCAAATAAATCCGATCCGTTGAAAATCATGGTCGCAAGGGGCAGGGCTTGTTTTCTTTATATGTGCTTTTGTGATCGCTCACCGTCCGTCGTCGTCGTCCGTCCATGTGCATTGTAAACACTTTAAAAGTCTTCTTGTCCAAAAGTACTGGCACGATTTGAAAATTATCTTGCACAAATGTTACTTGGGGCACCTTCTACAAAGATTGTTCAAATTATTCCGATCCATTGAAAAACATGGCCGATAGGGGGCGGACCTCGTTTTCCGTATATGTGCCATGTAGAAGCTTTAAAAATCTTCTTGTCCAAAAGTACCAGCCCGATTTAAAGATAATTTGGCACACATGTTCCTTAGAGGACCTTCTACTAAGGTTTTTTAAATTAATCCGATCCGTTGAAAGACATGGCCGCCAGGGGTGTGGCTTGTTTTTAGATCACCTATGCACAAAGTGCAAGGTAAGCTTTTGTGATCGCTCACCGTCCGTCGTCTGTCGTCGTCGTCGTCCGTCCATCCGTCCGTTCACATTTTCCTACAAACAACTTCTATTCTCCTCCTAAACCAATTTACCAAATTCAAAATAATTTTACAGGAATATTCCTTGGGTGGATCTCTTTCAAAGTTGTTCAAAGAATTCTATTCCATGCAGAACTTTGGTTGCCACGGCAAAAAAAAAGGGGAAATTAACTAAATTTAAAAAAAAAATCTTGTCTGAAAGTAGAAGGCCCATGCCTTTGATATTTGGTACGTAGCATCATCTAGTGAACCTCTACCAAGATTGTTCAAATTATAGCCCTGGGGTCAAAAATGACCCCTCCCCGGGGGTCACTTGTTTTTCATAGACTCATATAGGTAAAAAACTTTAAAAATCTTCTTGTCTAAGAGTAGAGGGCCCAGGTCTTTGATATTTGGTATGTAACATCATCTAGTGGACCTCTACCAAGATTGTTCAAATTATAGCCCTGGGGTCAAAAATTACCCCTCCCCTGGGGTCTATTGTTTTACATAGACTCATATAGAGATAAACTTTAACAAAAATCTTTTCTAAAAGTAGAGGGCCCCGGCCTTTGATATTTGGTATGTATCATCATCTAGTGGACCTCTACCAAGATTGTTCAAATTATAGCCCTGGGGTAAAAAATGACCCCATCCCGGGGGTCACTTGTTTTACATAGACTCATAAAGGGGAAAAACTTAAAAAATCTTCTTGTCTAATAGTGGAGGGCCCAGGCCTTTGATATTGTGTATGTAGCATCATCTAGTGGACCTCTACCAAAAGTGTTCAAATTATAGCCCTGGAGTCAAAATGACCCCTCCCCTGGGGGTCTATTGTTTTACATAGACTCATATAGAGAAATAACTTAAAAAATATTCTTGTCTAAAAGAAGAGGGCCCAGGCCTTTGTTATTTGGTATGTAGCATCATCTAGTGGACCTCTACCAAGATTGTTCGAATTATAGCCCTGGGGTCAAAAATGACCCCTCCCCGAGGGTCACTTGTTTGACATAGATAGGGGAAAAACTTTAAAAATATTCTTGTCTAAAAGTAGAACGCCCAGGCCTTTGATATTTGGTATGCAGCATCATCTAGTGGACCTCTACCTAGATTGTTCAAATTATAGCCCTGGGGTCAAAATTTACCCCTCCCCAGGGGTCACTTGTTTTACATAGACATATAGGGAAAAACTTAAAAAGTCTTCTTGTCTAAAAGATATTTGGTATTTAGCATCATCTAGTGTACCTCTACCAAGATTGTTCCAATTATAGCCCTGGGTAAAAAATGACCCATTTCCGGGGGTTATTTGTTTTACATAGACTCATATTAGTCCGGTAGCCAAATGGGATATTTTAACTAAACCTGGAAATGTCTTATATAGGTTTTTTTTCGATTGATCTGAATAGCCCTAGTTGTCTTCTTTCAGAATCTGCCGGGTGGACTTTGGTCACCTTTGAGCAATTTGAGATATTCAAGATGGCGTCCAAGATGGCCGCCGTTTCATACAATTGGCCATAACTTCTCTCATTTTATACATAGGATGCTAATTTTGGTGTCTAGACATATGTTTTTTCGATTGATCTGAATAGCCCTAGTTGTCTTCTTTCAGAATCTGCCGGGTGGACTTTGGTCACCTTTGAGCAATTTGAGATATTCAAGATGGCGTCCAAGATGGCCGCCGTTTCATGCAATTGGCCATAACTTCTCTCATTTTATACATAGGATGCTAATTTTGGTGTCTAGACATATGTTTTTTCGATTGATCTGAATAGCCCTAGTTGTCTTCTTTCAGAATCTGCCGGATGGACTTTGGTCACCCTTGAGCAATTTGAGATATTCAAGATGGCGTCCAAGATGGCCGCCGTTTCATGCAATTGGCCATAACTTCTCTCATTTTATACATAGGATGCAAATTTTGGTGTCTAGACATATGTTTTTTCGATTGATCTGAATAGCCCTAGTTGTCTTCTTTCAGAATCTGCCGGTGGACTTTGGTCACCCTTGAGCAATTTGAGATATTCAAGATGGCGTCCAAGATGGCCGCCGTTTCATGCAATTGGCCATAACTTCTCTCATTTTATACATAGAATGCTAATTTTGGTGTCTAGACATATGTTTTAGGGGTCCAGGAATCCATTGAAACCATTTGTATGATCATTAATTGATTACGTCATAGATAATTAAAAAATGGCCTCCAATAATGTTTTTGGCTTCAAACTTGGCCATATTAAATAGAACAAATACAGGATAACATGTTTGGTGTCTAAATATAGGTTTGTGGGGTCAAGGACTCTTTTGAAGGTATTTGTATAATCATAAAGCAGTGTTCTTGTCCAGGTATACTTGATGCATCAGCAGGTTTGGTTCAAGTAGTTGTGGATAACTTTGATGCGGATATATCATCCCAAAATAGTAAACTCTCAACACATTCATTAGCTGTCGTAGTCACACAACCAGAAACTGAAACTGAGGCAGATCATTTTAGGTCAGAGACCATCTAGCGAATTACGAAAGGAGGAAATGTCGGAGCCACTTGAATATGATATTGAGATACAGAGGTACAACGGACCCAAAAAAACAAAAATGCCTGAGAGTGCAGCTGTTAAGTCGGTGCTCCCTCTTAGGTTACTCGCGCAAAAAATTGTCTCCAAACGGAGAGCTGAAGAGTTTGACTTTGCTTTTATGAAAGATGTTGTGCAAAAACCAGACTGCCCAGAGTACAATGGATATAATGTATCCAATGCTCGTAATCAGGGACAATCACCAATGCCGAAGACCAAAACTGCGTACTTACCTTTGATAAACCTGGTACCATCCCATCCCGATACGATTATGACAGCCATGACCGAAGCACAACGGATCACAGCAAAGGCAGGCCAAGAATTTGTGTTATTCACTTGTGACGTACAACTCTACAGAGTAGCTTTAGATGTGAAATGGGCATATCCAGATTCGTTTTTAAATGTTATCCCTCGCCTAGGAGGCATGCATTCATTACTTCACTGGTATTCTCAATCATTTCGTCTAGATCTGCTTCCAAACGACTGCAAGTATGGAGGCACAATGCCCACACTTTAAGTGTCTGGGGCTTCAACGTTATACCAATCATGCCACCGGGGGCATGACCATACCGCATAAATGTAGTTTCAATGAACATATCACTCCATATTCCATTCCACAAACTACGCTGGTGTCTCATGACATGTTCTCCCTTCATGAACCGAGCAAGAACCTCGTCGGGAAGTGCCTCCATCGAATGTAGGTAACACATACTGTATCTCGCGTAATGCACATGCCCAGAAGCAAAGAAGTATGGGATCATTTGTTTAAATGCTTCCAAATGCAGTGGCCATTCACCCTCTCGTTCTGCCCCCACAAACATCATGATTATAAAAACTGGTTTTATCAACATACCCACCCACAGCTTTGCTGTCTTCCTTTTTTCAGCTAGGTCTTCCAGCACCTTCATCAATTCTCCTTTCGAAATGAGGATGTGGTCATCAATAACCCCTAGGAGTATTGCTTCAGCAAGCATGCGTAATGCACGAATGTTTTGAGTAATTATTTTCCCAGTCAACATCTTTTCGACACCATCGAAGACATCCCTCGTAATATCCGGTAGCCCACTGTTCTCCATTATAGTCCCAATTGAGCACAAACAACTCATTAATGAATGCATGCCTCCTAGGCGAGGTACTACATTTAAAAACGAATCTGGATATGCCCATTTCACATCTAAAGCTACTCTGTAGAGTTGTACGTCACAAGTGAATAACACAAATTCTTGGCCAGCCTTTGCTGTGATCCGTTGTGCTTCGGCCATGGCTGTCATAATCGTATCGGGATGCAATGGTACCAGGTTAGTAACCAACACAAAGAAGAATGGAAGACACGAATAGCCAATGATAGAAGTGACAGAGAAGCTCTGAGAGCACAACTTCAGAAATGCACCGATCCTCTCGATCCAGAGAAACACACAGATGATATATTTAACATCGTAACAGGAGAACATGGGACCACTGCAGTCAATGTCCAGGATGGGTTGCGAATAGGGTTGGACCAATTGAATAAATTTGGGCAGAAATTACCAGATGGCTTGCATGACGTCATTCATAAAAAAGTTATCACCATGGTAGCAACAAAGAAACATGTTAATGTTGGAGAAGCTAAAGTGTATGACACAAATGTCATTTACTCGAGGGTCATAGGGCTTCAGGCTATAGTGATCGCGAAGTAAATATCAAGGATGTTCTTTCACATGAATTAGCCCCAGTTCCAACATCGATGTTCGAGTCGTCAGGAGAAATGAGAGCAGCCACATCAAAATCAACATTAAAACGACAGCTGCAGGTTGAGGTGTCTGCGGGGACTTTTAGTAATGTTAATACGGTCTCTGTCATTGATGGCTCTGCCTTACTTTGGGTTATCCCTTGGCCTGCAAATGGCACAATTAAGGACTATGCAATGAACATCAAATACTCAATAGGGAAGAGATTGAAGATGGGGGATGTTTTCTTAGTATTTGATCGGTACTATGATTATAGTACAAAGAGTGTCACTAGAAGTGCCAGGGCTACTGGAGCAAGCCGAGTCCACCAGTTACAATTGAATAGCAAGTTACCTTCGCAGAAAATAGTATTGACCGTGACTGCAAACAAGAAGCAGCTGATAAACTTGGTTGTCACACTTCTAATCGAGGATCATGAGTCATTCCATGAACATACCCGTAAGCTGATTGTGATTGGCGAGGATGCTGCTCCAGTAGATCAGCATCGGGAAAATTACAATAAGACGAGATCTCGCAACTACACATAAAGAGGCAGACAAAACATTGTCCAGATGGCAATGATGTGTGCACAAACGAATGATCAATGTCAGATAACGGTTGTATCGATGACACAGATGTTTTTATACTACTTATGCATTATTATTACACTGCAAAGATGAAAAACCATGTTACTATGGAGTCACCTATCAAAGAAAGGACAGTAATTGACAGTAGAGAAACATGCATGCCTAGTTACTGAAATCTTGCCAGTCCACGCGCTTACCGGATATGACACGGTAGCATGTTGCTATGGAATAGGAAAGGGGACTGCTCTAAAGGTACTGCGAACTGGATGTCACTCCCTGTCACTTCTTCGTGTTATGGACGCTCCAATAGAATCTGTGATTGCGCAAGCTTCTGCATTTATGTCAGCCTGTTATGGACAACATTCTACCTCGTAAATGTCTGAAACACGATGGTAGGTATGGGCATCGAAAACAGGAAAGTCCTCCTCATCACCACCGAACCTATGCTTTCTACCTCCAACCAATGCGACTTTTGTGGAGAATGTTGAAAGGGCCCATCATCAAGCCATTGTGTGGTGCTCATTAGAAGAGAACAATCCACCAGAACATGATCCAGAATTGTATGCCTGGACAAAGGAAACAAAGCTTAAAACCCTCCAACCAACTTCTCTTCCGGTCAACACAGAACTCGCTACGGAGTTTATCATGCGCCTTATACAATGTGGGTGCAAGAGTGGCACCCCGTGTAGTACTCGTGCTTGTAACTGCACTAGTAATAACATGAAATCCACACTATTTTGTGCATGTCACAATACTGGATGCTGCCAGAAACTAACAACCTAGTTTTTTTTTAAAACATTGTGCAACTACTAGGGCTGCTTATTTCTTAATCGTTGAGTTTACTGTAATATAATGAATACAATGTCCCCCATAACAACATTGGAGTGTGGGTAGAAAAAGACAAAGCATATTTCAAATCTGATTTTATGAATAACGCAGATTGCAATAACTAGATAATTTGTGTTACCATTCGAATGCTTCTTTTTCTATGATCAGGCAGCGTTTACGTCTGATGCCATATTGCATTCAAGATAACATAATAATTGCTGAACTTTCTACCTGGTTTAATTGGACAAGTATTGTTATACTAGATCTAATTTGAAGCAAGTGGAAGCCAAAGAAAGGAAACACGGTGCCTCTTATTGGTGGCCATTTTGAATTTCCTATGACGTTATCAGTCGATGATTATGCAAATACCTTCAAAAGATTCCTTGACCCCTTAAGCCAACATTTAGACACCAAAGATGTTATCCTGTGTTTAATATGGCTACTAGGTTTGAAGCCAAAAACATGAAATGGTGGCCCATATTGGTGGCCATCTTGGATTTTCTATGACGTAATCCATCAATGACCATACAAATGGTTTACATAGATTCCTTGACCCCTAAAACATATGTCTAGACACCAAAATTAGCATCCTATGTATAAAATGAGAGAAGTTATGACCAATTGCATGAAACGGCGGCCATCTTGGACGCCATCTTGAATTTCTCAAATTGCTCAAGGGTGACCAAAGTCCACCCGGCGGATTCTGAAAGAGGACACCTTGGACTATACAAATCAGTTGTAAAAATAACTATATAAGACATTTCCAGGTTCAACCCTACTTCTGCCGGACTATATAGGGGAAAAACTTTAAAAATCTTCTTGTCTAACAGTAGAGGGCCCAGGCCTTTAACCCTTTCCCTCATATGACAATTTTGCAGCAGACGACTTTGAACATATTTTGTCAAAAAATAGAAAATCTCTATAATTGAATGGATAACCCATGACAAAAAGTCGAAAACAGTGTAGCAAAAGGAAAAATTGCACGTTTTGTGCAATTTCTTCTTTTGTCACTATGTTTTCAAAAAGCTGTCTGCTGCAGAGGCGTCAGAAAGCGTCTATATGAGGGAAAGGGTTAATATTTGGTATGTAGCATCATCTAGTGGACCTCTACCAAGACTGTTCAAATTAGAGCCATGGGGTCAAAAATGACCCCTCCCCTGGGGGTCACTTGTTTCACATAGACTCGTATAGGGGAAACACTTTAAAAATCTTCTTGTCTAAAAGTAGAGGGCCAAGGCCTTTGATATTTGGTATGTAACGTCATCTAGTGGACCTCTACCAAGATTGTTCAAATTATAGCCCTTGGGTCAAAAATTACCCGTCCTCGGGGGTCACTTGTTTTACATATACTCATAAAAGGAAAATATTAAAAATTCATCTTGTCTAAAAGTAGAATTATAGCCCTGGGGTAAAAAATGGCCCCACCCGGGTTACTTGTTTTACATATATTCGTATAGGGAAAAACTTTAAAAATCTTGTATAACCCTTTACCTCATATAAACGCTCTCGGACGCCTCTGCAGCAGACAGCTTTTTGAAAACATAGTGACAAAAGAAGAAATTGCACAAAACGTCCAATTTCTCCTTTTGCCACAATGTTTTCCACTTTTAGACATAGGTTATCCACTCAATTATGGAGATTTTCTATGTTTTGACAAAATACGTTCAAAGTCGTCTGCTGCAGAATTGCCGTATGAGGGGAAAGGGTTAAGAGTTTAATATTTGAAATCTAACTTCATCCAGTGGACTTCTACCAAGATTGGTCAAATTATTATAGCCCTGGTGTCAAACATGGCTCCACCCTGGGGATCACTTGTTTTACATAGACTTGTTAAGGTAAACACTTTAACAATATTCTTGTCCATTTGCCATGAATGTTCTTTGGGTGCCCCTCTACTAAGACTTCAAATTATTTTGATAGGATGATAAACATGGCCACCAGGGGGGTGTTGCTTGTTTTCCGTATATATGTATAGACAAAGAACAATGAAAACTTTTTAAGTTTGATTAAATCAGGTGAGCGATATAGGACCATCATGGTCCTCTTGACCGTAAAACATGGCCGCCAAGGGGCGGGGCTTGTTTTTCTTATATGTGCATTATAAAAACTTTAAAAATCTTCTTGTCCAAAAGTGCTTGCTCGATTTAAAAATAATTTGGAACAAATGTTCCTTGGGTGACCCACTACCAAGATTGTTGAAATTATTCCGATCTGATGAAAAATATGGCCACCAGGGGCGGGGCTTGTTTTCCTTATTTGTAATATAGTGAAAACTAAAAAAATATTCTTGTACTAAATCACTGGACCGATTTGAAAATAATCCTGGTGTAACCCGCTGCCAATGTTGTTAAATTTATTCTGATCAGGCTACTAGAGGGGTTGCTTGTTTTCCTTATATGTATAGAGTAATTAAAGAACTTTGAAAACTATTGAAGTTCTATTAAACAAGGTGATCGATATAGGGCCATCATGGCCCTCTTGTTTCACTTAGAATCTCGGTTAGGTTGTTCGTACTACTCCACTTTTAGCCTTAACTATTTCACATATTGCTTTGAAACTTCCAATACTTAATTGTTTTCCATCATGACACCCATCGTTATTCTGTACCGAAGAGTAGATAACTCTTATACATAGTTTACATTATATCTCGTCTGTTTTTGTTTGTCTAAATTGCAAAAAGGTTTGTTTTATTGGCAAGCTAATAAATAAGAAAAGTTGATTGAGCGTTTTGCGGACAGCTTTTGTTTCTCAGGTCTTAAACAAATAGAAATCGGAAGAAATATACCTAAATTTAAAAAAAAAAGCTTTGATAAATGATGAAACTAGGTTGAAATTCTTTCTTTTTTAATTATTCAGAACATCTGTCCAATATATAAAATATTTCACTTTAGCCATATAAGCCCCACCCCCTTGCAGCCATGTTTTTCGACCAATCAACATAAAACTTTGAGTTTCAAGTTAGAAGGTTGCTATACAGCTTGCATATAACCCGATACAGACTTTTAAAAATTGTTTTAAACACATAGAGTGGGACAGTAACCACTGAATGAATGCATTAACTGTGAAGTTAAACACAATCTTAATATAAACTCCTGTGAAAATTTTAGCGTAGCGTATTCTCGGTGGTGGATTGGACTGTTCCATTAATCATATATATTCGGGTGGAGGAAGTATACTACGTCGACAGACGGTTCTCCTTTCAAGGAGGTTTCGAGAGAACAACAACAACAACAACATGGCTTGAAGAAATCTGATAGAGGGTCACCCAAGGAACATTTCTACAAAATTATTTGAAAATCTGCCCGACACTTTTGGAGAAGAAGATTTTTTAAGTTTCCACTTTAGCCATATAAGGCAAAAAAGCCCCGCCCCCTGGCGGCCATATTTTTTGACCAATCAACATGACTTGAAGGAATCTGATAGAGGGTCACCAAAGGAACATTTCTACAAAATTATTTGAAAATCGGCCTACCAGTTTAGGAGAAGAAAATTGTTTAAGTTTTTTTTCGTTTGGTTGCCATGGAAACCATAATTCTTCATGGATCCCAACAAATTTAAGGAATTCTGGTAAGGACATTGTGAGGATGCTTTCTGTGAAGTTTCATCACAATTGACCCACTGGTTACAGAGGAGAAGATATTGACGGACGACGCACACGGACAAAAGGCGATCACAATAAAAACATGACTATTTTAAATGCATTACCACTCCACATAGAAAGTTAGCATAAGAGGGCAAAGTAAAGTGAATGGGCAACTACTTAATTTACGACTTTGTGATAATCATGCACAGAGTGTTTTTGGTCCCAATATCGTTCGTACCCTACTAAGGGTCAAAGGCAAACAATAAAACGATTTTATTTCACATTAAACATGTGTAAGATCGAGATATGAAAACGCTGGAGTATCTTACTTCCATGAATTAATAAAATGATAATGTCATTGTGGTTGTTCCGGGGACAGCCTTTTTCCGGCAATATTTCTATGATAAAATATCATGCAGCCCTTCGAACTCAGGCGACGAAATGGGTAAATCGGTTTCAAAGGGATGTTTGCAATATCAAAAGGTATTCGTTTTTTATCTGTTATTTCTTAAATCAAATTTTATTTTGTTAGCATTATTCCAATAAGACTGCCTTTAACAGCCTCTTAATATGTTACATAAACTTGGAAACATTAACTATTTCGTACCCAATAATTTACGTAACATAAGTTAACTTAAACTATCCTCCCTCGATTCGCCCGTTTCAGTGATATATTGTATGTATATATTGCAGTTACTGTATCAAAATTACATATTTATTGTAATTTAGCCTTTCAATGCATTTGTGAGGAAAAACTGCCTCAGTGGTGTAGTGGTAGTGTCAGCCCGCAACATTGTGGCTAAAGGGAAAATTACCCATTATGAACAATTTCTGCTTTTACAGCAATGTTTTCTAAAGACAGCTGCCTCAGAGACATTGATTTTAGAAAGTGCCTCTATGTTGGAAAGGGTTAATTGCAATAATTCTTTTAACAATTTCGAAAAAGCATTCTGTATTTATTTCAGTTTCAAAAGTTTACCAGCAAAACATTTCACCTGTGCTGTTGCATCAAAGAACACTTTGCGAATTGGAGTTTGGCAGATTCGCTCATGCCTCATTAACAGCTTAAAACAAATAAGAACTAATTTTCCAAAACAGGGGAAATCCTCCAAGTCTATATTTAGTAATTTGGCAGTGTTGTCTGGACTGTGTCTATGTTTTGTGAAAGGAAAGTCTTTGACTGTGGAATGTCAATCAAAGTCCCACAAGGGCTCAAGATTGGTTGGACTGGATCAAATATATGAGAAAGATGATGCTGGTTTTGACTGGAAGCAGTTTTTTGAACTCCTATGGATGGATATTGGTTCCATAGCATTAGCTATTTTTGTAAGTTTGTTCGTTTGAATGATTAATGCCACTTTCAACTGTCATATCATGGCATTTCCTAAGTGAATTATGTTAGTAAGATTTATGCTGACACAAGTGTATTAGTGGTAATGTCATCCCTAACTCTCATTAACCCTGAGCACAAAGGAAGAATCTATTATAACATTTTTAATCCTGTCCAACAACCCTTTCTGACGCCTCTGCAGCAGATGGCTATTAAATTAAAAACTTATGTGGCAAAAGGAGAATTGCTCATAACAACCAATTTCTCCTAATGGCACTGTTGGCACAATGTTTTCAACTTGATTCAATAATTATATTTTCATTTAGAAATCTTTTTTCTGCCTAGATATGTTCAAAGTTGTGTGCTGCAGATTTGTTGTATGTGGGTACGACTAATGTATCCACAGCAGTTAAGCCACAATCACATTTTCTTCTCTGGATCAAAATCATTCTATATCAATTTTTTGAAATTTTTCATTATATGGTTTTTTTTAAAGAAGAAGAATCTTATCCCTTTCCCACATCCAACAAATCTGCAAATTAGATCTCATCTGCGTAATGTATCGACCAGATCAGCCTGCGCTGTCCGCGCAGACTGATCCGGCCGACACATTCCGTCTTCGGGGGATAGATGTATAGAGTAGTCTTCATTTCACGCGACCGATGTTCATAGTCATATACGGGTAAATGGTAAAGATAAGGAACTGAAGCCGGCGTGACTACACCCGTGCACATTTACAGCGTACGACCTTTGGAAATATTGTGGCAAAAAAGAGAAATTGCTCAAAACAGATTATAGATATGAAAGATCTCTACAAGGGAAAGTTTAAAAATTGAAAAGAGTTGAAAAAATTGTGGCAAAAGAAGGAATTGCTCATTATGAGCAATTTCTTCTTTTGCCTCAATGTTTTCAAAGCTTGTCTGCTGCAGATGCATCAGAAAGTATTTTTTATGTGGGATAGGGTTAACATAAATCCAGCAAACAGTTTAATTATGATCGAATAAAACTTGACAGAAATAATTCATTCTGTTACCTTTGTAAACTTTGTTTCAGTGTGCAGTTGTTGCAGCCTTGGTCAATGTCAAATTACCACTGATGATAGGTGATGTTGTGAACGTGGTGTCTAAATTTGCTAAAGAAAATACCGGTAGTTTTATTGAGGAGATTAAGAAACCAGCCCTTATGCTTTTTACAACATACATAATACAGGTACAAGTATTGGTATAAATGTTTTGGTGTACCCATTTCCTCATACAATAAATATGCTGCAGTCAACTTTGAAAACGTCTAGGCAAACATTCTTTACAATGAGATTCATTATGAGAGTTTATTTTTATGCCCCGGCATACGAAGTATGAGGGGCATATAGTTTTCCGGTCTGTTAGTCCGTCCGTCCGTCCGTTCGTCCGTCCCGCTCAGGTTAAAGTTTTTGGTCAAGTTAGATTTTAGTGAACCTGATGTCCTATCATTATGAAACTTCACACAAATGACAATCAACATATCATTGTTTAAAACATTGTATCAATTTGAGGTTGGACCAACTGTTCATCCGTCTGTTCGTCTGTCTGTTCGTCCATTCCATTCTCAGGTTAAAGTTTTTGGTCAAGTTAGATTTTAGTGAAGCTGATGTCCGATCATGATGAAACTTCACACAAATGACTATTAACATATCATTCTTTAAAAAATTGTATCAATTTGAGGTTGGACCAACTGTTCGTCCGTCTGTTCGTCTGTCTGTTCGTCCATTCCATTCTCAGGTTAAAGTTTTTGGTCAAGTTAGATTTTAGTGAACCTAATGTCCTATCATTATGAAACTTCACACAAATGACAATCAACATATCATTGTTTAAAAAATTGTATCAATTTGAGGTTGGACCAACTGTTCGTCCGTCCGTTCGTCTGTTCGTCTGTCTGTTCGTCCATTCCATTCTCAGGTTAAAGTTTTTGGTCAAGTTAGATTTTAGTGAACCTGATGTCCTATCATTATGAAATTTCACACAAATGACAATCAACATATCATTGTTTAAAAAATTGTATCAATTTGAGGTTGGACCAACTGTTCGTCCGTCCGTTTTAAAATATAGTTAACAACCGGGGCATCCGTGTTCCATGGACACATTTTCTTGTTTGTAATAATTTGAAAACATTTGAGCAATTTCTTTCCCACACCAGTATTCCCCACAACAGTCTTTCCAAGCAACCGGCTACTTTTCCACATAGACTGTTAGCCCACTGGTGGAAGACAAATGACGCTTGTCACAGTGACTTTTTTCATACGTCAGAAAGAATGTTTGCCAAGCTGGGGTTCAACTCACAACACTGGATTGACAGCCTACGTAGCTTCCGACTGAGCTACCGGGGCTCGGCAAATAATGTTACCAAATGCCCTCGTGCTGGTGTCTGGTAAAAAGGATAGAACTCTGGAAAAAAACATGTAAATGAATGGCCCTTTTTCTGATGATTGATAAAAGTAATTGTGACTGCCTGCATTCGTCTTTCACACATGGTCTAAACAGACTATGTGGGAAGGTAGCCAGTTACCTGGGAAGAATTTTGTATTGAGTTCTGTTGAGAACAAGCCAGAAATAACACATTGGGTGAACTTGCTGCCGTGATATAACTGAAATACCATTCAAAACGGCGTTTAACTCCAATCAGTTAATATAACAACCACTATAAATTTGTTCCTACGAACAATCTTGTCTGCAATAATTGTTTGACAATTTGTAAAATCATTTAAATTTTGAAAAAGTACTTGTTTAAACCTTTCTCACAATCAGACTCATGTTGACGCATGTAGAGCAGACAACTTTTGAAAATACTGTGGCAAAAGGAGAATTTGCTCATTATGAGTAAATTCTCCTTTTTCCGCAATGTTTCAACTCAATTTAGTTAAAACTTCCATTTATAGAGATTTCCAATAGTTTTGCCAAGATGTTTTCAAAATTTATTGTACATTGGAAAGGTTTAAGTAGCCTTTTATGGGTAGGAAAATGCCACTATAGCTTTCTTGATAATACTGTAAATAAAATCTAAATCTCATTTCTTGTTGACTGCCTAAAAGAAGACATGGACACTTGAACACTTGAAGGCTGATTTCCTTGGCCACATCATTCTTCACTGAAATCTCTATACATTTAAGTATAATTATTGAAATTAGTTGCAAATTGTTTTTTAAAAGTTATCTATTGCAGATGAACCTGCATGTCAAAAAGGGTTGTTCATTGGTGTTTTGCTATTTATTTCAACAGGGTGGAATGACAATTATGTACATAACCTTGTTGTCAAATGTTGGTGAAAAATTGGCAACACGACTCCGCTTGCGATTGTTTGAGTCACTACTGAGACAAGATACAGAGTTTTTTGATATTCATAAAACAGGGGAACTAATAGATAGGTAGGATTTGTACCAGAGGTCCAGATAAGGAGGCGTATACAGCTCTTTTCCTCACAATATCTTTCTTATTATCCAATCAAACCCAATGTTGTTGGTACTTGAAAGAATTGTCTCATTTAGACAGTTATTTTGAGTACTACCCACAACATAGGGTTATAACTTATAGGGTAAAATAAGGATTATAGAACATGAAAAACACTCCTTATCTAGAGCTCTGCTTTGTACATTACTAACTTAACCCTTAACCACATACAACAGTTCTGTTAACCCTTTCTCACTTGCAAATGCATTTTGAAGCCCCTGAAAACATCTTCTAAAAACATTGTAGAAAAAGGAGAAATTGCTCACGATGAGCAATTTCTCATTTTGCCAAAATGTTTTCAACTCTCTTCAATAAATATACACTTTCATTTATAGAGTTTCCATATTTTTGGTTATAGTTTTTTTATACGCCTGTTTTTTTCAAAACGGATCGTATTATAGTTTTACCTGCGGCATACGGGCAGGCGGCGTCCAGTATGTTGTCAGCACAATAACCTAAGAAGCCCTTGTCCAATCATCCCCAAATTTGGTCAGAAGGTGTATTGGGATAATATCTCGGACAAGTTCGATAACTAGCCATATCGCTCTAGTCAATCGAGGCCGAGCCCCGGTAGCTCAGTCGGTAGCGACGCGGGCTGTCAATCCAGGGGTTGTAAGTTCGAATCCCGGCTCGGCAAACTTTCTCTCCGAGGATTGACAAAAGTCAATGCGACATGCGTCATTCGTCTTCCACCAATGGGCTAAGTCTATGTGGAAAAGCAGCCAGTTGCTTGGGAAGATTGTTGTGTGGAGTACTGGTGTGAGAAAACCAGGAAATGCATGAGTAGGTGAACTGGCTACCGTGATATAACTGAGAAATTGTTATAAACGGAATTAAACCCCAATTAATCAATCTAGTCAATCGAGAGTAATGCCCTTTAATTATAGAAATTACCAAAAATTGGTCTTGTCAGCTCAATAACTTTATAAGCCTTTATCCAATCATCACCAAATTTTGTAAGAATATGTACTGGCATAATATCTCGGACAAGTTCGATAACTAGCCATTTCGCTTTAGTCAAATTACAATCGAGAGTTATTGCACTTTAATTATAGAAATTACCTAAAATTGGTCTTGACAGCTCAATAACCTTAGGAGCCTTTGTCCAATCATCACCAAATTTGGTCAGAATGTGTATTGGCGTAATATCTCAGACAAGTTTGATAACTAGCCATATTGCTCCAGTCGATAGAGAGTTATTGCACTTTAATTATAGAAATTACCTAAAATTGGTCTTGTCAGCTTAAATAACTTTAGAAGCCTTTGACCAACCATCACCAAATTTGGTCAGGATGTGTATTGGCATAATATTTTTTTGCAGCAGACAAATTTTGAAACATTGCAACTTCTCCTTTTCCAAAATTGTTTTCATTTCTGTATCATTATGCTATGGATTCCCCTGGGAATGTTTTCAAAGCATGACCCAGAAGTCTAGACAACCCTTTTTGATGTCCATGCAGCAGGTGACTTTTGAAAACATTCTGACAAAAGGAATAATTACTTACAATTTCTCCTTTTGTCACAATGTTTTCACCTCTTTTCAATATTTAAACTTTCATTTATAGAGATTTTCTATATTTCCGCCTTGATGTTTTTATAGTTTGTCTGCTGCATTTTTTTTGTATGTGGGAAAGGAATGAGGAGGAGTAATCAGATGAACTCTCTTCTTACTCAATTAACCACTTCCCTCATATAGATGCTTTCTGACACCTCTGCTGCAGACAGCTTTTTGAAAACATAGTGACAAAAGAAGAAATTGCTCAAAGCGAGCAATTTCTCCTTTTGACACAATGTTTTCAACTTTTAGTCATAGCTTATCCATTCAGTTATAGAGATTTTTTGACAAAATATGTTCAAAGTCGTCTGCTGCAGAGTTGTCGTATCAGGGAAAGGGTTAAACCCTGTGCAGTTGGTACTCAAATTAATAGTCATAGTCTAGCTGAGACCATTATTTTGAGTACCCACAATGTAGGGTTTGGAGATCAAGTAAGGATTTCAGGACATGATTTATGCCCCTCATCTGAAATCAAATTGTCTTTTAACCCTTTCCCTCATACGACAATTCTGCAGCAGATGACTTTGAACGTATTTTGTCAAAAAATGGAAAAACTCTATAATTAAATGGATAACCTATGACAAAAAATGGAAAACATTGTGGCAAAAGGAAAAATTGCACGTTTTGTGCAATTTCTTCTTTTGTCACTATGTTTTCAAAAAGCCGACTGCTGCAGAGGCGTCAGAAAGCGTCTATATGAGGGAAAGGGTTAAGAATAAAGAAGGATAGGAAATATTTTAGTTTTCTATTTTTTTCTAGAATGACAGCGGATATTCAAGATTTAAAATCGTCGTTTAAGATGAGCATTTCCCAGGGTCTAAGAGCTCTAACACAAGTAAGTAATTATATAGAGGATAATTGTTTGTTGCCATATAAGATCAAGATATATTGAACACAGGCTGGTTGAACACTAAAAGTATAATTCAAAACATTTATTTCAGTAACATATTCCACTTCTTTTATGGCAACTTTTGTAAAAAAAAATGGTAAAAATTTAATATTTCATGATAGCACTGGTCCGAAATTTTTAAAAAGTCGACCCCTGACTTATGGCTGAGTGTAACCTCAAAACCACCGAAATTGGGGTCAAAATGGACCCTGGACTAATGGCCGAAGTAGACTAATAGCCGAGTATATACGGTATTTCTTTGAGTGAAAATAGCATTTCCCACTTTTAGACGACTTTTACCCATCTGCAGCAGAGGACTACAGAAAAAAAATTGACAAGAGGAGAAATTAACAAAAAATTGTTCTGTGTATTTCATGCTTTAACATACTGAAGACATATACATGTATTATAATAGTAAAGACATATTCAGTGAGCAATTTCTCTTTTTGGTATGAAGTATATTTTTTCATAGAAAATCATAGATCCTGAAACATTTTGTTTCATCTGTCTCTGATTAGGGATCACTTTGCATTTGTCCTGTCTGTCTGTCGGTCGGTCATGCTTAAATTAGTTATTACATGTGTCCCATTTAAATTATCTTGTTACACAGTGAAATTTTTCAAAATCTTGTCAAACAGTTTTGATAAGAATTATTTTAAGAATGTGTTTGATCGATGTACACATGGTCAATCGATATTACCATGCAAATATAATTAAAGATTTATTTGCAAGTTTTAACATTTATAAAAAAAACCTGATATGTCATGAACTGAAACCTTTACAAACAGTTTGGAATGAATTACCATACTTTGATTATTTGTTTCTTCTCTTATTTTCACAGACAATAGGCTGTATTGGTGCTCTATGGATTATCTCCCCTAAGTTAACAGGAGTTATGTGTGCTGTTATTCCTGTGATTATTGGTTTAGGCGCGTTTATGGGCAGTGGACTCAGGAAATTGTCTAAGGCAGCACAAGCTCAGGTTTGTTGAGTTTTAACTCTATCCCACATACAGATGCTTTTTGACGCCTCTACAACAGATGACTTTTGGAAACATTGTGGCAAAAGAAGAAATTGCTCATAACAAGCAATTTCTCCTTTTGCAATAATGTTTTCAACTGTATTTAATAATTATAATTTCATTTTAAGAGACTGTTCATGTATTAAGGTAGATATATTCAAAGTCATCTGCTGCAGAATTGTTGTATGAAGGAAAGGGTTAACTCTTTCCCACATACAATAACTCTGCAGCAGATGACTTTAAAAATAACTAGACTATTTTATGGACATTCTCTATAAATGAAAGTATGATTATTGAATAGATTTGAAAACATTCTATCAACAGGAGAAATTTGCTCCTTATGAGCTGCTTTTGATATTGCCACAATGTTTCCAAATGTTGTCTTCTGCAAAAGGTTAAAAATATGTCTAAATGAGGGAAAGGGTTAACCTGATATGGCATACTGAGTGCTGTCTGCTCTGTTAATCCTTTCCCACATGCAGTAGATGTTTTTTGATGCATCCGCAGCAAATGACATTTAAAAACATTGGTAAAAGGAGAAATTGCACATAGCAATATAACACAAGTGCTCAAGGTGAGTTTTGTGATCGCCTTTTGTCAGTCGTCCGTCGTCAACATTAGCTTGTTAACACTCTAGAGGCAACATTTTGCATCCAATCTTCATGAAAGTTTATCAGAACATATATCTTGATCAAATCTAGGCCAAGTTCGAATATAGGTCATGTCGGATCAAAAACTAGGTCACTAGGCCAAATTGAAGGAAAATCTTGTTAACACTCTGGAATCCACATTTTAAATTTGAGCATGTTGAAACTTTGTCAGAAAGTTTGTCTTGATGATATCTAGGCCAAGTCCGAATATGGGTGATGTCCGGTCAAAAACTAGGTCACTAGGCCAAACTTAAGAAAAATCTTGTTAACACTCTGGAAGCCACATGTTTGGCGTGAGCATGTTGAAACTTTGTCAGAATGTTTGTCTTAGTGATATCTAGACCAAGTTCGAATATGGGTCATGTCAGGTCAAAAACTAGGTCACTAGGCCAAATGTAAGGAAAATCTTGTTAACACTCTTGAAGCTGCATTTTACACTTGAGCATGTTGAAACTTAATCAGAAAGTTTGTCCTAATGATATCTAGGCCAAGTTCGAAAATGGGTCATGTCCTGTCAAAAACTAGGTCACTAGGCCAAATTCAAGAGAAATCTTGTTAACACTCTGGAAGCCACATGTTTGGCGTGAGCATGTTGAAACTTTGTCAGAATGTTTGTCTTAGTGATATCTAGGCCGCGTTCGAATATAGGTCATGTCTGGTCACTAGGCCGAATTGAAGGAAAATCTTGTTAACACTGTGGAAGTTGCATTTTTAACTTGAACAAGTTGAAACTTTATAAGAAAGTTTGTCCTGATGATTTCTAGACCAAGTTCGAATATAGGTCATGTCCTGTCAAAAACAAGGTCACTAGGCCAAATTTAAGGAAAATCTTGTGAACACTCTGGAAGCCCCATTTTTGGCTTGAGCATGTTGACACTTTGTCAGAATGTTTGTCTTAGTGATATCTAGGCCAAGTTCGAATATGGGTCAGGTCAAGTCAACAACTAGGTCACTAGGCCAAATTGTAGGACAATCTAGTTAACACTACTAGATCGCATTTTTGACTTTGTGTGAGAAAGGTTGTCTTGATGATATTGCCATTGGTGCTGAAAGAGTGAAGTCTTAAATAGCCCATTCTCAGGTGAGCGATTCCAGGGCCTCATGGCACTCTTGTTTTTATTTTTTGCAAGTTATTTTACCCAGCAAGGTCTGATTTGCAATATTTCTACGACTTAAGCAAACAATATGTAAAAGTGTGAAATAACCTACTCGCCATATGTTTCCATGCATCAATATCCTTTGGGACTCATTTCCAGTATCAAATGATTCTATTTGGTTATTTCATTTCAGGTTGCCAAGGCAACAGCGGTGGCAGATGAGGCTCTTAGCAATGTTAGAACCGTCAAGGCTTTTGCCATGGAGAAAAAAGAGCATGAGTGAGAAAGAAATTTGTACTTTGTTTTAACCTTTTACCACATACTGACACTTTCTGACGCCTCTGCAGCAGCAGACATTTGAAAACATTTTGGCAAAAAGAGATATTGCTCATAATGAGCTATTTCGCTTTTTGTCAAAATGTTTTAAACTCTATTCAATACTTGAAACAAAATTGACGCATCTGCAGCAGAAGATTTATGAAAACATTGTGACAAAAAGAGAAATTGCTCAAGATGAGCAATTTCTCCTTTTGCCACAAAGTTTTTCAACTTTTTTCAGTAATAATACCTACAATAAAAGAGATTTTCCATTTTTTTAGTAGACATTTTTAAAATTGTCTGCTGCAAATTTGTTGTATGTGGGAAATGGATATTTCCTTCATAACTGGTTTCTATTAATCCTTTCCCACAAACCCATGGAAGACGACTTTGAAAACATCTAAGCAAAGATATGGAGCAACTATAAATCAAAGTAACTTTATTAAATTGAGTTAAAAACATTGTACCAAACGTGAAATTGCTTATGATTTCCTCCCAAATGACAGTAACTATTTTCGAGGTGAATTCTTTCTTGCATAATATGTGACCCCCCATTTTCTTTGGGTTATTTTAATTGTCAGGGTTTTTTCAAAACTTTCAATGATACAGGGTGTTATACTTGAGAAACGCTTAGAAAGTGTGATGATTGAGGGTTGAAACTGGTTGATTTACATGGAAAGAAACAAGGAATTTATTTGGTGTATTGTGATATAGAAAGTAATGGTTGGCTTTTCAAATATATTTACTTGGTTTCCTTCCACACCAGGTTTTGTGTTATATTAAAAAATATCTGTGAAACTATTTTTTCAGATTATATAACCAAGAAGTTTCTGAAGCTCAACGAATGAATGTACAATTAGGTGCTGGCATTGGTATATTCCAAGGGCTGGCTAATGTTGCGTTAAATGGTAGGTAGTTTAACCCTTTCCCACATACAACAAAACTGCAGCAGATGACTTTGAAAATATATGGACACAATTATGGAGAATCTCTATAAGAGAAAGTTTAATTATTGAAAATTATTACCAATATCTTCTTTTACCATAATGTTTTCAGAAGTCTTCTGTTGCAGAGGCGTCAATAAGTATGGGGGAAAGGGCAATTTTTTTTTTAGCTGATATGACATCTTCCCTGGCTGTAGCTTTTCCGGGGACTCTTAACAAAAATATACAGAAAATACAGGGAAACCATGGAAACCATGGAAAAAACCATGGAATTTAATGATAAGATGCGGAAACGCTGGAAATGGTCTGAATACTCTGGGGTCCACGGAACCATTCCAGGGTGTTCACAGAACCGTTCCGGGATGTCCATGGAACCATTCCGGGTTGTCCATGGAATTTCCAGGTTTTCCTCTTAAATATGCTGGAGTTTCCATGGAAAGTGTCAGATTATCCCAAATTATCCCTGACAAATTGTCCGAATACTCCGGGGATTTTCATTCGAGTCCCCGGAAAAGCTACAGCCGGGTAAGACTCTTCTGCTTTGACTATGTCTAAAAATATCATTTAGATAAGTTTATTAACCCTCTCCCAGATACAACAAATCTACATCAGACGACTTAGAAAAGATTTTGGCAAACATGAAGTTAAGGATAGTATAATAATTGAATAGAAGCATCAGAAAGTGTCTGTTTGTGGGAAAGGGTAAAGATCAACCCTTTGTCACATTTTGAGTAATTTTGTTTTTTGTCGCCATGTTTTCAAAAAGCTGTCTGCTTCAGAGGCGTCAGAAAGCGTCTACATGTGGGAAAGGGTGAAGATTAAATGCTAGATTAGATCACTACAGGAAATGCAACCTTAATACAAGTAGAAATCCAGATGGTGTTACACAGCTATGTGGATCATCGCTCACAAGCAGATCAGTAGATCTTTCTGGAAACTTCTTGGGAAGTGTTGGGTCTGATCAGAATGCAACAGTTAAGAGGCTGATTCTGCGGCTACACTTGTTGAAAAAGCGCTTTGGATGGGTGGCCTGTATGTTTTATTTGCATTGTACAAGAGTGGATAATTATCAATTTTGACCATATTATTCTGTATATTTCAAGTGGTTGTGTTAGGTTCTGGTGAAGTGTGAGTTCTGACCAGAATACCCCTTTAACCCATTACTTCACATGACTTTTCAAAAGTCATGTGCTTTACGATCATCAGACGAACAATTTCAACTATCTAGAAAACTGAAAGATTTATATCGATAAAGAGTTGAAAATAATGCAATAAAAGCTGAAATTGCTTGTATTGAGCAGTTTTACCTTTCATTGCAATGTTTTCAAAAGCCATGTTAAATGGCAGGTGTCAAATGTCATATGTGTGAAATAATGGGTTAACAGGCTGGTTCTGAAGCTACACTTGTTGAGAATGAGCTATGGTCGGTTGGCCTGTGTGTTTTATTGGCATAATTATCAATTTTGACCGTATTATTCTGTATATTTCAAGGGGTTGTATTAGGTTCATTGTTTGTTGGAGGACTGTTCATGTCGAGACAAGAAATAACTGCCGGAGATCTCATGTCATTCCTTGTCGCAACTCAAACTGTCGAAAGGTAAGTGTTAATCCTTTTCTCATGTTGTTTTAAGGTCTTATTTTTTGTAAACATTTGAGAAAAAGATTTTAAAGGTGGAAAGTTTGACATATAGCTGTTAGATTGGGCTGGAATAGCCTTATAATAGATGTCCCAGTATCAGGAAAAAAATTACTTGTTAAAATCTCTACAAAATTCTAAACCTGTGTTTAAAGACCACCCATGAGAAGAGAACAATCTGGTCTTTGTTCACAGGTGGTCTTTGATTACAGTGTCATTTATGCAGAAAATAATTAACTGGAAAATTAAAATTATGGTCACTATAGACAGGGAATTGCTAAACCAAGGTGGTCTTCACCCTTTTCCTCATACGACAATTTCTGCAGCAGACGACTTTGAACATATTTTTTTAAAACATAGAAAATCTCCACAATTGAATGGATATCCTATGACAAAAAGTGGAAAACATTGTGGCAAAAGGAGAAATTGCTCTTAATGTTTTTTATGTTTTGTCAATAATTATATTTGCAATGATAGAGATTTTTTATCCCTTAGCCTAGATACTAGGCGTCCTCCTCAGGTGGTGGAGGTTGTGGTTTCAATCCCTTACCGCTTCTTGAAAGAGACTTTAAAAATGGTAGTAATGTCCTCTCTTCCTTAAACGACCCTGGCACTCAGGATTGTGGTGTTAGCATTACACCTGACTCGGTGGTGTCCGGAAAAAACCCACCAAATGTGCACATAATATACCCAGGAAACACCTTGATGCATGTATAACTTAAACATTGTTGTTGAAAGCAGCGTTAAACACAAAACATCAATCTAATCCCATGTCTGCTTTTGAAAACATGTTGTTTAAAAGAGAAATTGCTCATAATGTAACAAAGTTTTTAACTTTATTCAGTAATTATAATTGCACTTTCTTAGGTGAAAAAAGGCTGTAATCTACTAGAACTCTGCATAATTAATCCTTTCCCACATACAACAAATCTGCAGCAGACGACTTTGAAAACATAGTGACAAAAACCTAAAACAATCTCCATAAAAGATAACTTAATTATTAGAAAAAGTTGAAAACATTGTGGCAAAAGGAGAAATTGCTCATCATGAGCAATTTCACCTTTGGCCACAATGTTTTCAAAAATTGTCTGCTGCTATTGTGTGAAAATGCGGCTGCAGGTGGGAAAGGGTAAAGTTGTCTTTTGTTGCAGATCTCTTGCCCAGATGTCGATACTGTTTGGCCAGGTGGTAAGGGGCCTCAGCGCAGGAAGCAGAATATTTGAAGTAAGTCATTCCTAGATTATTATTTAGCCTTTTCCCACAAACAGCAAAACTTCAGCACTCTGCTTAAAAAATCTATATAAATTAAAGAAAAATAGTTGAATACGTTGAAAATATTTTGGCCAAAGGAGAAATTGCTTGCAATGAGCAATGAGCAATTTCTCCTTTTGTCACTATGTTTTTAAATTTAAACTTATTTATTTTACACCAATTGCGAAACAAGCTTTCAGCTTATATTAATCGCTCTCGATGTCTTCTTCCTGGAGACTTAACCAGTACTCGTGCCGTTTGTGGAAAAAGTCCCGAAGTCAGAACCCGCTCATCATGGGACCCGGGACCTTTGGTACCAGGGGCCGATGCTCTACCTCTGTACCACTGTCTTCCACTATGTTTTCAAAAGTCATATGTTGCAGAGGCATCGGAAAGCAACTGTATGTTGGAAAGGGTTGAGGCCACTGGTTGCTGACAGCGGGATAATTATTTTTATATGTTTTGATTATGAACAAAAACAATTGTTGGGAATTTAACCCTTTCCTACATTTGCAGCAGATGTCTTGTGAAAAAACTGTAGCAAAAGGAGATGATGATGAGCAATTTCTCTTATTTTCACAATGTTTTCATCTCTTTTCAGTGATCATATATTTGTTATAAAAAGTTTCCATCATTTTTGTCCAGTAGTTTTCAAAGTCGTCTGCTGCAGAAATGATGTATGTGGTAAAGGGTTAATGTAGATATAATAAATTGTTCCTGCAATAATCTAAGATCAGTTTACTCATTAACATATTCCATCAGGTATGTATGTAAATGATATGTGCAAGCTGATCTGGATTTTCACTGCTCAAAAAATCACGAAGGTCGGTTTTCGTGCGACATGACTTAAATTATCTCCTTTTATTTCAGTTCATCAACCATGAGAGTACTATACCTTTAACAGGTGGCACAACCATTCCATTCCACTGTTTCCTTGGTAACTTTGAATTTAAAGATGTAAATTTTAGATATCCTACCAGACCAGAACAGGTGAGTAGACCGAGTTTTTCCTACTATGTATCAAAGTATTTCTTTGCTTAGTTAAATTTTCCCCAACATTTTCTTCTTTTCCCTTAAGGTTTGCAACTCTCAATTAAAGTTCAAGTCTTAGAATGATATATTTGGTAAATATTATACGTTTTTTGGAGGGAGTTTTGGGCTGCTTTCAACACTATTTCAGTTATATCACGATGACAGTTCACTTCTTCATGATCCCTGGGTAAACAAACCAGTACTAGGCTTGTAAATGTGCCTTGCCAAAGGGCACTTTACCATGACCAACGCACTGCTACTAGGGATAGTACCCGCAATGTGAG
Organism: Serripes groenlandicus; assembly: GCA_031761405.1. Taxonomy (NCBI): domain Eukaryota; kingdom Metazoa; phylum Mollusca; class Bivalvia; order Cardiida; family Cardiidae; genus Serripes; species Serripes groenlandicus. The sequence goes on from JASEVX010000001.1 coordinate 241,939,908, forward strand.
GTTCTAAATCCTCAACGCGTACGTCTCGGCCACGGCAGATTCCAAAACATTATATGAGCCAATCCGTGGTAAAAGGTTCAAGTTGGCTTTGTGATCCAGATCTTCACTGTACACATACAACTAACATAATCTTGCTAGAACCTTCTGTGTCCTTGTGTAAGGTTGGCTTTGTGAACAAGGTAGATCCAGATCCAGATCTTCGCTGTACACATACAACTAACATAATCTTGCTAGAACCTTCTGTGTCCTTGTGTAAGGCTGGCTTTGTGAACAAGGTAGATCCAGATCCAGATCTTTACTGTACACATACAACTAACATAATCTTGTTAGAACCTTCTGTGTCCTTGTGTAAGGTTGGCTTTGTGAACAAGGTAGATCCAGATCCAGATCTTCACTGTACACATACAACTAACATAATCTTGTTAGAACCTTCTGTGTCCTTGTGTAAGGTTGGCTTTGTGAACAAGGTAGATCCAGAACCAGATCTTCACTGTACACATACAACTAACATAATCTTGTTAGAACCTTCTGTGTCCTTGTGTAAGGTTGGCTTTGTGAACAAGGTAGATCCAGATCTTCACTGTACACATATAACTTTCATAATCTTTTTAGAACCTTCTGTATCCTTGTGTTGATTCTAAGAAGACGGAACAGATGTACAGGCTTATCTGGACTTACATGGTTCAGAAAAGTCGACTTGTACCTTTTTAGCATGTATAGGCTCCGATAGGTTTTCCGTTTAGGGATTGTGTCAAAGTCTGCAATGTCACATGTTTTACCTTTTCTCACCATTTGCTGTCAGAAGGAATAAACTAAGTTTCACAAACACTAGTTGTTATGCCCCCGGAATCACCGATTCGGTGGGCATCTAGTTTTTGGCCTGTCTGCACGTCTGCACGTCTGTCTGCACGTCTGTCAGTCTGTCTGTCTGCACGAAAAAAACTTTAACCTTGACCACTACTTTTGAACCATAACAGGTACGGCTACCATATTTCACATGTGTATTCCTTGTGACATGACCTTTCTGTCAGTACCAAAATGTTTGACCATGCGACCTTGACCTTTGACCTAGATGTTGCCATTCTCGAAAAAAACCTTTAACCTTGGCCATTACTTTTGAACCATAACAGGTACGGCTACCATATTTCACATGTGTATTCCTTGTGACATGACCTTTCTGTCAGTACCAACATTTTTGACCTTGCGACCTTGACCTTTGACCTAGATGTTGCCATTCTCGAAAAAAACTTTAACCTTGGCCATTACTTTTGAACCATAACAGGTACGGCTACCATATTTCACATGTGTATTCCTTGTGACATGACCTTTCTGTCAGTACCAACATTTTTGACCTTGCGACCTTGACCTTTGACCTTGATGTTGCCATTCTCGAAAAGAACTTTAACCTTGGCCATTACCTTTGAACCATAACAGGTACGGCTACCATATTTCACATGACCTTTCTGTCAGTACCAACATTTTTGACCTTGCAACCTTGACCTTTGACCTAGATGTTGCCATTCTCAAAAAAACCTTTAACCTTCACCACTACTTTTGAACCATAACAGGTAAGGCTATTATATTTCACATGTGTATACCTTGTAACATGACCTTTCTGTCAGTACCAAAATTGTTCACCTTAACCTTTGACCTAGATGTTGCCATTCTCGATAAAAACTTTAACCTTGACCACTACTTTTGAACCATAACAGGTACGGCTACCATATTTCACATGTGTATACCTTGTGACATGACCTTTCTGTCAGTACCAAAAAGTTTCACCTTGCGACCTTGACCTTTGACCTAGATGTTGCCATTCTCGAAAAAAAACTTTAACCTTGACCACTTCTTTTGAACCATAACAGGTACGGCTACCATATTTCACATGTGTATACCTTGTGACATGACCTTTCTGTCAGTACCAAAATTGTTCACCTTGCGACCTTGACCTTTGACCTAGATGTTGCCATTCTCGAAAAAAACTTTAACCTTGACCACTACTTTTGAACCATAACAGGTACGGCTACCATATTTCACATGTGTATTCCTTGTGACATGACCTTTCTGTCAGTACCAACATTTTTGACCTGGCGACCTTGACCTTTGACCTAGATGTTGCCATTCGGGGGCATCAGTGTTTCACAAACACATCTTGTTTTTATTATAGCTTTTAATTTGTTGAAATTGTTTTTTGCAGAGAGTATTACAAGATTTCAATTTAAAAATTCCTGGCGGTAAAAAGGTGGCATTGGTTGGATCATCAGGAGCAGGTAGGGTCATGTTGTCCTATAGAAATAGAGGTTGTTGGTGTGAACCCAAAATCCATATTAATTCTTTCCCACATACAGATGCTTTCTGACGACTCTGCAGCAGACGTCTTTTGAAAACATTGTGGCAAGTGGAGAAATTGCTCAATATGAGCAATTTCTCTATTTGCCACAATGTTTTCAAATATTTTAACAGTTAAAGCCTTTCTCACATACAACGAAGACCATGAAGACATGTGGCAAAATGTGAAAAACTTCCATAAATTGAGAGTTTTGATTATTAAACAGAGTTGAAAAGATGGTAGCATAAGGAGAATTTGCTCACTATGAGCAATGTTTCAATGTCTGCTGCAGATTAATCAAAATGCGCCTTTGAGTAACATAAAGGAGGACATTTGGTAACATAAGGGTAGATTTTTGGTAACATAAAGGTAGATTTTTGATAACATAAGGGTATACATTTGATATCATAAAGGAGGACATTCGGTAACATAAGGGTAAACATTTGGTAACATAAGGGTAGATTTTTGGTAACATAAGGGTAGACATTTGATAAAATGGAGTAAATAATTGCAAAAATTGCTGCAATTAATCCTTAACCTTTCCCACCTGCTGACGCATCTTGTCGTTTTCTGCAGCAGACAACTTTTGAAAACATTGTCGCAAAAAGGGAAATTGCTTAATTGTTTCATTTTGATTCAATAATCATATTTTCATTAAGAGCGATTTGCAACTTTTTCAAAGAAATATATTACAGATTTGTTTTGAGAATGTAAATATCACTACTACTATTCTTAGAAAAGCATATCAGATAACAGTTTAATCCTTTCCCACATACAAGAAATCTTGAGCAGAAGACAATGAAAACATCTACTAAAAAAAATGGAAATCTCTATACATGAAAGTAGGAATTGGTTAATAGAATTGAAAACATTGTGACAAATGGAGAAACCACTCATTATAAAATGTTCTCCTTTTTCCACAATTTTTTAAATGTATTCTTCTGCAGTTGCGTCAAAATACGTCTGCCCGTGAGAAAATGTCAAAAATATACCAGATATATGGCCTGCTCTATAAAAAGTAACATTTGGTTATTTGCGTTTGATCTGGCCCATTGTTTGCCAATGAGTTACTGAGGTTCCCATACAGGGTCCATTTTTATAAGATTGCATGAATATTCATGCAGATCTTCATTTTAACCCTTTCCCACATTCCAAAGCTTTCTGACGCCTCTGTAGCAGACGACTTTTGAATACATTGTGACAAAAGCAGAAATTGCTCATGATGAATATTTTCAACTCTTTTAAAAAAAAAATCTTTTATTTATAGATATTTTTCCTATTTTTGTCTAGATGGTTTCAAAGTCGTCTGCTGCAGATTTGCTGTATGTGGGAAAGGGTTAACTTGTCATCACTAGACTAATGTTGGTTTTCATTGACCTCTGTCCACTCCACTCATATTCAATAACCTCCAATGTCTATTCAGGTAAATCAACGGTTGCTGCACTATTAGAAAGGTTTTATGACATAAACTCGGGACAAATTACTATTGACGATCAAGACTTGAAGACAGTTGATCCCAGCTGGTTACGAGGTCATGCTATAGGCTACATCAGTCAGGCTAGTAGTTTTTATCTTCCGCATTCTGTCTTGCTTATTCTCTTTATACTTCATGGTATATAAAAACCTTTTCCATATATGTACACTTGCTGATGGATCTGCAGTAGATGAAAAGTTTTGAAAAGATTTATGCAATTTCTCCTCTTGCCACAATAATTTCAACATTATTCAATAATTATACTTTTATTTATAGAGATATTCACTTCTTTTGCAAAATCAACTGCTTCAAATGTATTGTTCACTGGAAACCCACACCAGCTTTACCACTGTTCCCGACGCATCTGCAGCAGACAATTTTTCAAACTATTGTGGCAAAAGGAAAAATTACTTCTTGGTACTCAATCATGATACTTACCTGTACCGTATATAAAAAAAAGAAGATGTTTCCAGATTGTGAACCACACATTTGTTGTATGTGGGAAAGGATAATGATTCATTCTGAATAACAAAGAGGTAGTTCAGTGATCTTTCTTTGTTTTATATTGTAGGAACCAGTATTATTTGCCACATCCATCATGGAGAATATACGTTATGGGAGACCTAATGCTACAGATATAGAGGTAATTTTAAGCTTGTCTTTTTTTCGTTTTGTGATACCCTTGGCGTCGGCGTCATCTGTGTTGTCGTCACAAAACTTTAACCTTACCTCATAACTCAAAAAACGTTCCAATATTTTCAAATGAAACATGGAACACATGTTCCTAGAAACAATACGCATGTCTATACCAAGTCACATAACTCTGGCTTTAATAATTATTCAGTAATGCTCCTTGTTTACTTTTTAACCCTTTCCCTCATACGACGATTCTGCAGCAGACGACTTTGAACGTATTTTGTCAAAACATAGAAAATCTCCATAATTGAATGGATAACCTATGACTTAAAGTGGAAAACATTGTGGCAAAAGGAGAAATTGCACGTTTTGTGCAATTTCTTCTTTTGTTACTATGTTTTCAAAAAAGCCATTTGCTGCAGAGGCGTCAGAAAGCGTCTATATGAGGGAAAGGGTTAAATAAATCTTTATTTTGGAGTCTCCAATCTATAATTTTCAAATACGTCATAAATATTAAAAAACGCTAAAAACAGTATTTCACCTTAGGAAGGCATTCTGTCCCTTTGCCATTCTTTCCGAGGTTTGACATACGTCACTGTGACAAGCGTCATTCGTCTTCCACCATTGGCTAACAGTCAATGTGGAAAAGCAGCCAGTTGCTTGGAAAGACTGCTGTGTAGAGTACTGGTGTGGGAAAGCCAGGAAACACATGAGTAGGTGAACTGGCCACAAAGATATGACTGAAAGAATTGATGATAATGGCTTTAAACCTGTAAGGGTATACGGGTACCCAAGTACTAATATTGATACTCGTTCCCATCCCTAGTATATATATTACTTAAAATATATTCTTTTTCCACAATGTTATCTCTCTGATAAGAGAATAATTCCACATTTCTAGATGTAACAATTTGTTTCACACATGATATTATATCAGGAAACGGTAAATGGGTAAACCATCTTTGGTTATTGACGGACAGCATTGCCATATTGCCATTTAAACCTTTTCCAACATACAAGCGATCCCATTGTGTCATCCTGCTAAGATAGGCGACACATTTAAATGAGATTGAAGTCTGACCATTTGTTTCTTCTTATTAAGATGTTTTTTTTCATAGTAAAATCCCTGTATTCAATTCACAACTAGACAATGCATGGAAATGCTCAACATGAACTGTTACACAATTTCGTGCATTGCTAATGGTAAGGTAGGCAATCGGTATAGAACCGGCTTGTGAAAAGGTTTGGTATTTTACTACTTACCGTTACAAAAACTGGTTCCTTACTCATAACCTACCTGCACAATAACAATACACTAAAATCGTAGATTGAATACAGTGGTAATATCAATCATCAAGGAGAAAAGTCAAGACAACATTAACCCTTTCCCTCATGTAGACGCTTTCCAATGCCTCTTCAGCAGACAGCTTTTTGAAAACATGGCCACAAAAGAAGAAATTGCTCAAAATGAGTAATTTCTCTTTTTGTCACCATGTTTTGAACTCTATTCAATTATTGTACTTTCATATAAAGGAGTTTCCAAAATAGTTTGGGTAGGTTTTCCGTAATTATACCTTCATTTAAAGAGATTTTGAGTGTTTTTGCATAGATGATTTCCAAGTCGTCTGCTGCAGATTTGGATTTGAATGTGGAAAAGGGTCATACAACTAATTTTGTTTAGCCATTATATTGCATCAGGATATTGATAAGGTCGATCACTCTTTCTTTCTTGGTAGTAAACAAATTAACCCTTTGTATAAAAGCAATTTATAATTTTTAGCTCGACTATTCGAAGAATATGAGAGCTTTACTACTCGCCCCGGCGTCGGCGTCGACGTCCGGTTAAAGTTTTAGGGCAAGTTGGCATTTTCATTCATAATTATTTGTGCTAGGGCTTTCATATTTGGAATATAGTTACATCTTATACCTTTCTTCACATTGAATGCTGAAGATACTGAGTTTGACCGTCTTTTTGGGGTAAAAAACATGAATTTGGGTGGTTAAAGTTTTAGGGCAAGTTGGAATTTTATTTTAATTTTTATTTTTTCTCAATAAGTACTTGTGCTAGGGCTTTCATATTTGGAATATAATTACATATAATACCTTTCTTCACATTGAATGCTGAAGATGCTTAGTTTGACCTTCTTTTTGGGGTAAAAAACATGAATTTGGGTGGTTAAAGTTTTAGGGCAAGTTGGAATTTTATTTTTATTTTTATTTTTTCTCAATAAGTACTTGTGCTAGGGGTTTCATATTTTGAATATAATTACATATAATACCTTACTTTACATTGAATGCTGAAGATGTTGAGTTTGACCTTCTTTTGGGGGTAAAAAACTTGAATGCTAAAGATGCTGAGTTTGACATTCTTTTTGGGGTAAAAAACATGATTTTGGGTGGTTAAAGTTTTAGAGCAAGTTGGAATTTTATTTTAATTTTTAATTTTTCTCAATAATTACTTGTGCTAGGGATTTCATATTTGGAATTTAATTACATATAATACCTTTTTTCACATTGAATGCTAAAGATGCTGAGTTTGACGTTCTTTTTGGGGTAAAAAACATGATTTTGGGTGGTTAAAGTTTTAGGGCAAGTTGGAATTTTATTTTAATTTTTAATTTTTCACTTGTGCTAGGGCTTTCATATATGGAATTTAATTACATATAATACCTTTCTTCACATTGAAAGCTGAAGATGTTGAGTTTGACCTTCTTTTTGGGGTAAAAAAAATGATTTTGGATGGTTAAAGTTTTAGGGCAAGTTGGAATTTTATTTTAATTTTTAATTTTTCTCAATAAATACTTGTGCTAGGGCTTTCATATTTGGAATTTAATTACATATAATACCTTTCTTCACATTGAATGCTGAAGATGCTGAGTATGACCTTCTTTTTGGGCTAAAAAACATGATTTTGGGTGGTTAAAGTTTTAGGGCAAGTTGGAATTTATTTTAATTTTTTATTTTTCTCAATAAGTACTTGTGCTAGGGCTTTCATATTTGGAATATAATTACATATAATACCTTTCATTCATGATTTTTAACTTTAATATGGAGTTATTGCCCTTGATTGACTTTTAAATGTATGTATCTATTCAGTTGCTTTTACATATAGAGTATATATAATTTAAAAGTACTTAAGTGCAATATAATGAAATAGTGCTTTATGTGAATAAGCGGCATATAGTCGAGCGCGCTGTCCTCCGACAGCTCTTGTTTAAATAAACTGTTTCCTACATGAAAACATGTGTTTATGAAACTATCTTTGGGGAATATATAGTAAATCACTACAAATGAGAGTACATACATGAATTATTATTGAATAAACTTGAAACAAATTTGACACAATGTTTTCAAAAGTTGGCTGAGGTAGATGGGTCAAAATGCATCTGCAAATGGAAAAGGGTTAATTCTTAATGCAAGACAAAAATTTGAATGTCAGTTGAAAACATTGTGGCAAATCAAGAAATTGCCTCAATGTTTTCAAAAGTTGTGAGCTGCAGGGTTGTAAGAAAGTGTCTGTATAGGGAAAAGGGTTAAATTGTCACATTAGGAAAATGTTTGATATTTCACGTAGGTAATGGAAGCAGCTAAGGTTGCCAACGCCCATGATTTCATCACATCATTTCCCAGTAGTTACAACACGGTGCTTGGTGAGAGGGGGGTCACCGTGTCCGGGGGTCAAAAACAGAGAATCGCTATCGCCCGGGCTGTTATAAAGAACCCATCTTTATTAGTATTAGATGAAGCCACAAGGTAATGATTGAATGATTAATTGAAGTTAAACTTCATTTTCAACTGTATTTCAATATTATCACAGCGACCAGTTCACCTAACATGTGTCTTTACACTTTCCTACCAGCACTCCACACACTATTAACCCTTTCCCTCATATAGACGCTTTCTATAGAGATATTCTGTTTCGATAAAATATGTTCAAAGTCGTCTGCTGCAGAATTGTCGTATGAGGGAAAGGGTTATCTGTTGTGTAAGAACATGTATCTTTATGATGTACGCTGTGATGTACATTTGTATAATGTCAGCTGAGCCAGAGGCTCAGAGTGAGTTATTGTGACTGGTCTTTGTCCGCCAACAGTTTGCTTCAAATCTCCTTCTAAACCGCCTTGCCAATTTTGATAAAACTGATACAAATGTTCCTTGGGTGGTACCCTTTCAAAGTTGTTCAAAGAATTGAATTCCATGCAGAACTCTTGTTTCTCAATGGAAAGAAAAACTTTAAAAATCTTTTTGTCCAAAAGTACAGGCCCTGATTTGAAAATTATTTTTCACAAATGTTCTTTGGATGACCCTCTACCAATATTGTTCAAATTTTTCCAATTTTTTGAAAAACATGGCCCCCAGGGGCGGAGCTTATTTTCCTTATATGTGTACATTGAAAACTTCGAAAATCTTCTTATCCAAAAGTACTTTACTGATTTTAAAATAATTTGGCAAAAAATGTTCTTGGGTGATCCAGGGCCATCATGGCCCTCTTGTTTAAACTGTGTATCAGTAACCTCCTTGCAGGAAGATCTTGGTTTGATCCCCTATCGGGTAATACCAAAGACTTGGTACAAAAAATTGTAGAAGTTGCCTTCCTCCTTGGCGCTTAGGGTTGCCCTTTCCCTCATATAGATGCTTTCTGACGCCTCTGCAGCAGACGGCTTTTTGAAAACATAGTGACAAAAGAAGAAAGTGGTCAAAACGAGCAATTTCTCCTTTTGCCAATATGTTTTCCACTTTTAGTCATAGGTTATCCATTCAATTAAAGAGATTTTCTATTTTTTGACAAAATATGTTCAAAGTTGTCTGCTGCAAAATTGTCGTATGAGGGAAAGAGGGAATTGTCATGTCACGGCGGCCAGTTCACCTATTCATGTGTTTCCTGGCTTTCTCACATCGGTAATCCACATAACATTCTTTCCAAACAACTGGCGGCTTTTCCACATAGACTGTTAGCTCATTGGTGGAAGAGGAATGATGCTTGTTACTGACTTCTGTCAAGCGTCAGAAAGAATATTGGCCGAGCTGGGGTCGAACTCACAACCCCTGGACTGACAGCCTGCATTGCTACTTCCTGAGCTACCGGGGAAAGTTGATTGTTGTGAACAGTGTAGAATGACACAGTTTGATCTCATGGTTCACATATTCCTTACATAAACATGTTAGAAGCTTCTATCAACTTGCGCAAATTCTGATAGCAGATGGACAAGTTTGTCTGAATCTACACTGTTCAGAAATGAAAAATTAAATTCTAGGTAAAAATATATGAACATTCTTATGCAATGAAAGTATAATTATTTAGTAATTAGCCAAAAGTTGTATGATGCAAATGCCTTAAGCCTTTCCCTCATACGACAATACTTTGAACATATTTTGTCAAAAAATAGAAAATCTCTATAATTAAATGAATGACTTATGACGAAAAATGGAAAACATTGTGGCAAAAGGAGAAATTGCCCGTTTTGAGCAATTTCTTCTTTTGTTACTATGTTTTCAAAAAGCTGTCTGCTGTAGAGGCGTCAGAAAGCATCTATATGAGGGAAAGGGTTAACCCATTACTTCACACTGAACGACATTTATGCCTGCTGTTGCAGATTACTTTTGAAAATATTGCAATAAAAGGTGAAATTTCCCAAAACAAGCAATTTCACCTTTAATTGCAATATGTTCAACTCTTGTCAAAAAGTTCTTTCCAGTTTTCCAGATGTTTCAACTTGTTCATCTGTTGATTGTAAAGTAGACAACTTTTGAAATATGAAGTAATGGGTTAAAATGTGTTAGCATGTGGGAACCAGTTAAACACTCTCTATTCTTTTCAGTGCTTTAGATGCAGAGTCAGAGCGAGTTGTCCAGGAAACGCTAAATCAAATATCTAGAGGTAAGATTTTATTAGCTCACCTAAGGACGAAGTGCTGGGTGAGGTTATGTTAAGGTGTGGTGTCTGTCGTCCTTCATCCGTCTGTCTGTCTGTCTGTCTACATCCATCAACTTTTTTCTTTGAATGACTTCTTCTTAAAGGGACTGAATACCATAATGGTCCAAAATCGTTATATTTTATACTTATTCTAATTAATCCAAAATACGTTGATATATATGTAACGGAATGTTGTAGAAGGTCGTACAAGTCTTGTTTTTCATTATTTCATAGGAAATAAGCAGTTAAAAAAACGTCCGCTCCGTGTTTTCCCGTTTAAAAATACCGTGGAATTTCCTCTTGCTCATTTGAATTTGTGGATTCAATTCGGCATTCTCTAACACTATCGACTCATTACATTCATGTATGCGTGAGTGTAAGGAACAACAACTCTGGGAAGGAGATTGTCAATTCGGTTGTAGTGATCACGTGATAAATATACAGCGCGATATTTTTAGATTTACTGGGTTACTAACCCAGTAGATTTTACAATGCAAAATAACGAAAAATCTCCGCAATATTAATAGTGTGCATATATTGTAGTACATCTGTCAGCAAATCTCAATGCCTTACATGCAAAAACATCAAGGTAATAGCAATTTTTAACAAATTTCTTTTTTTTTCGCTTTTTTCTCATATGGGATTCAGTCCCTTTAAGAACTGGAGGTCCTAGGGTCATGATATTTGGCCAGGAGGTACTGGGAAAGAGTGCTATAATGTTTTCTCAAATAAATTACATTGATTTGCTCTCAAGGTCAAATGGGTGAAATATATGAAAACCTTTAAACAACTTCTTCTGAATAACCCGCAGGCCCATAGTGATGATATTTTGCCAGTAGATTTCTGGCATGAAATGCTATATAGTTTCCTAAAATAAATGAACCTGACCTACTTTTGAGGTCACAAGGGTCAAATATATGAAAACCTTTAAACAACCTCTTCTGAATAACTAGGAGGCCCAGAGTGATGCTATTTTGCCAGTAGATACCTGGCATGAAATGCTGTATAGTTTCCTCCAATAAATGACCTTGACCTACTTTCAAGGTCACAAGGGTTAAATTTATAAAAACCTTTTAACAACTTCGTCTGAATAACCAGGAGGCCCAGAGTGATGATATTTTGCCAGTAGATACCTGGCATGCAATGCTATATAGTTTCCTCCAATTCATGACCTTGACCTACTTTCAAGGTCACAAGGTTCAAATATATGAAAACCTTTAAACAACTTCTTCTAAATAACCAGGAGGCCCTGAGTGATGATATTTTGCCAGTAGATACCTGGCATGAAATGTTATATAATTTCCTTCAATAAATGACCTTGACTAACTTTAAGGGTCACAAGGGTCAAATATATGAAAACCTTTAATCAACTTCTTCTGAATAACCAGAAGGCCCAGAGTGATGATATTTTGTCAGTAGATACCTGGCATGAAATGCTATATAGTTTCCTCCAATAAATGACCTTGACTTACTTTCAAGGCCACTGTGGTCAAATATATAAAAATCTTTAAACAACTTCTTCTAGTGCTATGAAGTTTCCTCAAATGGATGATATTGGTCTGTAGCATCCTTGCGCGTTAGAGACTCAATGTTGCATAAACTCCTTGACAATGGGTAAAAAAAAATATCTAAACCAAAATCGGTCTGGATAATTCCAGTCCAAAACCAACCTTACATATAAATGCAAGGAGGAACCCTTCTTAAGGACATAGGTCCAGTACAAGAAACCAGAGGAAACTCATTTTTAGTACAAATTAAGTAATCTAGATCATTTAGTGTGGAGTATTCTCCACCATAGATAACTCTTCAAGTGGAATTCTTTGCAAATACACTTTTCTTTAGAACATTTTCCCATGATTGCTGAAATATCCTCTGAGCCTCTTGTTTTATCATTTACTTGATGTTGTAAGTCTACTACTGTAAAAATACCTGAGGGACAAGTGGTAATATTTTTAAATGAAATTAGAAGTATTATTTCATAGCAGACTTGCAAATATTGTTCACAATGGAGATACTTATCATGATGTGCAATTTCTCCTTTTTCCCATAATTTTTCAAAAGTCATTTGCTATAGAGGTATCTAAAGACGTCATAATCAGGTTAAGGTTTAGTTTAATCTTATTTATTTTACATTGATTGCGAAAAACAAGCTTTCTTTCAGCTTATATATATCGCGCTTCATGTCTGCTTCCTGGAGGATTGACCAGTTTGTGCGGGCTTTGTGTGGAAAAATCCAAAAGTCAGAACCAGCTCATCACAAGATTCTAACTCAGGACCGTTGGTACAATAGGCGAACACTTAACCACTGTCTTCCACAAGTGTTAACAGTTTAAGCTTTTCACTCAAAATCATGTTTTCAAAAGTTGTCTACTGCAGCTGCGTCAATATATGAGGACAAAATTAATTAAGGATACGTTTGTGATATAAAGATGAATTTTTTTTGGATAAGGTACATTTCTTTTGCTTAGACCGCTTCTAAGGTGTAGTGGTAGAACATCCGCCTTCAGTGCGGGAGGTCGCTGGTTAGATCCCGGTCGGGTTATACCAAAGACTTTAAAAATGGTAGTTATGGCTGCACTCCTAGGTACTCATGGTTGCGGGGTTAGCATTATGGCTGACTGGCTGGTGTCAGAATAAATGGACCAACAGGACTGGTAACTTACACAGGAATTACTGTGATGTAACAGAACAAATATTGACAGAGGCGTAAAACACCAAACAATCAATCAATCAATTGTTTACTTAGAGTAGTTTTCTTAGCTTGTTGGCTGCAGATCCATCAAAAGTTGTCTATATCTGGGGTAAGGGTTAAAAACCACATTTCTTCTGATGCCTCTGGAGCAGATAGCATTTGGAAAATATTGTAAGAAAAGGAGAAATTCTGTTTTATTCTGTTATCTCTTTTCCAAATGCAACAAATATGCACCAGACGACTTTGAAAACAGCCAGGCAAAAAAAGGAAAATATCTATAAATCGAAGTATAATTATTGAAAAGAGTTGGAAACATTGTGGCAAACGGAGAAATTACTCATCATGAGCGATTTCTCCTTTTGCCACACTGTTTTCAAAAGTCATTTGTCATGTCTATACAATTATATACTTACTTTATTCCTATCTTTATCTTGTCTATTAAGGTAAAACGGTGTTAGTGATTGCTCATAGATTGAGTACAATCAGAGATGCTGACGTTATAGCTGTCATGTCTAAAGGAAAAGTAGTTGAAGTAAGTATATTTGATCAGTTTTAGTCTACTGCCATGGTTCCCACACTGCCTTTTCAAGGCCATGAAAGTCTTTGAAATTAACCCTCTACAACATACAGACGCTTTCAAACGCCTCTGCAACAGTATACTTTTGAAAACAGTATGGCAAAAATAGAAATTGCTCATAATGAGCAATTTCCTCATTTACCACAATGTTTTTAACTTTATTAGAAACATACTGTTTCATATATCGAGTTTTTCTTATATATTTGTCTGGACCTTTCAAGGTCATCTGCTGCAGATTTGTTGTTTGTGGGAAGGGGTTAAAGACATGCAGATAACCGGGAAATATCCTTATTGTTAACGGTTTCTTTGCTTTGAAAACATCTGACATCAATAATGCTTTATAATTATGCAGCAAGGAATTACCTGTATCTGTGATGCAGTTAACCCTTTCCCACATTCAGCAAATCTTCAAGAGTCAACTACTAAAAAAAAAGGTCTGTTCAAAGATATGGACAACTGCTATAAATGAGGGTATTATTATTGAATAGAGATATAAACAATATGGCAAAAGGAGAAATTGCTCATAAGTAATCAAAAGTCATCTGCTACTGCTCTAAATGAATCTGTATGTGGGAAAGAAGCCTGAGTAAGATAACAAAAATATCATTTCACAATATTTCTTACTTGTAACTCAACCCAGCCCTTATAGACATGAGCTAGGGTTTCCCCCATAATATCTCTCTTATTACTCAACCAAATACTATGCTGCGGTACTACAAAGAATTCTTTTGAGTACCCACTGTATAGGATATGAATGTCAACTAAAAGTTTTAGAACTTGAAATATGTCTCTTATCGAGTTTGTGTATCATTCAAGTTCCACGTAACATTTGGTTTTCTTCTTCAGATTGGTAACCATGACAGTTTAAGGAAGAAGAAAGGACTATATTGGGAACTCATTAAACAGCAAGAATTAGAAGATGAAATTAAATCTTTTTAAATCGTTTTAAATTATAACAAAAATAATAATGGGAATGACGTGTGATATATTAATCCTTTCCCACATGCAGCCGCATCTTAGTACAACATGGTGGCAATATGATAAATGAGCAAGTTTTTGCCACCATGTTTTCAACTATGTTTAACCCCCCCCCCCCCCCCCCGTTTCCCACATACAACAAATCTGCAGCAGACGACTTTAACAAAATCAAGACAAAAAGACCTAAAAAAGTTGAAAACATTGTGGCAAAAGGAGAAATTGCTCATTATGAGCAATTTCCCCTTTTGCCACAATGTTTTCAATAGTCGTCTACTGCAGAGGCGTCAGAAAGTGTCTATATGTTAGAAAGGGTTAATTAATAATAACACTTTAAATTATAGTTATTTTCCTAAGTTTTACAAAGTCATCTGCTGTAGATTTGCTGTAAATGGGTAAAAGGATAACAAAAAAATGGATTTTCCTGTGTATCGAGCTTGTTCAAATTGTGCTGTTATTGTAAAGAAGAAGAAATAAATATTTATAAATTTAACTAGTTCAATGAATCATCATTATCAAACCTCCAAAATGGTAAGAATTCTAGGTATATTATATAAATATTGCATGGCTTCCAGTGTGACAGTACATATTGTCAACATGAGGAAAATACTGTTACCCGAGGCGAAGCCGAGGTTAACAGTATTTACCCGAATGTTGACAATATGTACTGTCACACTGAAGCCATGCAATATTTATTTTATTATACCGAACAAAATTACACGTTTATTTAATTTATTCTGTACCTTTGTAGGGGAAGTGAACATGGGTAGATCTACTACAATGTAACAACACTACACACACATATGAATATACCGGTTAACAGTATACTGTTACATGGCACGCGCGTCTAAAATGTGACGTTATTGTTTGAAATGACGTCACGCACATGCATAACCAACATTTTAACGCGTGTGCCATGTAACAGTATACTGTTAACCGTTAACCGGTCAAAAACGTACTGTTAGCATGAGACAGTAAGAAATGGCCCATGATGAGTATATGAGAATTTAACATTACAATGTCACGTGAGGTATAATAATTTGTTATATCTGAAGCAGATACTTTGGAAATCATTGTGGCAAGAGAAAAAATTGCTCATAAATAGCATTTTCTCCTTTTACTACACTGTTCAGCTCTATTCAAAGATTATACATTCATATAAAGATACCTTTCCTTTTTGTATTTGGCGTATGTGGGAAAGGGTTAACAACCTTAACTAATTTTGAGATCTCCTGAGATGAAGGTTCAAGCTGGTAAATTGAGATCACTCTCTGTCGGTCTTGGCCAATCAGTCTGTCCATTGTCTGCCATTAACTTTAACTATTTCCCACATACAACAAATCTGCAGCTATAAATATTGAAACTTTTTATAACTAAAAGAAATAATAATGAATAAAGTTAAAATCATCATGAGCAATTTTTGCTTTTGCCACAATGTTTTCATAATTTGCTGCCGCAGAAAGCATCTGTAAGACCTGCCGTCCACTAGGCCTCTGAAGGGTTGCCGAAAGCAGAATTAGTTTCGACACGTGTCTTCGCGATGTTCTGGAATCCTTCCGTGTCCTTCGTTAACACTTCTGGAAACCTTCTCGGAACTTCGGGGCCAAATCGGGATCGAAAGAACATCAGCATACCAAACTTTAAACGTTTTAAAATTTGGACGCCGAATGTTTATTCGGGACGGCTTTGGGATCTTCGGCAAACCATTGGTAACCATTCGGGATGTTCGAGAACCCATCGCCATTAACTCGGCATCTTCGGAAAGCCTTCTGTAATCTTTTAGCCTTCCCGAGCGGTCCCTGAAGGAAGCTGAATCGATACTGCCGAAAGCTCCCTGAAGACGACGAGTGGAAGAGTTTTGTTTCGCGTATACACGCGGAAGCATGCCGATTATGTTATGAAAAGATGCTGATTGTCAGCAGAAGGGATGCCGAGCAGGAGCTGTATTTCCCGAACTATAAAAGAGCGACAGCACAAGCGATGCCTTCAGTTTGCCAATAGTTTTCGAATTAACAACATCGACATTTTTATGCCCCGGCATACGAAGTATGAGGGGCATATAGTTTTCCGGTCTGTTAGTCCGTCCGTTCGTTCGTCCGTCCGTCCGTTCGTCCGTCCGTCCGTCCGTTCGTCCGTTCGTCCGTCCCGCTCAGGTTAAAGTTTTTGGTCAAGTTAGATTTTAGTGAAGTTGATGTACTATCTTTATGAAACTTCACACAAATGACAATCAACATATCATTGTTTAAAAAATTGTATCAATTTGAGGTTGGACCAACTGTTCGTCCGTCTGTTCGTCTGTCTGTTTGTCCATTCCATTCTCAGGTTAAAGTTTTTGGTCAAGTTAGATTTTAGTGAAGTTGATGTACTATCATTATGAAACTTCACACAAATGACAATCAACATATCATTGTTTAAAAAATTGTATCAATTTGAGGTTGGACCAACTGTTCGTCCGTCTGTTCGTCTGTCTGTTTGTCCATTCCATTCTCAGGTTAAAGTTTTTGGTCAAGTTAGATTTTAGTGAACCTGATGTCCTATCATTATGAAACTTCACACAAATGACAATCAACATATCATTGTTTAAAAAATTGTATCAATTTGAGGTTGGACCAACTGTTCGTCCGTCTGTTCGTCTGTCTGTTCGTCCATTCCATTCTCAGGTTAAAGTTTTTGGTCAAGTTAGATTTTAGTGAACCTGATGTCCTATCATTATGAAACTTCACACAAATGACAATCAACATATCATTGTTTAAAAGATTGTATCAATTTGAGGTTGGACCAACTGTTCGTCCGTCTGTTCGTCTGTCTGTTCGTCCATTCCATTCTCAGGTTAAAGTTTTTGGTCAAGTTAGATTTTAGTGAACCTGATGTCCTATCATTATGAAACTTCACACAAATGACAATCAACATATCATTGTTTAAAAAATTGTATCAATTTGAGGTTGGACCAACTGTTCGTCCGTCCGTTCGTCTGTTCGTGTGTCTGTTCGTCCATTAACAACCGGGGCATCCGTGTTCCATGGACACATTTTCTTGTTTGTTATGAATTAAACACTATATGGTCATGATGCGACACCAGGGCAAGCTACCCAAAAAGATATTGGGCGTGAAATATACCAGTCAGCCAGCTCCTACACACTCAAGTTCAGATGAAGGCGTGACCCCCTAAACTTATGATATTAAACACATTCAAATATATGTTACAGTACTGTATCGATATCAAACTGAAATACTGTACATGTTGTAGTTGAACAGTCCATGACCCTTTTTCTAACTACTAACTGTCTACTCCACCATTATGTCTTGCCATGGCACCGATCTAGCATTGCTAGCATTGTAAGATTTCCCGCTGGCGCTTGCCTGCAACAGCGTCGATGTTTCCTCTTCCAGCTGATCGCTCACCTTCCCGCCCTCCAGGCTACAGGAACCAAGTCATGGTTTTAGTCCTCCGCATCAAACTGGCTGCGGGCAAGTGCAGGATACTGCATCCTAATATGGTTGTGCATGCATTTGCAGGCACTGACGATATTGCGGACCTCCTCTGGACGTTGAAGCATGCTGTTGGCCAAGCACTGCCACCGAGCAGAAAGAATGCCAAACGCGTTCTCCACTATTCTTCTAGCCCTGGAGAGTCTGTAGTTGAAGATCTTCTGACTATGGTTCAAGTTGTGTCCCTTGTATGGCTTCATAAGGTTAGTCCTCATAGGAAAGGCATCATCCCCTACAATAAAGTAGGGCATGTCACTGTCATCATTGGGGATTAGCGAAGATGGTGGGAAACCGATATAATTGTCATCTATACACTCCTTCAATTCAGAATCATTAAAGATCGGGCAGTCTGACATGAAGCCCATGCCCCTCAGGTCACACCAGATAAACTTATAGTTTGCATAGACTAACGCCAGTAGGACTATGCTAAAGAAGCCCTTGTAATTGTGATACAAACTTCCCGAACCTGGTGGCTTCTTTATTTTCACGTACCATCGAGGGCACCAAGAGTATGGGGCATGTTCCACCTTCTCTCAAATTGGGCTGCCACTTCATGTCAGGCTTCTTGAGTATTGGGAATGGCCAGATCTTCATCTGTATACACCTGAAGTAGGGCAGTAAACACTTCTGGGACAAAATGACATACACTTTCCGCAGCAACACGGAAGGCATACGACAAGGAGGCATACGTGTCCCCAGATGCCATGTACCTCGGCGTCATCGCAAGCGTTATGCCAGCAGGATGGGCGTTACGGAAACTTTTTCTGAATGCGAGGCGTTAGGCGCTGGAGTATGTCGTCAAACATTGTTGGCGTGATGCTCAAATACTTTAAGAAGGAGGTGCCATCTTCATCTCGGAGTTCCTGCTCCAATGTATTGTACTGTCCATACTGCAGCCTCCTGTCGTCTGTGAGCCAGGGGCGGACCCACCATCGATGACGTCTTCTTCCTCTCTGTCTCAAATACAATGCCAAAGCAAGCATGGCATCCATTTCAGCTTGAATTTGAAACTGAAGTGCAAGGTGAATGCCTCTTAACATCCATGGTGTCCCGCTAGCAACTGATAACAAAATAGTAGTTCGGCATCGTTTATATACCCCGTCTCTCAAATGAGCAACATTTCAGCATTCTTTCGCCAACGATTCGGCAACTCTTCAGCATGTTCTGCAATGTTACCACATTTCCGCACGATCGGGAAACACTCGGGAGCCAATTCCGGAACTGTCTGAATTCTTCCGCGTCTACTTCGGATAGGTTTCGGCGTTTATACCGCAACCTTTCGTATGCCACTCCGCGAATACATGCCGAACGAGACGGATGGAAAAGCTTCGCCAATTGTATTGATTAATGATCCCGAAAGGTTCCCGAGACTAGCACAATTGTATCGGCAACCCTTCCGCAAAGCATCGGGGCTGTAGTGGACGGCAGCTGTTATAGCTATTATAAGAGGTAAAGGGATAAGCTTCAAATGAATTTAAATCTAAAATTCTCAGGCATGCTACTTTGGCGGTCCTCTGTCAAATATTCAAAATCATGGAAGAACGTGTTGCTGCGGCCTCTAAAAGGTTGGAAATAAACGATTCTTTGATTTCAAAATGATATAGCAGAAATATTTCTTAGCTGGCCCTTCACAAAGCTGTTCTAGTCATATTGATGTGCTGAAAAAAGTTTGCCCCAGGCTTCGGCTAGCTATCCATCCGTGTTAACCAATTTTTAGCTTCCTGGCTGAATGCCAGCCAAGCTTATGTCATGGTGAACTGTCCATTGTGCGTGCGTGCATAAACATTTTGCTTCAAACGACTTCTCCTCTGTAGCCGATGGGCGAATTGGCATGAAGCTTCACATGTAGTATCCTCATAATGTCCTCTCCTAAATTCCTTCAAATGTTTCGGATCAATGCAAAATTCTGATTTTCATGGCCAACGAAAGAAAAAAACTGGGAAAAAAATCTCGTCCCAAACCGATTTACAAATAATTTTGTATAAATGTTCCTAGGGTGACCCTCTATCAGATCCTTCCAGCCATATTGATTGGTGGAAACACATGAGCGCCAGGTGGCGAGGCTGTTGTGCCTTACATGGATATAGTGAAAACTTAAAAAAATCATCTTCTCCAAAAGTACCTGGCGGATTTACAGATACGTTTGTAGAAATTATCCTTGGGTGACCCCCTATCACACTCCTCCAATCCATGTTAATTGGTCGAAACTATGGCCGCCAGGAAACGGGGCTGTTTTACCCTACATGTTACTATTACCAGAGTAATTGCCGCGTAAAAGACATCAAATGAAGACGTGTCCAAATTATCGACCAGTCTTTAAAGCGTGTCAAAACGTTATTGAAACGTATCCATGTAAGTCGTAAACAAGCTTGTTTAAGATTTAGTAAAAACTTTCTTGACGTCTTCGATTTCTAACGCTTTTGGGATAATCTACAAGTCTTAAACACTTGTTAGCTGGACACGTTCAGGGTTACGTAGAAGAAATCAATCGCATCCGTTTTTAAAAGTTTTTAATACACATTTTCTTCATACCGATGCTGCTTTACACACGTTTTAAACACGAAACGTTATGAAAACGTTTCCATTAAAGTATTTTACAAGTTTTAAAGACGAAGTAAAAACCTTCTTGACGTCTTCGATTTGTAAATATTTTGGCGAATGCACACGTCTTAAACACGTGTTAGCTGGACATGTCTCCAACGTGTTCAGGTTACGTAAAAGGAACCAATCGCAACTGTTTTTTATAAGGTTTTAAGACACATTTGCCTCATTCCGATGCTGTTTTCCACAGGTTTTAAGCACAGAACGTTATGAAAACGTCTCCATGTAAGTTTTTTACAAAGTTTTAAAGACGTAGTAAAAACGTTCTTAATGTATGGCGAATGCACACATTTATAAACCATGTGTTAGCTGGACATGTCTCCAATACGCTCAGGTGTCCTCCAATTGTTCACTTGGTTCTGCTGTTACTGCAAACCGAATGTTGGGCAAATAAATAGTTTCTTAGTTTCTGCAGTGTTCCTGATTTTGTAGAATATTAAGAAGCATACACATTTAAATATATAGCAGAGTATGTGCATGTGTGCATTCACAATTAAAGATACGTAAATACTTTGGAATTTTAAACATGATATTACATATTCTAACCGTAAATGGAAACTTTGCACATTTAACACTTTCCCACATATAGACGCTTTCTGACGCCTCTACAGCAGATGACTTTCGAAATAATTGTGCCAGGGAGATATTGCTCATATAGATTTCAACTATATTCATGTAATAGTATACTGTCAACCGGTATATTCATATGTGGTGTTATATTGTAGTACCCATGTTCACCTCAAAATAAGAGCAGATCTACAGAATAAATTGAATAAACTTGTGATTTTGTTCGGTATAATAAAATAAATATTGCATGGCTTCCAGTGTGACAGTACATATTGTCAACATTCGGGTAAATACTGTTAACCTAGGCTTCACCTCGGGTAACAGTAGTTTCCTCATGTTGAAAATATGTACTGTCACACTGGAAGCCATGCAATATTTAAATTAGATTATCTATATCTTGGACTTGATGATTTCAATGTCCTCTTCTGCATATTTTATTTAGTGTATGTGGGAATGGCATGGGTTACCAATTATACACAGCATTGCACATCTTAATTGAGTGGGAGACCATTTAAGGCATCTCAGAAATTTCCGGAAACAAATAATAATATTTTATCTAGCCATTTTACATGAATCCTATAGTATCCTGCGTTAAGACTGTTGTCCGTTACAAGAACACTTGCTAAAAAAAAAATATATCGACAATCGCCAACACAGTGACATCAGCGTTTTCATTAGGTTCAAGTTCTTGTTATAATGACTGACGTTATCATTTGACTTTTACTCGGGTCTCCTAAATTCTTGATCCTAAACATAAAAACAAGAGGACAAAGAGGGCCAGTATCGCTCTTCTGCATTACGCAAAAGTTAAATCACTATAGCCATATCAGTAAGGCAAAACAGCCCCGCGCCCGGGCGGTAATGTTTTTCGACCAATCGACATGGTTTCAAGGAAAGTGAAAGAGGGTCAACCTTGAAACGTTTCTACAAAATGTCATGATATCGACCAAACGACATTGGCTTGAAGGAATCTGATAAAGGGTTACCAAAAGAATATTCCTAATAAATTATTTGGAAATCGGCCGGACGATTTTGGAGAAGAAGATGTTTTTCGACCAATTAACATGGCTTGAAGGAATCTAATAGAGGAACATCATTACAGAATTAATTGGAAATTGGCCAACCGGTTTGGGTGAGATTTTTGTTTAAGTTATTTTCTTTGGGTTGCCAAGCAAACTAGAATTATGCATGGATCCAAAAAATTGAAGGAATTTAGCCCGAGACATATAAATGTCTCTGATTTAGCAGAGGACATTAAAAGCTGCCAACTCGCCCAGCAGTTACATAGGAGAATTCGATCGAAGCAAAATGATGACGCACGCACGACGGACAATTCACTATGACATAAGCTCGACTGGCTTTCAGCCACTGGAGCTCAAAGCTATCATACTAGAGACATATACACACATGTGTCTTTATGAGTCTTTAGACATCGGTAAATAATTATTGAACACTTCTCATTTGACTTATACTCGAGTTTCCTAAATTGGTTATCCTAAGCATTAAAAAAAAACCTACCATGCTAATGCATGCTTACCAACCTTTTCTCATTCTCAAGGGGGAGTTTTATGATCTCAAAGTGGGAGATTGGGGTTTGAAGGGGGATATTTTCAGTGCGATGAATTTAACAGTAGAAATGTTCACGATATAACGGAATTTAAATAACTATGCACGAGACAATACTTTCAATATTTATAGGAAAAGAATAAAATAAGACTCATTTTTGAGAATGTTTACTATTTAACCGAATATTTTCAACTGTATGTTAGCATTTAAATATTATTTTGGCATGTTTTCAAATTCATGCATTGATATTAAAAAAACCTTTTAATTGTGGTTATCTAGAAAAGCAAGCAAGTTGTCTGTTGTGTCAATGACATTTCATATTGCATCCAAGAAGGAAAAATCATTTAAATTAGACCTACTTTTTAATGAAAGAATGAGTACCAATGGAATCTTTGTTAATCTAATGAAAATGAGAATCATTTAGTAAATAAATGACAGACACACATTGTTTTGAACTTGTTGAAAGAAAGGGCCTTTAATCATTGACAATTTGTTTAGAAGTGGATGTTACAAAATGGTTGTAGTAATTTTCAGTACATTCATATATCTTCATGATCTAAAAAAAGAAAGAAAAAAAAAGTCGAAAATCGAGGGTGGGGTTACCCTATTCAAATCGTGAAACTCACGATTGAATATGGAGGGTTGGTAAGCAGGCCCGCTAATGTCCAAATAATACAAGATCGAAAATATATATATATGAATGTAATGATTCGATAGTGTTTGAGAATAGATATATATACCTTTAAAACTTGGGTTACTTCCCTTACATTCAAAGTCGCACGTTTGGTAAAACATATTTTCTAGTTACTTCCCTTATTTTAAGCTAAGTTTTGAAACTACAAAAAAGTACAATGTTGACATACTAAGTATTTCAGTGCTTCAATGATGTATTTTTACATTTTTTCACTGATTTTGGGATGGCTGCTATGGAGATCGATCAGATTCATTAGATTATGGTGGAGCTGGAAAGTTGATGTTAAAGATGTCCCAGTTTTACCGGATAATCACTGGTTTTTCGGGCTGACCCATAAAGTGAGTGTTTATTTATAAGTACACCGATAATAGAGTGTCCCATCCAACATCATTTGTATGGTAGTTGCATGACAACTAATTGATATAATTGGATTTAAACGCTGTTTTGAATTAACCAGACCACGGGGAACCCCTTCCTTATTTTGACTAATCTGCATCAGACCTAGTCAAATTAATTTAGACTTTCGGTTTCTAGTTTTATCATGTCATTATTGGTCGGTCGCGTATTCAGGATAATAACAAAATGAAAAATGAGCATACGCGATGTATTTTTTTGAAAGACTATATCAGACCTAGTCCTTCAAAAAAAGTTATCGCATATGATAATCTGATATGCTCATTTTTCATTTTGTTATTATCCTGCGTACGCGATTTCGGTTGACCAATACAGTCAAGTTACCCTTAACGGATCAGTAACGAAACAACGTAGTGCATAAAAGAAACGGTCAATGTTTCGGAACTTGTTTGTTTATAGTCCACAAGTAAAATCATTTTCCTAATATGTTTTCAGTTTTAGTGCAGAAACAGTTGTAGGATGGGACTCCCTATTATCGGTGTATAGTAGGTTCTACGAATACCGTGTTATCACGAATACCAAGGTAAACACAAAACCGGTGTTTTCTTTCTTGCGCACGCAAAACCGGATGTCGTATGATTCCATCAGGAAACCCCGTTATCACGACTTTAAAATGCTACAATTTTTTTTTCTCAAAAAATCAATATTCTCAGAAATTATGATACATCAAGATTGTTACCCATAATAAAATGAAAATCCTACATGCCCTGACCCCTGACCAACAAAATCGTATTTTTTTTAGTAGAAAACCTGTTGCTGATTTTTTCTTTCACATTTGAACATTATGTTGTCTATTAAGTATTTACTGCTTATAGAAAACATGGAAGAAATTAAGGACCGAAATTCTAAAAAATGTTTTTTGTTTTTTTGGCCTGTATGTTTGTGGTGGTTATACATTTTAACATATGCTATTTTTAAACTTCTAAATCATATACTGTGTTACAAAAATTAAGGATGTTATTATAAGGACTAAAAAAATATCAAAGAAATGGGTCATTTTTGGAAAATATGATTAAATTGTGCCAATAAGAAAATTTAACAAATTGATTCTGAAAATATCGTATAAATAAGTTCATACTTTGGAACAGTTAATAAATTAACATTTCAATTAAATATAATTGTTCTAGTGACAAATGTTTTATAGGATAATCATTTTCACATTAAATCTCAAAATCTTGAAAAGAGTTGATACAACAGGACCAGAATACTAATGTTTTTTGTAATTACACCGGTGAGTGATTGCCTCCCTTGAATGTCAATTTCACAATGGCTGCGGATGGACTCGATTTTTGGAACTTTGCACAGAAGTGAATGATTATTTTGTGTAAGTTAATTAACAAGGACATATAAAGGAACGAGTGACACTGGATATAATTTACAGTTGAGTTTGCTTTATTATTTTTTTTTCAAAAAAACCGTAAGTACACCGATAATAGGGAGTCCCATCCTATTAATGTTTTTTTTTAAAAAATAATAATAAAGCAAAGTTAACTGTAAATTATATCCAGTGTCACTCGTTCCTATATATGTCCTTGTTAACTAACTTACACCAACTAATCATTCACTTCTGTGCAAAGTTCCAAAAATTGAATCCATCCGCACCCATTTTGAAATTGACATTCAAGGGAGGCAATCACTCACCAGTGTAATTACAAAAAGCATTAGTATGGTGGTCCTTTTGTATCAACTCTTTACAAGATTGTGAGATTTAATGTAAAAATGATTATCCTATAAAACATTTGTCACTAGAACAATTTTATTTAATTTAAATGGTAATTTATTAACTGTTCCAAACTATGAACTTATTTACACGTTATTTTCAGAATCAATTTGTTAAATTTTCTTATTGGCACAATTTAATCATATTTTCCAAAAATGACCCATTTCTTTGTTATTTGTTTAGTCCTTATGATAACATCCTTAATATTTGTAACACAGTATATGATTTAGAAGTTTAAAAATAGCATAAATATTAAAATTTATAACCGACATAAACATATAGGCCAAATAGAATTTTTAGAATTTTGGTCCTTAATTTCTTCCATGTTTTCTATAGTCGAGAAAACTTCACGAATGTTATCATGTGACTTAAAATTCCTATGATGTCATAAGCAGTTAATACACAACATGTTCAAATGTGAAAGAAAAAATCAACAGCCCTTTTTCTACTAAAA
This sequence comes from Serripes groenlandicus, assembly GCA_031761405.1. Lineage (NCBI taxonomy): Eukaryota > Metazoa > Mollusca > Bivalvia > Cardiida > Cardiidae > Serripes > Serripes groenlandicus. The sequence continues at coordinate 241,966,010 of JASEVX010000001.1, forward strand.
AAAATGACGATTTTGTTTGTGAGGGGTCAGGGCATGTAGGATTTTCTTTTTATTATGGGTAACAATCATTTGAAAGTCTTGATAACGGGGTTTTCCTGGTGGAATCATACGGCATCCGGTTGTGCGCGCGCAACAAAGAAAACACCGGTTTTGTGTTTACCTTGGTATTCGTGATAACACGGTATTCGTAGAACCTACTATACAGACCGTTGTTTACCAGTTCGAGTTATTGATGCATAAACGGATCAATTGTAGCAATAGGGGATCACGTGACTTTCTGATATCAGGGGGGTCATCTCAAGCAACATTTTAGCTGTCAAAACTTCTGCTGTTATTGTACAAATTATGTTTTATCTAACTTCAGATTTGTATTGATAGATTTCTGATTTAATCACTCTAAGCATCTTCGGGAATTGCTAAATTGTCGAAAATAAAATTTTGAGAAAACCCCTCAGACTCAGTCATGGAAACAAAGTGGCGATCCGCTAATGGTAACTTACCTAGCTATTCTATTATCGCTTCAGTGTAAACATGCAAAGACAAATGAGAATGATTGGTTACATTTCAATAGGTGTATGTATTTGTCTTTCATAAAATGTCAAAATAAATAACTAACATAATTAAGATCGCTAGCTGTTGCCGCGAAAAATACATGTTCTCTTCAAAACAAGGTAGAAATAACTGGGTCACGTAAACACTTGCATCAGACGTTCAGATGATATGGATGAATTTGAAGTCCGACAAGTATCATTTTTATTGTGTATTTAAATAATACCATAACGTACTTACCTGCCAATTTATACACAATAATTTTGTCTACTAAATAAGTTAGCGTGTTTTGAACATTAAAGTGATCCGCTATTGGTTATGATCCGCTAAGGGTTACTTGACTGTACATGACAGATGATAAAACGAGATACCGAAAGTCTAAATAATTTGGACTATACATCAGACCAAACATACCTATAATTTATAAATGAGAGTGTAATTATTGAATTGGATTCAAATCATTGTTGCAAAAGCATGGTGGCCTGGCATGCTATTAACCCTTTCCCTCATATAGTCCTATAACATAAGACTCCGTTGACAAGCACGGAGTCCTCGAGCTTGTGAGAGGTCATATATTATAGGACTATCCCTCATATAGACACTTTCTGACGCCTCTGCTGCAGACGGCTTTTTGAAAACATAGTGACAAAAGAAGAAATAGCTCAAAACGAGCAATTTCTCCTTTTGACACAATGTTTTCCACTTTTAGTCATAGATTATCCATTCAATTATAGAGATTTTCCATTTTTTGACAAAAAAGAAAATGGCTGTAAAATCGAACCCGATCTCAACTTGATCGGGTTCAACTGGTTTTTGGACGGTACCCCTTAGGGTACTGTCTATAGCCATGTGCATTTTGAGAAATCGTACAACAATTGGCTCCCTGATTATAAACAGTATGACAGAGTAAAGCTGGGTACCAAAAACCGAGAGGGCTTTTTTTATACCCACAACAAAAAAGTAGTGCCAATTATCAGGCAATATAACTGCTTTTCGAAAACATTGGTGAATCAAGATATTTTAGCTAAAGGAAGATGGCCTATAGAGATATGACCTCGAGCTTGTGAGAGGTCATATATTATAGGACTATCCCTCATATAGACACTTTCTGACGCCTCTGCTGCAGACAGCTTTTTGAAAACATAGTGACAAAAGAAGAAATTGCTCAAAACGAGCAATTTCTCCTTTTGACACAATGTTTTCCACTTTTAGTCATAGGTTATCCATTCAATTATAGAGATTTTCCATTTTTTGACAAAAAATGTTCAGTCGTCTGCTACAGAATTGTCGTATGAGGTAAAGGGTTAAAAAAACTTTTTATTCTAATATGTTTAGATTATATATAAAAGAATAATTTTTTTCTCTTTTTTTAAAGTGCGACACTATGTGCCAGGCTCCTAGCTATGGGCAAAGGAGAAAAAGCATATGATGAGCAATCTTTTCTACTGTTACACTGTGTTCGGAATTCGTCTGCAGCAGATACGACAAAATGCATCTGCATGTGGGTAAGGGTTAAAACCACACGGTTACCCAGTACTCAGTACTCAGCCTTTGAAAACATTGTTGATATGTTTTTGTCTAGATGTGTTCACTGTTGAGAGTCATATTCTGCAAATATGTTATAAACATAAAGCGTTAAGTCAGAGACGTAGATACGTCCTGGGTTAAGTGCACATTTTGTATGATAACAAATTAAACAATGTCTGCACAAAGTTAATTGAATTATTAGACACCATGAAGTTATTCACTTATTGTCTGGTTTAAATCATAAACAAACATATCAGATAAAGTCACAAACTTAAATAAAATTGAATGGAATTAACCCTTTCCCACATACAACAAATCAGAAGCAGATAACTTTGAAATCATCTTGAGTTGAATTTTGCATTTAGCTCCTTTTTAGCTCGCCTATTCAAAGAAATAGGGGAGGTTATGTTATCACCCTGGCGTCCGCGTTGGCGTTGGCGTTGGTGCAAGGCCTTTTCTCAGACACTGTGTATGCTGTTGCTTTGAAACTTCACACATGTCAAGTCCCATAACTCTGGAATGGATTTTGACTGAATTGTGCCCCTTTTTGGACTTAGAAATTGGGTCAAACCTTTGCATGCAAGGCCTTTTCTCAGACACTGCAGGGCTCTCACTAGGCTTAAATTTTAGGGAGAAGTGACTTCCCCCTCCGGGCAATTTAGGGCGAAGTGGGGAGACTTTAGGGAGAAGTGGGGAGACTTAAGGGAGAAATTACATCTCTTTTTGTGTCGTTACGCGTCGTAACCGCATCGCATCGTTTGGGATAGAACACATTTACTTAAACAAAGATGAATGTTTTATTATTTTATTTTAATTATGATTATCACATGAAGTTCTAAAATTATTTTTCCCTAAGAGTAGTTGCGATCCGAACATTATGTTCTAATGTCGCAGAAATTATTAATGAAGCAACCTTTTACTCGCCATTCCGTGTGTCAGGCATTTTATAAAGAAGTCGGTCGTAAGTGTCATAAACAATGTAAATTATTTGTATCGGGTTTGCGATCCGAACATTGTGTTCTAAAGTCGCCGAAATATAATTAATGAAGCTACATTTTACTCGCCGTGTAAAGGTTTCAGGCATTTTGTAAATTAGTCTGTCGTAAGTGTCATAAACAACGTAAATTATTTGTATCGGCTAAACATACACACTCTTTACAAGTAGAATTGAGGTATTGTCTTTTGATTGGTTAATTCCAAATAGTATGACACCCCCATGCTACAGCATTTATTATGAAACCCCTAAAAAAATCTCTAAAAAATCTCATTTTCTCAATTATTGAAGACGATTATCTCATTAAAAACCATGAATAGATTCATAATATTATTTATACTATTGAAAGGGTTAAAACATAATTCGACTTCCATCTCATTTACATCGGATACGTATTTAATGTTTTATCAGGGGGCGTCATACTATTTGATATGACAATCGGTACTTTGATTATGCAAATTGGACTAAAGTGCACGATTTTGATTGGTTCTACGTCATTGTGTGTGTTAAATGATTCGATTCTTCAGCTTTTAATGGATATACACTCTCAGTTGTCAAATAACTGATTACGCAACTGTGTATATCGAACTGTATAGGCCTACATCGATTCGACATGGTGCGTGACCGTGATCATTTTAACAGTGTCCGATGCTAGGACAAAATTGTCGGCGAAGTCAACTTCGCTTTGACTGAGATTTTGGGCGAAGTCGACTTCGCTTTGATCGAGTGAATGGGCGAAGTCAGAAACTTTTAGGCGACCACTTCGCCCAAATCGCCCCCTCGTGAGAGCCCTGCACTGTGTATGCTGTTGCTTTCAAACTTCACAGACTTATTCAGGGTCATTAGGGGACCTTGTATGTCAAGTCCCATAACTCTGGAATGGATTTTGACTGAATTGTGCCCCTTTTTGGACTTAGAAATGTGGTCAAACCTTTGCGTGCAAGGCCTTTTCTCAGACACTGTGTATGCTGTTGCTTTCAAACTTCACACACTTATTCAGGGTCATTAGGGGACCTTGTATGTCAAGTCCCATAACTCTGGAATGGATTTTGACTGAATTGTGCCCCTTTTTCGACTTAGAATTTTGGTCAAACCTTTGCGTGCAAGGCCTTTTCTCAGACACTGTGTATGCTGTTGCTTTCAAACTTCACACACTTATTCAGGGTCATTAGGGGACCTTGTATGTCAAGTCCCATAACTCTGGAATGGATTTTGACTGAATTGTGCCCCTTTTTCGACTTAGAATTTTGGTCAAACCTTTGTGTGCAAGGCCTTTTCTCAGACACTGTGTATGCTGTTGCTTTGAAACTTCACACACTTATTCAGGATCATTAGGGGACCTTGTATGTCAAGTCCCATAACTCTGGAATGGATTTTGACTGAATTGTGCCCCTTTTTGGACTTAGAAATTGGGTCAAACCTTTGCGTGCAAGGCCTTTTCTCAGACACTGTGTATGCTGTTGCTTTCAAACTTCACACACTTATTCAGGGTCATTAGGGGACCTTGTATGTCAAGTCCCATAACTCTGGAATGGATTTTGACTGAATTGTGCCCCTTTTTGGACTTAGAAATTTGGTCAAACCTTTGCGTGCAAGGCCTTTTCTCAGACACTGTGTATGCTGTTGCTTTCAAACTTCACACACTTATTCAGGGTCATTAGGGGACCTTGTATGTCAAGTCCCATAACTCTGGAATGGATTTTGACTGAATTGTGCCCCTTTTTCGACTTAGAATTTTGGTCAAACCTTTACGTGCAAGGCCTTTTCTCAGACACTGTGTATGCTGTTGCTTTGAAACTTCACACACTTATTCAGGATCATTAGGGGACCTTGTATGTCAAGTCCCATAACTCTGGAATGGATTTTGACTGAATTGTGCCCCTTTTTGGACTTAGAAATTGGGTCAAACCTTTGCGTGCAAGGCCTTTTCTCAGACACTGTGTATGCTGTTGCTTTCAAACTTCACACACTTATTCAGGGTCATTAGGGGACCTTGTATGTCAAGTCCCATAACTCTGGAATGGATTTTGACTGAATTGTGCCCCTTTTTCGACTTAGAATTTTGGTCAAACCTTTGCGTGCAAGGCCTTTTCTCAGACACTGTGTATGCTGTTGCTTTCAAACTTCACACACTTATTCAGGATCATTAGGGGACCTTGTATGGCGTTGGTATCAGCGTTGCCAGGTTAAGATTTGCATGCAAGTATTGAATATTTGTGATATCTTGCAATAAATAATAGTGTGTGGTTTTATCTGATACTGATACTGTAAGTCTTCGGTATTATGTTCACTATTGGCATACATCGTATATAAACCAATTTACAGATTTAAAAGGCCTGTATGGACTTGGTTAACATTTGCATGGAAGTATTGAAAAGGTGTATTATCTTGCAATAGTAGATACTGTGTGACTTTACCTAATGCTATAACTGTTCTGAAGTAGGCCCTGATAGACGATGGCCCTGATAGGCGAGCTATATTGTCCTCCGACAACTCTTGTTTTATTTATTTTTTTTCTTGAATTTTTTAACTTTGCGTTCAACTCAATTTTTTATTTTTAAATTACTTGTATTTTTGAACTTTGTATTTTCTTTTTTTTAATTTCTTGTTTAATTAAAAAAAATTGTGTTTAGCTCAATGTTAGAGTTTTGTTATTTTACTTTTTGTCTTTTACATTTGCATTGATAGTCAAAGCAGGGGACAGCGAGACATTATATTACGCGTAATTCTTGTTCCTTCTTGGCACAATGTTTTCAACTTTTCACATATAATTTACACCTTCATTTATTGAGATTCCTCCGCAAACCAAGCAATTTTCTCCTTTTTGCCACAATGTTTTTCAACAGATTAACCCTTCCAACATACGAGGCTCTCTGAGACGCTGAGGCCTCTTAAAAAGACAGATTTTTAAAACATTGTGTCAAAAGGTGAAATTGCTCATCATGCACCTTTTGTCACGATGTTTTCAACGCTATTTATTAATTGAACTTTCATTTAAATTAATTTTCCATAGTTTTGCCTAGATCATTTCAAAGATGTTAGCGGCAGATTGTTGTATGTGGTAAAGGGTTAATGCATCTGCATACAGTGAAGTGTTCAAGAGGTTATTAACAAATTCACAAATTCATAAAAACTTTCCCCTTTTTAGCTTGTCTATCAGAAGAGCTATTCTTCTCACCCTGACTTAGCCGTCTGCGTCACACATTGGTTAAGGTTTAGATAACTCTATCCTGCATTTAATGCAAGTTATGGCCCTTTTTTTACTTAGAAATTTTGGTTAAAGTTTTGTGTGCAATTACATTTAGAGTCAATAATTTAGTAACTACTAGATGCATTGCATTGAAACTTTATACAACCATTCCCAACGATCGCACCTATGTAAATAAGCAAGTTAGATCACTCTATTCTGCATATCTATTCTCTGCATATAATGCAAATTATACCTTAGAATTCATATCTCAGTAACTAATAAGCGGTGGAATAGTCGAGCACGCTGTTTTCGAAGAATATGAAAGCTAACCCTGGCATTAGCGTCAACGTCACGTCATACCTTGGTTAAGGCTTTGCATGCAAGTACTTCAATACTACATGTATTGCATTGAAACTTTCTACAACCCTACCCAACTATCATACCTATGTATATTATCAAGTTAGATAACTCTATCCTGCATTTTATGCAAGTCATGGCCCAATTTTTACTTAGAAATTCTGGTTAAAGTTTTGTGTGCAACCAAATTAAGAGTCCATATCTCAGTATTTACATGATGCATTGTATTGAAACTTTATTCAACCCTACCCAACTATCACACCTATGTATATCATCAAGTACAATAAGTTTTGTGTGCAACTAAATAAAGAGTCCATATCTCAGTATTTACTTGATGCATTCCATTGAAACATTATACAACCCTTCCCAACCATCACACCTATAACAATAATCAAGTTAAATAACTCTATCCTACATATAATGCAAATTATCACCTTTTAAGAAATTCTGGTTAATGTTTTGCATGCAACCACATTAGAGTCCATATCTCAGTAACTTTAATAAGCGATGGAATAGAGCGCCCTATCCTCCGACAGCTCTTATTTATTTAATTTTCGCATTTAGCGAAAATGGGGAATGACAGTGCGGGGCCTGGGTTAATATTTCAGGTAATATAATATCTTTTCAGGTTCGTTCTTTCGAAGATGTTTTAACACTGTGTCAGAATTATATAGAGAGGGTTCCCACGAAATGGCTCCGATTCTCAAACTTATTTATACATCCGGTAGTGCTGCCAGTCCACCCTTGTACTATAAAACCTTTTTTGTCCGCCTCGGATGTACCGAAGAACAGGAGCTCTTTTGGAGGGGCGTATAGAATGTTAATTCCTTGGATAGGTGAGGCCAAGTATTTATATGTCTCTGGGGGAGGTTACTTCTATAGCTTCGAATGATTTTTATCCCGCATCAAAGGCAGATTGGACTTGGTTGCGTCGTCGTTCCATCCGTCAATAATTTGTTCTGCAATGTTTAATGAAAAACACCAGAGTCTTTTCTCCCTTTTTTCAGAGATTATTTTTAATTTCTTACAGTTTTTAAAGTCATCTGCTGCAGATTTGTTGAATGTGGAAAGAATTATATACACAAAACTTTTGTTTATATATCTGTTAAATTTAAACAGCCTGTAAGGACACTTAGAGACTTATTTTCTGTCGTCTATGTGTGTCCACTGTATGTCATGTTTTCACTTTATTGGTTAAAAACTGGGCGGTCAAGACGGTCATGGTAGAGTACCCTAGGGCAAGGCACATTTTCTAGCCTAGTACTGGTTTGTTTACCCAAGGATCAGGAATAAGTAAACTGTTGCCACGATAAAGTTGGAATAATGTTGAAAATGGCATAAAACCCCAATATAACAAAATATTTTATTAGCGAATTTCTAAATCAAAGTGAGCATTATATTCGTATTACAGCAAAAGTATATACACATAGACACCACATTCTGGCCTGTTTAAATAGATTAGACTTTGAGACATTTTCCATCGCCATTGCATGCAGTTAATATGTGGAGATTGAAGAGTATCGGGTATTGACTTGCTGGGGCATGTAACTTGTGAGTGCTTAAATTTCTAATGGTGATTCGTGATCGGATTCCAACACGATTTTAATCTTTTGCCCCCTAATATCGCGTTATATTGGAACTCCAGTGTAGTTAACTGACATGTTTTGCTGCAGGAGACACATGTGTTTCTTAGAACACCCTTGTTAATAACAAATTATTAGTTTGGTTGTTGAAAAGTTATTTTAGTAGACTTGAAATTTACACAAAATTCAACAGTCCTGTAAAATTTATGAGATTTCTTGTTTTGAAAAAGCACAGATTTTATGTTTTGAATTGATTTTGACTTAAACCCTATTCCACATACATCAAAATCTGCAGCTGATGACTGACTGGTTGAAAATTTTGAAAATATCTCTTAATGAAAAGTTAGTTATTAAATTGGCAAAAGGAAAAAATACTAATTATAATCAATTTCTCCATTGGCCATCATGTTTTCAAAAGTCATCTGCTGCAGAGGCGTCAGAAAACATCTGTATACGGGAAAGGGTTAACTCAACATTGTAAACGTTCAATTAGTGAATATGATATGAAATTTGTAGAGTTGTTGGCTAATTAACAAAACATCTCGGGGGGAAAAAACAAATACTTTTCTTGATAAAAGATAGTTTAGTCATATTACAGAAAATATATTTTATTTCTATCTCTTTTTGCTCAAAAAGGCATAAAAAGTTATATGTATCAGGTGAAGGGTTAATTGAACTCTTTCCGGCGTACAACAAATCTGCAGCAGATGGCAATGAAAACGTACCTACACAAATAAGGAAAATCTGAGGAAAAGTGAAGTTTAAATAATTGCTGCAAAGGCGTGAGAAAGCTTCTGTTTGCTGGAAAGGGTTGACCTTTTTCTAAATACAACAAATCTGCAGCAACTGGCTATGAAAACAATTGAGCAACAACATGGAAAATCAGTACTAATGAAAGAATAATTATTGAACAGAACTGAACACTTCGTGGCAAAAGGAGAAATTGCTTGTTATGAGAAATTTCTCCTTCATTTGTTGCAAAGTTTTAAAAATTGGTCTATTGCAGATGTATCAAAAAATGTCTGCATGTTCGAAAGGGTATAAAAGATACATAACTTGTATTAATCAGATAATAGATGAACATGTTATTTTTATCCCAGGAGAAGGTCTACTAGTCAGCAACAGTGTTAAATGGGAAAGAAACCGTCGACTTTTAACACCCGCTTTCCATTTTGATATCTTGAGGCCATATGTGGGAGTCTTCTGTCAAGTAACAGATGTTTTTCTCGTAAGTGTGATTGTTAAAATATTTAATTGTCCGCAGAAACCTAACTGCATCATCATGTGGGGTCAAAAACTCAGTCAACAGGTCAAATTGTAGAAATCGTTTGAACACTACAAAGGTCGCTTTGTTATCAAATCTTCTTTAACCCTTTCCCTCAAACAGCAATTCTGCAGCAGACGACTTTGAACGTATTTTGTCAAAAGATAGAAAATCTCCATAATTGAATGGATAACCTATGACAAAAAGTGGAAAACATTGTGGCAAAAGGAGAAATTGCACGTTTTGTGCAATTTCTTCTTTTGTCACTATGTTTTCAAAAAGCCGTCTGCTGCTGCAGATGTGTCAGAAAGCGTCTATATAAAGGAAAGGGTTAACGTTCATCACATCATTTATTTCCAATTAAGTCTAGTTGAAGTTTGAAACTCGGTCATGTTGGGTCAAAAACTAGGTCACTCTTTTGGTGAGGGATCCCAATTCAACTAATACACTTGTTAATCTTTTGGTGAGGGATGTCAATTCAACAAATTAACTTGTTAATCTTTTGGTGAGGGATCCCAATTCAACTAATAAACTTGTTAATCTTTTGGTGAGTCTAAGAGAACCTTATTCAACAAATTAACTCGTTAATCTTTTGGTGAGAGGTCCCAATTCAACTTATAAACTTGTTAATCTTTTGGTGAGGGATCCCAATTCAACAAATTAACTCGTTAATCTTTTGGTGAGGGATCCTTATCTTTTGGTGAGTCTAAGAGAACCTTATTCAACAAATTAACTCGTTAATATTATGGTGAGAGATCCCAATTCAACTTATAAACTTGTTAATCTTTTGGTGAGGGTTCCCAATTCAGCAAATTAACTCTTTAATCTTTTGGTGAGGGATCCCAATTCAACAAATTAACTCGTTAATCTTTTGGTGAGGGATCCTTATTCAACAAATTAACTCGTTAATCCTTTGGTGAGAGATCCCAATTCAACTTATAAACTTGTTAATCTTTTGGTGAGAGATCCCAATTCAACTTATAAACTTGTTAATATTTTGGTGAGGGATTCCAATTCAACTAATAAACCAGTTTAACCATTATTCCAGGAGAAATTCAAGCCATATTCAGACAATGGTTTCAGTGTTGACATCTTTCCCTACGTTGGTAGATTGACTCTTCATGCATTGTTACGTTGTATGTTGTCATATGATGATGAAACAATTCAGGACACAGGGTAAGTGATTTAACCTTTTGAGCTCGACTATTCGAAGAATATTGAGAGCTGTTACAGTCAGTTGTGCGTCGGCGTCAGCTTTGGTGTCGGCGTTGCAACTTTGTTTAAAGTTTTGCTTGCAAGGTTTTTTCTCACAAACCACAGATGCTATTGCTTTGAAACTTCACTCGTTTATTGGACATCAGTAAAAGGACTTGCAGAACAAGTGCCAAAACTTTACATCAGATTTTGACACAATTATGCCCCTTTTTGGTAAAAGTTTTGCATGCAAGACTTTTTCTCACAAACCTTGCTTTGAAACTTCACTTGTTTATTGGACATCATTAAATGACCTTGACAAGTCCCAAAACTCTACACTTCGACAAATTTTTAATTGGCCACCATATAAAATATGGTATTATGTGACATATTTAATCAATAAATCTAAAGTTTGGTTATTTTTGTTTTGTACACACCAATCTATCGATTTACAGAAAGAAAACACGTATTCATGTACAAAAATAGCCTATGTGCTGGCGTTACTCGTGCACGGCATGGTAGTTGTCGTATTTGGTAGGAATGTTTTCTTCGTGAATTGTGTTTTATGAAAAACATTAAATATGGCGAGAATGAGCATTGCAGAACACGCTCAAGCCATCAGAATGATTTGTGCCGGCACCCCCATCAGACAGATATTTGCCGAGCCCAGGCAGCTCAGTCGGTAGCGACGCAGGCTGTCAATCCAGGGGTTGTGAGTTCGAATCCCGGCTTGGCCAACTTTCTTTCCGGCGATTGACAAAAGTCAAGCGACATGCGTCATTTGTCTTCCACCAATGGGCTAAGTCTATGTGGAAAAGCAGCCAGTTGCTTGGGAAGATTGTTGTGTGGAGTACTGGTGTGAGAAAACCAGGAAATGCATGAGTATGTGAACTGGCCACCGTGATATAACTGAGAAATTGTTATAAACGGCTTTAAACCCCAATCAATCAACAGACAGGTATGTTACGCGTCCTTATAAAAAATGCAATATGTTTTATTATTTGTTATTTAGAGCAAAATTTATCAATGAGGACAAGGTGCCTTGCTGTAACTGCCGCAGCAGGTGGACATACAAAGTATTGAAACGAAATCAAATACGACGTGATTTGATCTTGCAGTTTTTGTTTTAAGGGTGTCCATATTAACCATCTCTGTTAAGTTTGTTCCCGTTATCAAAATTTAATGAAGTTTTGCTTTACATATCAGGAATAAATTGTATTAAACTTATATTTGGTTACTTGTATTTTTCTCCGAATACATTTCCTAAAATATGATAAAAACTAGGTGGCCAATAAGAAATTCGTTGAAGTGTATATCAGATTTTGACACAATAATGTCCCTTTTTGGACTTGGAAATTTTGGTTAAAGTTTTACATGCAAGATACTATCATGGACATATCTCAGTAACCACTAATAATATTGACTTAAAACTTCATTCATGTCTTCAGGGGTGTCAGAAAGTCAACTTAGATAACTCTTGAATGAATTCACAACAAATTATGGCCCTTGTTTGACTTTGAAAATTAGGTTAAAGTTTTGCATGCAAGATTTTTTCTCACAAACCACAGATGCTATTGCTTTGAAACTTTACATACTTATCGGACATCATCAAATGACCTTGACAAGTCCAAAAACTCTACATAAAATTTGGACACAATTATGCCCCTTTTTGGACTTAGAAATTTTGGTTTAAGTTTTGCATGCAAGATACTATCATGGACATATCTCAGTAACCACTACTGATATTGACTTGAAACATCATTCATGTTTTCAGGGATGTCAGTCAGTCAAATGAGATAACTCTTGTATGATTTCAGTACAAATTATGACCCTTGTTTGACTTTGACAATTTGGTTAAAGTTTGGCATGCAAGATATTATCATGCACATAATCTCATTAACTACTGTTTACTATAGAATCAAATGGGGAATAGTCGAGCATGCTGTCTTATGGACAGCTCTTGTTCTCAATTGCAGACACATTTTGACAATTCTAGAGCAGATGACTTTTGAAAATATTGTGGCAAAAGGAGAAATTGCTTATAATGAGCAATTCATCCATTTGCCAAAATGTTTTCAACTCTTTTCAATAAATAAACTTTCATGTATTGAAATTATTTATGGTTATGCCTAGTTGAATTCAATTTCGTCTGTTTCAGATTTCTTGTACATGTATGAAAGAAATGGTTAAACTGATTACTTGGTTATGGTTTGCCTGCTTTTAAGTATTTAGGCATTTAGAAATGTAGAAGTATAAAGAGTTGAAAACATTGTGTTAAAAGGAGAAATCTCTAAAATTGAGCAATATCCTCCCTTTTTAGCTTGAATATTAGAAGAATATGAGAGCTAATATTACAGTCTGAGTCACTTGTGCATCGAGACGGCGTCGGCATTGCAACTTTGGTTAAAGTTTTGCATGCAAGGCTTTTTTCTCAAAAACCACATATGCTATTGCTTTGAAACTTCACACACTTATTGGACATCATCAAATGACCTTGCAGGACAAGCCCCATAACTCTATATCAGATTTTGACACAATTATGCCCCTTTTTGGACTTAGAAATTTTGGTTAAAGTTTTGCATGCAAGGTTTTTTCTCAAAAACCACAAATACTATTGCTTTTAAACTTCACACATTTATTGGACATCATAAAATGTCCTTGCAAGACAAGTCCCAAAACTCTATATCAAATTTTGACACAGTTATGCCCCTTTTTTTTCTTAGAAATTCTGGTTAAAGTTTTGCTTGCAACTACATTAAGAGTCCATATCTCTGTATTTACTTGAGGCACTGCATTGAAACTTTATACAACCCTTCCCAACCATCACACTTATTATTAAGTTAGATAACTCTATCCTGCATTTACCTTAAGTTATTGCCCTTTTTTTACTTAGAAATTTTGGTTAAAGTTTTACTTGCAACGACATTAAGAGTCCATATCCTAGTAACTACTTCATGCATTGCATTGAAACTTTATACAACCCTTCCCAACTATCACACCTATTTAAACAATCAAGTTTGATAACTCTTTCTAGAATATAATGCAAATTATGGCCCTTTTTTTGAAATTCTGGTTAAAGTTTTGCATGCAAGGTACTTTCATGGGTATATCTCAGTAACCACTAATTTTTTCTCAATAAGTACTGGTACTAGGACTTAAATATTTGGAATATTGTTACATCTAATACCCTTCTTCACATTGTATGCTGAAGATGCTGAGTGTGACCTTCTTTATGGGGTAACAAACAGGCCTTTTGGTGGTTTCGGTGATTTTGAGAATTGGACATGGATTTTTCATGTTCTTTTTGTGTTAGATTGATTTCAAATTGTGCACACACATTTCATAAATAAAGTACTTCAACATATCAAACGGATTTTTGGGTTAAACATTTGGATTTTTTTCCTTTTTAATTCTTGTATTTTTTAACTGTGTTTACCGTAGCTCATTGTTAAAGTTTCTTTTTTTTTAATTTTTCTTAATAAATACTGGCACTCAGGCTTTTATTTTTGGAATATAGTTACATCTGGAATAAAATACCCTTTTACTACAGCCAAACTGGAGTTAGCTGTCACCTCTGTAAGCAGCCAACTTGTATTAAGCAGCCACTTGAAGATTAATGCAAAATACATTTTCTTCTTTATTTGACTGGAATTAAGCAGCCACCTGTGTTCAGCAGTCAAGTTTAACTGGAATTAATTTTTTTGTTCAGCTATTTTTATGCCCCCGGAATCTCCGATTCGGTGGGCATCTAGTTTTTGGCCTGTCTGCACGTCTGTCTGTCTGCACGAAAAAAACTTTAACCTTGACCACTACTTTTGAACCATAACAGGTACGGCTACCATATTTCACATGTGTATTCCTTGTGACATGACCTTTCTGTCAGTACCAATATTTTTGACCTTGCGACCTTGACCTTTGACCTAGATGTAGTTTTTGGCCTGTCTGCACGAAAAAAACTTTAACCTTGACCACTACTTTTGAACCATAACAGGTACGGCTACCATATTTCACATGTGTATTCCTTGTGACATGACCTTTCTGTCTGTACCAACATTTTTGACCTTGCGACCTTGACCTTTGACCTAGATGTTGCCATTCTCAAAAAAACCTTTAACCTTCACCACTACTTTTGAACCATAACAGGTACGGCTACCATATTTCACATGTGTATTCCTTGTGACATTACCTTTCTGTCAGTACCAACATTTTTGACCTTGCGACCTTGACCTTTGACCTAGATGTTGCCATTCTCGAAAAAAACTTTAACCTTGGCCATTACTTTTGAACCATAACAGGTACGGCTACCATATTTCACATGTGTATTCCTTGTGACATGACCTTTCTGTCAGTACCAACATTTTTGATCTTGCGACCTTGACCTTTGACCTAGATGTTGCCATTCTCGAAAAAAACTTTAACCTTGGCCATTACTTTTGAACCATAACAGGTACGGCTACCATATTTCACATGTGTATTCCTTGTGACATGACCTTTCTGTCAGTACCAACATTTTTGACCTTGCGACCTTGACCTTTGACCTAGATGTTGCCATTCTCGAAAAAAACCTTTAACCTTCACCACTACTTTTGAACCATAACAGGTAAGGCTACCATATTTCACATGTGTATACCTTGTGACATGACCTTTCTGTCAGTACCAAAATTTTTCACCTTGCGACCTTGACCTTTAACCTACATGTTGCCATTCTCGATAAAAACTTTAACCTTGACGACTACTTTTGAAGCATAACAGGTACGGCTACCATATTTCACATGTGTATACCTTGTGACATGACCTTTCTGTCAGTACCAAAATGTTCACCTTGCGACCTTGACCTTTGACCTACATGTTGCCATTCTCGAAAAAAAACCTTTAACCTTGACCACTATTTTTTAGATCACCTAGAGCCGAAGGCTCAAGGTGAGCTATTCTGATCACTTTTTGTCCGTCGTCCGTCGTCCGTCCGTCCGTCCGTCCGTCCGTCCGGCGTTAACTTTTAGCTTTAAACATCATCTCCTCCCAAACTCCAAGGACAATTTCCGTGAAACATCACAGGACTGTTCCTCTGGTTGGCCTCTTTCAAAGTTGTTCAAAGATTTAAATTCCATTGAGAACTTTGGTTGCTGCGGCATCAGAAAGGGGGCAAAATGTCCAAACTTTAAAAATCTTCTCCTCCGAATCTGCCTGTCAGATTCAAATATAATTTGGTAGAAATGTTCCTTGGGTGACCCTCTATAAAAATTGTTCAAGCCATACTGATTGGTCGAAAAACATGGCAGTCAGGCGGCATCAGAAAAGGGGCAAAATGACAAAATTTGAAAATTCCATTTTTATGAAAGTGCTTGTCTGATTTTAAGAAAATATAATACGAATCTTACTTTAATGATCCTCTATTTAATTTTTTTAAGCCGTTTTGATGGGTTACACAATCATAGCAACCAGGCGTCATCACAAAAGGGGTAAATTTAACTTTTAGCTACAAATGACGACCAACTCCTGCAATTCCAATAGACCAATTTCCACAAAACATCACAGGAATGTTCCTTTGGTGGTCCTCTTTCAAATTTGTTCAAAGAATAAAATTCCATTGAGAACTTTGGTTGCTGCGGCATCAGAAAGGGGACAAAATGTCCAAACTTTAAAAATCTTCTCCTCCGAATCTGCCTGTCAGATTCAAATATAATTTGGTAGAAATGTTCCTTGGGTGACCCTCTATAAAAATTGTTCAAGCCATACTGATTGGTCGAAAAACATGGCAGTCAGGCGGCATCAGAAAAGGGGCAAAATGACAAAATTTGAAAATTCCATTTTTATGAAAGTGTTTGTCTGATTTTAAGAAAATATAATACGAATCTTACTGTTATGATTCTCTATTTAATTTGTTTAAGCCGTTTTGATTGGTTACACAATCATATCAACCAGGCGTCATCACAAAAAGGGTAAATTGAACTTTTAGCTACAAGTGACAACCAACTCCTACCATTCCAATAGACCAATTTCCACAAAACATCACAAGAATGTTCCTTTGGTGGTCCTCTTTCAAAATTGTTCAAAGATTTAAATTCCATTGAGAACTTTGGTTGCTGCGGCATCAGAGAGTGAGAAAAAATACCCAAATTTTAAAATCCTTTTCCTCCATAATCTACTTGTGCGATTGCAAGATAATTTGGTAGAAATGTTTCTTAAGTGACCCTCTAAATAAACTGTTGAAGCCATATTGATTTGGTTGAAAAACAGGGCAGCAAGGCGGCATCAGGAAAGGTGCAAAATGACAAAAACTTTATAATTCCATTCTTATTAAAGTTCTTGTTAGATTTCAAGATATAAATGGCCTTTACTGATAAGCTGTTTCTTGAGAAGTGTCCACTCCTTTCAGTTTCATTTGCACTCCCTGATAAAATTTTCCAGATATTTGCAGTTAAATATTTGCTACTAATTTACTATCAATTAGGTGATCGATTTAGGGCCATCTTGGCCCTCTTGTTAACCATAACAGGTACGGCTACCATATTTCACATGTGTATTCCTTGTGACATGACCTTTCTGTCAGTACCAACATTTTTGACCTTGCGACCTTGACCTTTGACCTAGATGTTGCCATTCGGGGGCATCAGTGTTTCACAAACACATCTTGTTTCAATTAATTTTTGGTGTACCAATTTCAAACTTGGCCTGTAGGCAGATGTGTAGTAAACATGAACTATTAATTATACGTGCTTATTTGCAGAGTTATCTTACCTTCTCATTTTATTGTTTGGCCATTTCCGCAATTAAGTTCCAATGTATCAATTCATTTTGTAGATAGGTGGTGTGCCCATTTTTAGAGTTATTACACTTGTTCAATGATTCTTGTATGCAGATAGCTTGTGCCCAAAAACAGCAACTCTAGTATGTATATTTTGACATTATGCCCGTTGAGTTCATACTAGCAGTAATCGTAATTTACCCAGGAATTGTGGTGATATGACTGAAATACTGCTGAAAGCAGATGAAAACACCAAGCATACAACCAAAGTAAACTACTATATGTCATAGCAGGAAAACAATTATCCCTTTGCCACATATAGATGTTTTCTATTGCCTCATCAGCAGATGACTTGAAAACATTATGACAAAAGGAGTAATTGCATCAAATTGAGCGATTTCTCCTTGTGCCACAAAGTTTTCATTTTTTTCATTAATTGTCCCCCGCTTTTAGCGAAAGCTGGGGACTATTATTTCTCATTCGTCAGTCAGTCCGTCCGTCAGTCCGTCAGTCACGCTGTCACAAAAACTTTAACCTTGGTCATAACTTCTGAACCGTAATAGGTACTGCTTTCATATTTCACATGTGTATTCCTTGTGACAACCCCTTTCCATCAATACCAATTTTTTTGACCTTGTGACCTTGACGAGTTATGGCCCTTTACCCCTATGTATGACTAAATTCATTTCCGGGCTATTTCTCTGCAACCGCTTTTTGGAATTTTATGAAACTTCATAGGAAGGATCACCACCAAGTGTAGATGCGCATATCGTGTTTGCGTTCCGGTTGGATTATTTTGCACGGAGTTATGGCCCTTTACCCCACCATCAGGCTATGTATGACTAAATTCATTTCCGGGCTATTTTTCTGCAACCGCTTTTTGGAATTTTATGAAACTTCATAGGAAGGATCACCACCAAGTGTAGATGCGCATATCGTGTTTGCGTTCCGGTTGGATTATTTTTCACGGAGTTATGGCCCTTTACTCCACCATCAGGCTATGTATGACTAAATTCATTTCCGGGCTATTTCTCTGCAACCGCTTTTTGGAATTTTATGAAACTTCATAGGAAGGATCACCACCAAGTGTAGATGCGCATATCGTGTTTGCGTTCCGGTTGGATTATTTTTCACGGAGTTATGGCCCTTTACTCCACCATCAGGCTATGTATGACTAAATTCATTTCCGGGCTATTTCTCTGCAACCGCTTTTTGGAATTTTATGAAACTTTATAGGAAGGATCACCACCAAGTGTAGATGCGCATATCGTGTTTGCGTTCCGGTTGGATGATTTACGGAGTTTTACCCCACCATCCGGCTATGTATGACTTAATTCATTTCTGGGCTATCTCTCTGCAACCGCTTTTTGGAATTTGATGAAACTTTATAGGAAGGATCACCACCAAGTGTAGATGCGCATATCGTGTTTGCGTTCCGGTTGGATTATTTTTCACCGAGTTATGGCCCTTTACTCCACCATCAGGCTATGTATGACTAAATTCATTTCCGGGCTATTTCTCTGCAACCGCTTTTTGGAATTTTATGAAACTTCATAGGAAGGATCACCACCAAGTGTAGATGCGCATATCGTGTTTGCGTTCCGGTTGGATGATTTTTCACGGAGTTATGGCCCTTACTTCTGAACCGTAATAGGTACTGCTTTCATATTTCACATGTGTATTCCTTGTGACAACCCCTTTCCATCAATACCAATTTTTGTGACCTTGACCCTGGCGGGGGACCATGATTCTCTGAATTTGCTTGTTATACCTTCATTTACAGAGGTTTTCAGTAATTTTCTATAAATGATTTCAAAGTAGTCTGCTGCAAATTTGTTGTATGTGGGAAAGGGTTAGATATGCAAGTATGATGTAAACATTATGAGAGTAGGATGTGTCATGGAAGTAGAACTAATTTATTTCAGGGGTCATCATCCATATGTGGAAGCTACTCACAGACTTAAACATTTACTGGTGGAAAGAATTGTGTAAGTAAGCTCAGAATAAGTTGGATTAAACATTTACCAAATGTTACAGAAATGGTCATGTTTAGCTCAGAGTAAGTTGGATTAAACATTCACTTAACCCTTTCTCTCATATAGACGCTTTCTGACGCCTCTGCAGCAGACAGCTTTTTGAAAACATGGTGACAAAAGAAGAAATTGCTCAAAACAATGTTTTCCACTTTTAGTCATAGGTTATCCATTCAATTATGGAGATTTTCTAATTTTTGACAAAATATGTTCAAAAAGTCGTTCGCTGCAGAATTGTCATATGAGGGAAAGGGTTAAGTCTTTCAGAAATGGTCATGTTTACCTCAGAATAAGTCGGATTAAACATTTAATTGCTTCTTGTCTGCTTTGGCAAAATTTGAAAAAGAAATGTAATTTCTTGAAAGTTTGAGTTCTCCTTTTTCCATAATATTTTCAATAGCGAAGCTGCAAAGGTTTCAAAAGTTGTTTATATTAAAAACTTTCCTGCATACAATCCATTTGCAGCAAACAACTTTTAAGACATTTAATCCCAAATATGGAAAATCTATTTAAAAGCAAGTAATTGTGTAGCGTTTAAAACATAGTTGTAAAGGCAGAAATTGCTCATTATGATCAATATCTCTTTGTGCCGCAATGCTTTCATAAGGTGTCTGCTGCAAATGCATCAAATGCATTTACAATTTGGTAAAGGATTTATTCTTTAACTGCTTTCAAAAGTAATCTGTTGCAGAGTCATCAAAAAGCGTCTACATGGGGGAAAGGATCAGTCATGGATCTGCCATATTGTTTTAAAAATGCATATGTATGTGGGAAAGGGGGGTTAAATATCACTAAGACCCTTTGTGAATGCTTCATTTACTATTCTATTAATTAACTCTCTGCAGGAGACCCCACCTATATCCGGACTGGACATTTAGAAGAACGAAAATAGGGAAAGAGTTCCTTGAACAGAGCAAATTCGTTCACAGTTTCTCAGAGAAGTTTATCAAAGCAAGACAACTCACACTGGTAATTTTTATTTGAGCTGCATAATGGGGAAAAAGTTCTTGATGAATTCTGCGAAAAGTGAAGACATACATGTATATTGAGTATTGATTGATCTGGTGAGATAGTACAAATGTACAGTTACACTAAAATATGTGTAACTGTACTAAAATATGTACAGTTACACACTAAAATATGTACAGTTACAGTAAAATATGTACAGTTACACTGAAATTATTCTAAAATATGTACAGTTACACACTTAAATATGTACAGTTACACACTAAAATATGTACAGTTACACTGAAATTATTCTAAAATATGTACAGTTACAGTAAAATATGTTCTAAAATATGTACAGCTAGTTACCCTTAAATATATGTACACTAAAATATGTACAATTACCCTAAAATATGTTCTAAAATATGTACAGTTACACTAAAATCTTGATCTCTCTCTGTCTTTGTATGCAATAGACCCCTTTTTCCTTGATTCTGCTTGTTAATGATAGGTCACTGTTTGTCTGTACAATTTTTTTTATATATATCTGCATTATACAGACAAACAATAATGAATATATATTCAGGACATTCACTTGTTCGTTCTTCCAAATAATTGACACAAGTCATGATTTGTTGTTAAAACTTTCCCACATACAGATGCTTTCTGATGCCTCTGCAGCAGATGACTCTTAAAACATTGTGACAAAAGGTGATACTGCTCAAGACGAGCAATTTCTCCTTTTGTCACAATGTTTACAGATCTTTTCATTATTTTAACATTAAATTATAGAGGTTGTTCATATTTTTGCTCCGATGATTTCAAAGTCAACGGCTGCATATGTGTTGTATGTGAGAAAGGGTTAAACAAGCATTGTGCAATTATACATTGTCTTACGTGTTAAATGGGTCTCCACACATTTTGACATGACTTCTGAAAACATTGTGGGAAAATGAGAAATTTATCTGTTCAATAATGTTACTTTCATTTATAGACATTTTAAATCTTTTAGCCTAGATGTTTTCAATGTCAACTGCTGCAGATATTATGTTTGTGAGAAAGTGTCAGTTGCATGGTTGTCCAAAAGTAAACATTTCATGTAAATATATGAATCAACTAATGTACTGGTACTAAATATAACCAGAAATTGTAAAAAAACAAATCTTGTCGGGTTTTTTTGTCAGAAAGATGAAGGTTCACTGCCTGAAAAGCGCCATCTGGATTTTTTAGACATCCTCTTGTCTGCCAGTGATGACAATGGAGTGGGACTTACAGATCGAGAGATTAGGGATGAAGTGGATACTTTCGTGTTTGAAGGTAAATCTTTTAAACAAGAGACGAGCACTAAATTCTTTTTCTAATTCTGAAAATTATATAGGGTAGCAAAAGTAATGTAACTTACTACGAAATGAGGGACAGAGTTATTATCCCCTGCCAAATGTGGATGGGATATTGGTTTGGCTTTGTCCGTTTGGAGCCATATCTTAGGCATTGTTAGATATATTTGATTACGAACCATCATAGGGAAATGGCAGACAGCAAGTTTCAGCAAGATTGACTTAAACCTTTCCCACATACAACACATGTGCAGCAGACAACTTTGAAAACATATCCCAACAAAATTGGAAACTCATTTTGAATGAACATACAATAACTGAACACATGGTATAAAAAGGAGCAATTGCTCGTTTTGAGCAATTTCTTCTTTTGTCGCTATGTTTCCAAATTGGCTTCTGCTGCAGAGGTGCCAGAAAGCGTCTTTATGAGGGTAAGGGTTCAAAACACCAGAGTTATGTCCAGGTGAATTTGTATTTTATATATAATGTATATCATTTCAAACATAGAAAGGGAGCTTAACCAGCATAATTAAACTAATTAAATCCATACTAAGGTATCTCCCTTAAATCAATAGTTTATCTCAATTACCAAAGAATACTCTAGCGGTCACATTTTATATCACATCTTCATTGAAATTCATGAGAACATTTCTCTTCATCAAATCTCGGTCAAGCTCTTAACTAGGTCATGTAGGGTCAAAAACAAGGTCACCAGGTCAAGTTTTAAAAAACTTTTCTGAACATCCCAGAGTACACATTTGTCATCAAATCTTTATGAAAGAACATCAGAGCATTTCATGTTTGTAACTTGGTAAAATTGGGTTTAAAAAAATTCAACGATAGATTTTTTAGCTCACCTCAGTACAAAATGCTCCTGGCGAGTTATTGTTATCTCCCTTTATCCAGTGACTGTTCTGCATCTACCCTGGTGCATCATGTTTTGTGCATCAGTCTGTACGTCAACATATTCTCCTCTGTAATCAGTGGGTCAATTCGGATGAAACCTCACATCAAGCATCCTCTCAGAGTCCTAACCAAAATTCCTTTAAATTGTTTTGATCCATTCAGAATTCTGGTTTCCAATGCAAACCAAATTTGGTTTATTTTCAAATAATTCTATAGAAATCTATGACAGATTTTCAAGCAATTGTGTAGAAATGTTCCGAGGGTGATTTTCTATCGGATTCCTTCAAGACATGTTGTTGGGTGGAAAAACATGGCGGCCAGCATGCAGAGTGTTTTTCATGGCTAAAATGTTACCTTTTAAAATCGTCTCCGAAAGTATCTGACCATTTTTCAAATCAATTTGTAGAAATGTTCCTTGGTGGACCCTCAACAAGATTGTTGATCTAAGAGCATAATCACCAGAGGCTTGGGCTGCTTTACCATTTATGCCTAGAGTGTTAGATTTAGAAAATTAACTCCTCAGAATATTCATGTCTGATTTTGAAATACTAACCGGTATGTAAACATTTGTTTGGTGAACTATCAATTTCCTCAAATAGTTTTAATTTGACAAAAGAAAGACATTTGGTAGGGTTATTTTGCCTTGTGGCAATTGAAGCTATACCCGGCATTGGGCCTCTTGTATTAACTTACCTGACTACAAAACTGTGGCTTGCAATACAAATCAAATTGCATAACTCAGGTGAGGGATCTTGGACATCATGGTCCTCTTATCTTTCAAATATTTAAGTTTCCATGTTGATCACTTAATGGTGAAAAGTTTTTTACGGTAAAAGAGTGACAAGGACAATTATGCAGTCTAACAGTTATGGTTTGAGAGCAGATCAACAGTTGAAATTTCATATTAACTCTGTAGAATTAGTTTAATTTAACCCTTTCCCTCATACGACAATTCTGTAGCAGACGACTTTGAACGTATTTTGTCAAAACATAGAAAATCTTCATAATTGAATGGATAACCTATGACAAAAAGTGGAGAACATTGTTGCAAAAGAAGAATTCTGCAGCAGACGACTTTGAACGTATTTTGTCAAAACATAGAAAATCTCCATAATTGAATGGATAACCTATGACAAAAAGTGGAGAACATTGTTGCAAAAGGAGAAATTGCACATTTTGTGCAATTTCTTCTTTTGTCACTATGTTTTCAAAAAGCTGTCTGCTTTTTGCTTTAATATTAACAGATAAATTAAGAATGATAATGAATTTACATGTTAAAGTACTGTTTATGTTTGAAGTTAAGTTTGAAATAACATGTATACAACAATTTAAACATAAATGGACTTATCAGCTGTCATGGCATTTTCAAGTGTGGTCTTTTTATTAATCATATGAGGCTAAATTCAATGGACTATTATTGGTAGCATCAGTACCAAAAGGGGATGTACATGCTATCAGCTTGTTAAGATTGACAGTTTTAACACAGCTATGGGCCTTTGTTATTTTTCATCCTATTTGGTAGATTTCATTTTCTTGTTTCCTGCACTGTTTACCTTACATACTATAGTTGATGCCTCTGCAGCAGGTGACTAGTGAAAACATTATAGGGAAAGGAGAAATAGCTAAAATAATATAAATTTCTTAATTTCGGGCATTTTTTTAAACTCTGTATGAAATCAGATTTCCCAGATGTTTCGTTTTTCCCCCTCAGATGTTTTCATAGCAGACGTCTCTTGCAACAGAGCATCATATCTAGGAAAGGGTTGGTATTTATTTAGGTCACGACACAACAGCCTCCGCCGTAAGCTGGGTCCTGCATTCACTAGCAAAATATCAAGAATTTCAAACACGAGTTCATCAAGAAATAATGGAAGTTTTAGATGATAGGGAGGAACCTGCTTTGTAAGTCCTTACAATAAACTATTTACATAATATCCCTTTCCACATGCAACTTTGAGGCATCTGTAGCAGACGACTTTTAAAAAATGTTTGGCAAAATGAGAAATTTCTCCCTTTGCCACAATAATTTAAACACAATTCAATAAATGTGAGTGTTCTTTCAATTATAAAGTTTTTCCATACTCTTACCTAGAGTTGTCACTGTCCATGTGAAAGCTGTTATGCCTTTGTTAAAATTTGCAGTCTCTAGGTCAGAATCACCGGTATTCATTGATACTCTTGGGATTCATACCCAGGACCTTTGGATCATGATGTCGGGAATTTACCTCTGTGCTACTGGCTCCTAATGACAATCAATCAAGTCAACCCTTTTCCACATACGGCAAATCAGCAGCAGAAGACTTTAAAGACATTGATTCAAAAGCAAGGGAAATCTCTATAAATGAAGGTATATTTGACGAGGAAACAGTTGATAACATTGTGGCAAATGGAGAAATTGCTCATCATGATCAATTCCTCCTTTTGTCACAATGTTTTCAAAAGTCATCTGCTGCAATAGCATCTAAAAGCATCTGTATGAAGGAAAGGGTGCCACATGTGCCATGCATTCATCCAAAATTGTTGTAACTACATAAAGATACAAGAGAAAGTTGATGCAACGCATCAATGTCGCCGGATATCCATAGTGCAGTTATGCATAACACTAACATTATAGTAGTTGAATAAACAGTTATCAACTGAGGGGCATATTGGAACATCAGGGGTGAGGTCAAGTGAAAATGTATCATAACTTGCATTGTTTTGTCAACGAAGTGAATGATAATTGAAGCCTTTCATTGTTTATGATCAATCTCCATTCCAAAGTAGGTTGACCATACACACAACCAACTAATTATTGATCATAAACAGTAATCTTTCAAGATGTTTGTCAGAATATTTGAATTTTATTATTTTTTAATAAAACCACAAAACAGACAATTTAGGATGTGCATGCAATAGCACGTCATTTTACCTTTCCTCTATTAAAGTCAACAGTGGACAACTTTGCAGCAATCTACTTTTAAAACAATGAGATAAGGGTTAAATCGCTGAAGACATGAGTTTCTCTTTTTCTCAAAATGATATTAGCTTGGCATCCTAATTATATCATACTTTAACAAATGTTGAAATGTAGTCCAATATTTATAAATTAGACCACATTCGAAATATAATATCAACTAAACAGTTAAATCTCATTGAAATTGTTGTATAATTTAAACTTAATTTCGAACATAAACAGAGCCCTACAACATGTTAATTTATTTTAATTCTTTCCTTCCATTTTTATAATGAAAATAACAAACTACTCATATTTTAAAATTATATTATGATGAGCGCCCTTGTGTCAATGATGCATAACAATAGCAGATCGGAAGCAATATGCCTTTAGGGAATTAAATGACACATTTAAAATTGTCAAGGACGAAATAATTTTGTACGAAAGACCCGATTCTTTCTTATTCGCAGAGGTGTCGTTCTTGAAACTCTCTTTATAGGCAGAGAGTGTTCGTTCAAAGTAATTTTTCTATTAAAACCAGTTTTATCTCGGTTTGTTCTTTTCTTCATTTGTTTCGAACCAAATAAACATTTTAAATCACCTATGATTTACTATGTGTAAGTGAGTGTAAAGAGCGGCTCTCTGCAATGGAGATTGATCTACGCAGTTGGTATTCGCGAGTATGTAAACAAATAAATTAGACTGCGACGTAAAGGTTTGTAGTTATCGCCTTTTGATTACATGAAGTATATAGTGTAAAATAAAGTATACCAGTCTAGCTAATAGGGACTGTTTTGTCTTCGTAAATAAAACAAAAAAACTTAAATGCGAGTCAAAATAAAGAAACTGAAAATACCTAAAACATCGGAATATTTATTTCATTTTAGATGTGTCATGACTTAGTGTTTTTAAACAAACACAATTGTAATATGTTCAAGACATCTAAATGTGCTTCTTTCTAATAATAATCCCCCCTCCCATGTCATTTCCGAAAACCTATTAAAAATAGAAGTCGCGGGCTTCTGCCCGGCGACTAATAAGATGTTGTTTGCATGTTGTCTTCATCTGATTGTGTGTCTTTTACAGCGACGATTTGTCCAAACTACCTCTTACAACATGCGTTATCAAAGAGTCCATGAGAATGTTTACACCTGTCCCAGCATTCACCAGGATTTTGAAAGAGCCAATCACAGTGGAAGGTGTGACCTTTCCTAAAGGTCAATCCATTGATTTGTATGCGCATTTAATTCACCACAATCCGGAAGTGTGGGAAAACCATTGGGTGAGTTAGCAAGGAGCTCATGCAGGGTTACTAAGAAAATACATGGGCATCCATTAACCCTTCCAAACATGCAGACGCTTTCCGACCACTCTGCAGCAGACAACTTTTAAAAACATTGTGGCAAAGGAAGAAAAAATTGCTCAAATTGAGCAATTTCTTCTTTTGTCACAATGTTTTCAACTCTATTCAATAATTGCTCTTTCATTAACAGAGATTTTCCGCGTTTTTAACTTGACGTTTTAAAAAATGTCTGCAGCAAATTTGACCACTCTGCAGGAGACAACTTTTGAAAACATTTTGGCAAAAGAATAAAATTGCTCAAATTATTTTCAACTCTATTTAATTGCTAATTCATTAACATTTTTCCGCATTTTTAACTAGATATTTTCAAAGTCTTCAACCAATCTTTTGTTGTAAAATAATTAACACTTTTCCCCATGCATTTCAACACAATGTCATAAGCTTATAAAAAACATAATCAAAGTGGATCAAGTAAGCTCACATCTGAATTTTTTGGACTACTGCCGTAGACGACCTATGAAAGTATTGTGACAAAAATTATGAGCAATTTCTTCTTTTGCCACACCGTTTAACTCTTTTAAAATATGTATCACAATAAAAACACTTATTCCCCATTAAAATACATTTAAAAGTTCTATTTTATAGTGATACATATTTAACCCCAGATGGAATTGAACTTTTAAATCTCTTAATATAGTTTTACTTTCATTTATAGAAATGTTCTATATTTTTGCCTTGATGTTTTTAAATTTATCTGCTGCAAATTTATATATTAAATGCCTCTTAGAATGTGTATTGGGATAATATTTCGGACAAGTTCGATAACTAGCCATATGGCCTAAGTCAATCGAGAGTTATCGCCCTTTAATTATAGAAATTACCCAAAATTGGTCTTGTCAGCTCAATAACTTAAGGAGCCTTTGTCCAATCATCACCAAATTTGGTCAGAATGTGTATTGGGATAATATCTCGGACTAGTTCGATAACTAGCCATATTGCTTAAGTCAATCAAGAGTTATCGCCCTTTTATAAAAGAAATTACCTAAAATTGGGATTTTCAGCTTAATATCTTTAGAAGCCTTCGTCCAATTATCACCAAATTTGGTCAGAATGTGTATTGTCATAATATCTCGGACAAGTTTGATAACTAGCCATATTGCTTTAGTCAATCGAGAGTTATTGCCCTTTAATTATAGAAATTACCTAAAATTGGTCTTGTCAGCTCAATAACTTTAGAAGCCTTTGTCCAATCGTCACCAAATTTGGTTAGAATGTATATTGGCATAATATCTTGGACAAGTTCGATAACTTACCACGTTATCTTAGTCACTACACACTTATGTCCCTCGAAATGGCCAAAACTGTACTAACAGTGTCTGCTCTCTAAATTTGCCTAATGTACAACCAATTATCACTATACTTTATTGGTCTCAAAAAAACAGGACGGGTGTATTTTGTGACATTTGGCGCTCTTGTTACCAAGATGTTTTCAAAGTCGTCTGTTGCACATTGTAATAAAGGTTTAACTTTTTCAAAAAAGTTAATCACATGGGCTAGGCTTTCAAACTTGGATCAGAGTTATATCTAATACTTTTCATCACATTGTATCCCTTTCCCAGATACAGCAATTCTCTAGCAGACAACTTTGAAAATGTCTACTCAAAAATATGGAAAATATCTGTTATTGTAGGTATACATGTAATTACTTAAAAACAGTTGAAAACATTGTGGCAAAAGGAGAAATTGCTTGTTTTGAGCAATTTCTTCTTTTGTCACGATGTTTTCAAAAGTCGTCTGCTGCAGATGCGTCAGAATGCGTCTACACATGGTGCGTACTGTAGATGATAAGTGTCACTCTATTTTCGGGGACAAATCATGAGAATTGGATAAAGTTTCTGCGTTTTTTTTGTGAGATTAACTTAAAAATAGGTACTTATAAATGAAATTTCAGGTGATGCACCTGTATAAAGTATGTTTTACGTTGTTGTGCTTATTATACGCCTGTTTTCTTTTAAAACGGGACATGTTATAGTTTTACCTGCGGCAGGCGGGTGGGCGGCGTCCAGTATGTTGTCTGCCCAATAACTTAAGAAGCCTTTGTCCAATCATCACCAAATATGGTCAGAATGTGTATTGGCATAATCTCTTGGACAAGTTTGATAACTAGCCATATCGCTCTAGTCACTCGAGAGTGATCACCCTTTACTTATAGAAATTACCTAAAATTGGTCTTGTCTGCTCAATAATTTTAGAAGCCTTTGTCCAATCATCACCAAATCTGGTCAGAATGTGTATTTGCATAATATCTTAGATAAGTGTGATGACTTGCCATATCGCTTAAGTCATTTGAGAGTTATCACCCTTTAATTATAGAAATTACCTAAAATTGGTTGTGTCTGCTCATTTACTTTAGAAGCCTTTGTCCAATCACCACCAAATTTAGTCAAAATGTGTGTTGGTACAATATCTTGGACAAGTTTGATAACCTGCTGAGCCTTATAACTGTAGTCACTCGAGAGTTATTGCCCTTTAATTATAGAAATTACGTCAAATCGGTCTTGTCCGATCAATAACATTTGAAGCCTTTATCAAAATATCACCAAATTTAGTCAGAATGTGTATGGGCATACTATCTCAGACAAGTTCTATAACCAGCCATATTGTTTGAGTCACTCTAGAGTTATTGCCCTTTAATGACAGAAATTACCTAAAAATCGGTTGTCACAGTCCGCTAAATAACTTTAGAAGCCTTTGTCCAATCACCACCAAATTTGGTCAGAATGTGTATTGGCATAATATCAAGTTCGTTAACCAGCCATCTCATTTCAGTCACTCAAGAGTTATTGGCCTTTAATTATAGAAATGACCTCAAATCGGTTTTGTCCGAACAATAACTTTTGAAGCATTTATCCAATCATCACCAAATTTAGTCAAAATGTGTATAGGCAGAATATCTTGGTCAGGTTCGATAACTAACCACGTTATCTAAGTCACTCCACACTTATGTTCCTCAAAATGACCAAAACTATATCAATAGTGTCCCCTCTCTAAATTTGCCTGACATACAACCAATTATCACTATTCTTGGTCTCAAAAAAACAGGGCGTATATTGTGACAGTTGTTGCTCTTGTTGACATTGTCATCAAAAAGAACAAGTGTTAGGGCTTTAAGACTTGGATCCTAAATACATATTGTACCTTCATCATATTGTATACCATACTAACTTAGTATGAACTGTTAATTGGATGAAAAAACATGAAGTTTTGAGAATTGGAAATAGCCTCTTTTTTTTTTTAATATGGCAAATTTTGCACGTACATTTTGATTTAGTCTTTTACACTTGCATTGATGATCAAAGCGGGGTATGTCAACAGAAGGTAGCCGTGTAGATTATTGTCCTTTGATAAAGGCTTCAACAGCTTTCACTAATAAAACATAGTTTGATGATGATAACTGGGACAGACACATTTCCATTTATTTTTTTTAAAAGCTTTTGTCATAATTACTTACCTGATATGATATTCCTTAACCCTTTCCCACATACAACACATCTGCAGCAGGCAACTTTGAAAATATCTTGGTAAAAGTGTGAAAACATCCCAATAAATGAGAGCTGAATCATTAAATGGAGTTGAACACACTGTAGCAAAACAAAAGCAGAAATTGCTTGTCATGAGTAATTTCTTTAAAGTATTCAATTCATTTATGATGAAAGCACAGAATACCCCATTAAATGAAAGAACAATAATTGAATAGAGTTGAAAACATGGTAACAAAAAGAGAAATTGCTTGTTTTGAGCAATTTCTTCTTTTGTTGCCATGTTTACAAAAAGCCGTCTGCTGAGAGGCATTGAAAAGGGTCTATATGAGGGAAAGGGTTAATTCTGTTAAAAAAATAAATAAGAAATAACATATATCATGGAAGGTAGATAGTTGAAATGTAAATATTTCTCTTGTGTCAAAGTCATGATGTTCAGATTTTAAAAGAAGGGAAACATAGTGAAAAAAAGGGAGTGATGCTACCATGATAAATGTGTTTTTGTCCCACGGTAGTTTGGCATATAGTAGTTTTGCTTCCCCTCCATCTCGCGGGCTTCATGTAAACCAAATGTAACTACATCTTGTATAAGATGTAGTTACAACTGTTTTGCATGAAGCCATTGATTTGTCAGTCTTTGACTTAACCCTCTTGGAATACTAATAATTATACCCCCTTCGAAGAAGAGGGGGTATATAGGAGTCACTGTGTCGGGCTGGCTGTCTGTCTGTCGGTCGGTCGGAAGCCATCTTTTATCCAGGCTATTTCTTACAAACCACTGGGTGGTATTCACTAACATTTTACATAAAGCTTCTATACCAAGAGGAGATGTGCATATCCTAAAGGTCTTACAATCACATGTTATTTTACAGAGTTATGGCCCTTTTACTTATTAAGTTATGGTGTAGGTTAAAGTGCTGTTTTTGGTGTATTTATCGTCTTCAGTGATTGCAACTGTTTTGCATGAAGCCATCGATCTGTCTGCCTGTCAGGCTTTGACTTAACCCTTTCCCTCATATAGACGCTTTCTGACGCCTCTGCAGCAGAAGGCTTTTTGAAAACATAGTGACAAAAGAAGAAATTGCACAAAACGTGCAATTTCTCCTTTTGCCACAATGTTTTCCACTTTTAGTCATAGGTTATCCATTCAATTATAGAGATTTTCCAATTTTTCGACAAAATATGTTCATAGTCATCTGCTGCAGAATTGTTGTATGAGGGAAAGGGTTAACCCTCTTGGAATACTAATAATTAACCCTTTCCCTCATACAGATGACATTCAACACCTATGAAGCAGACAACTTTTGTGAAACATAATGACAAAAAGAAGTAATTGCTAATAATGAGTATTTTCCTCTTTTGTTTCAATGTTTTCTACACTGTTTTATAATTATACTTTCATTTATAGATAATAACCATATTTTTAAGGTAGATGCTTTATCAAAGTCATCTTCTGCAGATGTGTTGTATGTGTGAAATGGGGGGTTTAAACACAGACTCAGTGGTTTCTCTTTCTGTATGTTTTCCAATGACGTATGAAAATCAATGTACTTCAAATATTTCCAGGAATTCCAACCAGAAAGATTTTCCCCAGAAAACATGGAAGGCAAAGATCCTTTTTCCTTTCTACCATTTTCAGCAGGACAGAGGTAAGAGACTCATTATGAGCAATTTCGCATTTTGTCGCAATGCTTTCAAAAGTTGTCTACTGCAAATTCACAATGCGTCTACAAGTGGAACAGGGTTAAGTGAACCCATTACCACCGAAACCCAAATCTGCGGCAGGGGACTTTGAAAGCATCTAGACAAATATATTGAACCATTCCTTAAATTATAGTAATTTCGGGAGTAATTCTTTTTGCAAAAGTCATAAGGGGGTATGCCTGATCTTTAAAATTCTTCTCCTCTGAATCCTCTTGTTGGATACCATTATAATATGATAGAAATGTTCCTTGGGTGACTCATTGGGTTGAAAAACATTGCAGCTAGATGGCATAAGAAAAGGTGCAATGTGGCAACAACAAAAATCCATTCTTATGAAAGTGCTTGTTTGATCTCAAGATAATTGCATAGAAATGTTCCTTAAGTGACCCTTTACGTATTTTTTTCAATCCAAAATGATTGGTACAAATGTCATCTTCTCCTTATCCACTGGACCAATTTCAACCAAACCTAATGGTAATGTTCCTTTGGTGGTCCTCTGATAAAATAATTTATTGTTCAGAGATATAAATTCTATACATTGTTGCTGCAGCATCAGGTGCAAAATACCCAAAATTTAAAATTCTTTTCTTCTTACCCGTAATCAACCGGTCCGATTCCAAGATCATTTGGTATAAACAAAGTGCAGGGTGAGCTATTGTGATCACTATTTTGTCTGGCGTCCGGCCGTCGTGCGTCGTCCGTCGTCAACAATTGCCTTGTTAACACTCAACAGGCTACATTTTGCATCTGATCTTCATGAAAGTTTATTCTAACATTCATCTCCATCTAATCTTGGACAAGTTTGAAAAAGGGCCAAATGAGGTAAAAAAATAGGTCACTAGGTCATCACTAGTTCATCACTAGGTCAAATTGAAGGGAACCCTGGTTAACACTCAAGACGCCACATTTTCAACTTGAGCATATTGAAAATATTGTTCAAACTCCGGAGGCCACATATTTACTTTGAGCAAGTTGAAATCTTGATGATATCTAGTCCATGTTGGAATATGGGTCATATCAGGTAAACAAATATAGATCACTTGGTCAAATGAAGGAAAATCTTGCTACCACTCTGGAGGTTGCATTTTGAATCTTTTTCAGAATAATTGTCATGATTTGTTTTGCATAGCATTACATTGCCTATATCAGGGGAGCGAACTAAGGCCATCATGGCCCTCTTGTTTATTTAATGAGGATAAGAACATGTGTCTTTCAATACATGTGTTGGTGTGTAAAATTATTCCTATGTTAAATATGTCTGAACCTTTCATACAAAAAACATACTTAAAATGATGTACAGTATGTTAAACAGAAAGCCTTTAATTAACTACTAGCAGGTCAACTCTTTGTCCATCTGTGTTGTAATTGCATGGAAGAGCACTATGTCTGAGACAAAACCTTTGGAGCGGGTTCGACATATTGCCTGTGGGCATCTAGTTTTAAATGATTTCATTAAAAATTATTTGAACGAAAATTGTAACGCATTTATATATTTATAAATATCCATTGTAAAAATAGACAAATTATACAATTTTCAATCAGTGTTTCTTTTTTGCAAGTCCGTTATTTTTCACAAACTCAAAATGGTGTCCCCCATCAGTGAGTTTGGGTCATTTCAGAAAAGTTCTCAGGTTATTTATTATTTTTCCTGCATGTTACCTGCAGGTTAATATTTTTTGTATAATTTATTGAACTATTGATTGTTTAGTTTGGGAAGTGTTAAATCCCTTATGATTTTAAGCCTAATAACAAGTTCACAATAATTTGTAACACATGCATAAATGTCATCCAGGATAACATTTCTGTATCAAAATGAATACAGCTAAAAACTTTAAAACCATTTTTGGCAAAAGGAGATATTTCTGTTTTTGCTAAAATTTCGGCAACTCTATTACATTATTACATATCCAAAATGGCGGCTCCCATCCGTCAGTTTGGGTCATTAAAAAAAAATCTTAGGTACCATAATTGATGGTTTTTTTCCTGCATATTACCGGTACTTATGAACAAAAAAAACATGTGTTATTTTTTGTATAATTTATTGAACTATTGATCGTTTGGTTTGGGAAGTGTAATCCCTTGTGGTTTTAAGCCTAATAACAATTTAAGCATAAATGTTATCCAGGATAAAATTCCGGTATCAAAATGAATATAGCTGAAAAGTTTTTGCTACAATGTTGGCAACTCTATTACATTATTAAGCTTTCAATTGCACATATTTTTCATATTTTTGCCAACATGTTTTAGAGTCATCTGCTGCAGATTTGTTGTATGTGGATAAGGGTTCAAATTTGTATTAATCAATTACATAATTACATAACTCCTTCTTTTGTACCTTAAGGCATGGTTTCACTTTCTTGTTTTGTTTTATCTTTCAGAAATTGTATTGGCCAGCATTTTGCCATGAACGAAATCAAAGTAGTTGTTTGTAAAGTACTGAAAAGGTTAGGCTTTATTTTTTTATTTTAACTTAACCCTTTTTCTCATAAAGACGCTTTCTGACTCCTCTGCAGAAGACGGCTTTTTGTAAACATAGTGACAAAACAAGAAATTGCTCGAAAAGGGTTAACCCTTTCCCACATTCAACAAATCTGCAGCAGATGACTTTGAAAGAAATTTCACAAAAATGCTACAAATGAAAGTGTCATGAATGAATATGGTTTATAACATTGTGGCAAAATGAGAAATTGCTTATTATGAGGAATTCCTCCATTTGTTACAATGTTTTCCAAAGCTGTCTGCAAGCAGGAAAGGGGGATCAACACTGTACCAGAATTATATTTAAAATTTTCCAGCTCTTATATTGTTTTATCATATATCTTTTTCATTGTAGATGACTCTTAACCCTTTGCCTCATACAGGAAATCAGCAGCAGATGACTTTGAAAACATCTAGGCCAAAGTATGGAAAATCTCTTCAAATGATGATAGTTATTGAATAGAGTTGAAAACATTGTGGTAAATGGAGAAATTGGTAATTTTGAGCAATTTCTCAATTTGCTACATTGTTTTCAAAGGTTGTCTGCTGCAGATGCGTCGAAATGCGTCTGCAAGTAAAAAAGGGTTAATTAAGATATAAAGTTACACAGATAATTTTGTATGATAAAACAATTATATGAGAACGTGTTATTCGGGCATCATAATGCTTCTACTGGTTGGAAAGGATCGACTTTAGAGATACGTGGATGGATTTTCACCTTTCCTACTAAGCAACAAATCTGCAACAGACACCTTTAACATGACCAAGTCATAACTACGGAAAATATCTATAAGTCTCTAAATAAAATATTAATTATTGAATGGAGTTGAAAACACTGTGGTACAGGGGAAATTTCTCATTTTCAGCAATCCCTCTGTTTGTCACAATGTTTCCAAAGTTGTCCGCTTCATATTCAATATGTATACCTAAATCTATGATTTCTCAATCTAGTATGCAATCGTACTTGACTTTGACCAATGTATCGGTTGTCTCAAATTACAGTCTTGTTTCTTAATCTTTTCTCAAGGTACAAACTTTCTACAGACCCTGCAAAGGTAGCCAAACCTTTCCCGGAAGTTATTATGGGTGCCAAAGATGGAATCTACCTCCATTTTAAAGAGCGCTAAAGTTCAATCTGGAAGCTGTGTAACTTCAAAAGACAGTAAATAACAGTTTGGTCAGTGATATAACAATGGCAACTTAATTAGTGCAACAATTAATGCTGTGGCATATTTATAGCCCACCTAAACACAAAGTGCTATAGGCGAGTTATTTTGGATGCATTTTGTCTGGCAATCAACATCTTATCCTCTGTAACCAGTGGGTTAATTGGGATGAAATTTCACAGAAAACATCCTCTTGACGTCCTCACAAAAATTGCTTTATAAGCTCACCTTAGCACTAAGTGAGCTGTTGTGATTGCTCACCGTCATTCCTACAAACAACTTCTCCTCCTTGACCAATGAACCAAAGTTCAAAATAATTTCACAGGAAAGAATTTAATTCAATAAAGAACTTTGGTTCCTGCGGCATCAGAAAAGAGGAAAAATGCCAAAAATCTTCTTGTCCTGACCCTGACTCCAACATATCATCCTAAACCACCTACCAATACCACCCAAACTTCACAGGAATGTTCCTTTGGTGGTCCTCTTTCAAAACTGGTCAAAGATTAAAATTATATTTATAACTTTGATTGCTGTAGCATCAGAAGGAAGGGGAAAATGTCTGATCTTTAAAATTCTTCTCCTCTGAATCATCTTGTTGGATTCCATTATAATTTGATAGAAATGATAGAATTATGATTACTGTTGTACAATTCGGGGCAAGTATAATGGCAAGCTCTTACAAAGTATATACAATTTTCAGAAACAAGCTTCTAGAATTATTTTATAAATAGCATATGAATAAAAGTAAATTGTTAAGTATGTTGAAAGCAGCTAAAGGCAAACTGTTGTAGTCACAACCTTTAATATGTATGAGTTAATTACATTGTTTTGCAAAGGCAATACAAATTATATTATGATTATAAATCTAGCATGTTATAAAATTAATGCCAATTTACCCCTGATCTAGTGACATCCCTACCCTTGAAATTAATCATTACCATACAGCGTCGGATATTAAACATATACGGTTTACCTGATATGCAAGTTTGAAACTCAGACATTTACTTTAAATGCAACACAAGAAAAGAAAAAATCATACATTCAATATTGTGAAGGGTGACATTTGATGCAGAGTCAAAAGCATAATTGGGATTTTTTTTAAATTGTTTGCTTTTAGAAATTTAATTATCTGATGCAGGTATTTCAAGTTGTCTTTGGCAGGTAAAACGGGTTATATCGGAAATCCGGTTTAGGGTAACAATAAACTGTAATTGGCACATGCAGTTTCCCCTATCAGGCTCTAAATTTTATATCCAACATGTAAATTAGCCTGCAAATGAGTGTCAGATAAAATGGTCCCCAGTATCTCTATTTGCCATTATCATAACAAGAGGACCATGAGGACCATGATGATTCTATATCGCTCACATGATTTAATAGAACTGAAAAGTTTTCAATCCTCTTACTAAATAAGAAGACGGCCAAGATGGCCCTAATGAACTGCAAATGAAACATTTTGTCAGTAAAGGACATTTGTTATAAGCATTAAATCCTTGAACAATTTGAAAAAGGACCACCGAAGGAACTTTCCTGGGAAGTTTGGATGATATTTGATCCATTTGTTTAGGAGGATATGTCGTTTGAAGCTAAAAGTTTATTTTACACCTTTTCTGATACCGCCTGGTGGCTAAAAAGAACATTTCGACTAGATTATCTTGAAATTGGACGGTAACTTCAACAAGAATGGAATTATAAAGTTTTGCCATTTGCCCCTCTTCTGAATCCGTCTGGTGGCCATTTTTTTTCTTCAACCATTCAATATACGTTGAACAAATTTTGGTAGAAGGTCACCCTAGGAACATTTCTATCAAATTTCGGGGTCGGTAATCTGCAGTTAGCCCTTTGCCGTCAGCACTTTCAGTGCTTTGATTTATTATATATCGTTGATTATTTTCTGCAATAGTGTCTGCTTGAAATCACACGTACGTCTTGTTGGTGTTTTTGTTGGCTTTTATCATCAAAGCTTATTGCGGTAGTAAAAGTGTAGTAGAAGAAGTAGTAGCAGCAGCAGTTGTTTTTGTTGGTGTTGACGACCTTCACCTTTATCTCCTACATCACTCTGCCGCTGCTGCTGCTGCATGGTTGTCTGTTCGCGTGTGAGGGAACAATTTCGAATAGCCGTTCTTTTAATTGCTAAAGCCGCAGGCTTATACGAATTGTTCTCCTTCGTTAAATCGGACGTTTTGTGTATTGATACATCTCCTGAATCTTCAAAACGCTGTTGCCCTGAAGTCACACTACTCCATGGATGCTGGTACATGTTTTGAACGTTATGTTTCGTCACCGTTATTAGATCCATCCAACATTTATTTTTTTCTCTTTCGTGATCTACCAACTTCCCATTTTGATTGGGGCTCTTTGAATTTGTTTTCGACTCGCTATTAACCTAGGAATGTTCATTAAGACGTAACATGTCATATTTCTTGTTCTGTATTAATATAATTTCGCCACTCATATCTGAAATATTCGTTTATAAATATGGGTAGTAACGAAACGACCTTTGTAAGAGCCTGAACTCTTTTGTTTTTGTGTTAGTCCGATTTAGATGACCAGTCCTGCATCAGAAAGGGAACAAGATGTCCAAACTTTAAAAGTCTTCTCCTCTGAAACTGCTTGTCAGATTCCAATATATAGTGGTAGAACTGATCATTGGGAGACCCTCTACAGAAATTGTTCAAATCATATCGATTGGTTGAAAAACATGGCAACCAGGCCCCATCAGAAAAGGTTTAAAATGACAGAATTTAAAAACTCCGTTTATATGAAAGTGCATGTCTGATTTTAAGAAAACTGAACAGAAATCTTACTTCAGTGACCCGTCTACTCAATTTGTTCAAGCCATATTGATTGGTATAAAAGTAATAGCAACCAGGCGTCATCACAAAAGGGATAAATTGAACGTTTAGCTATAAATGACAACTACCCTTCCACTTGACCAATTTCATCATTACTTCACAGAAATGATCCTTTGTTGGTCCTCTTACAAAATTGTTCAAAGACTAACATTCTGTGCACCACTTTGGTTGCTGCGGCATCAGAAAGTGAGAACAATGACGAAACTTTAAAATCCATTTCCTCAAAAATCCGCTTGAGCGATTCCAAGATAATTTTGTAGAAATATTACTTGAGTGACCTTCTGTTGAAAATCAGGGCAGCAAGGCGGCATCAGGAAAGGGGCAACATGATACAACTTTATAATTCCATTCTTATTTAAGTTCTTGTTGAACTTTATGTAATTTAGCAGAAATGTTCGTTTACTGACACTTTACATGATTTATTCTGTTAA
This sequence comes from Serripes groenlandicus, assembly GCA_031761405.1. Taxonomy (NCBI): domain Eukaryota; kingdom Metazoa; phylum Mollusca; class Bivalvia; order Cardiida; family Cardiidae; genus Serripes; species Serripes groenlandicus. Next base: position 242,005,045 of record JASEVX010000001.1, read on the forward strand.
AATAAATATGCTATTTGGCATCAGAAAATGGGTAAATGAAATTTTAGCTTCAAATGACATATCCTCCTAAACCATTGGACCGATATCTACCAAACGTCCTAACACTACTAAACTTAAACAAACACCTTTTGCATGGGCAAGACAGCGATTTAATTGCAGTTGATTAAAAGACAGGCATTGTACATTGAAGTCTTTTGTAAAGCATTCAATCATTTAACATAAACATGTAATATGGCACTGTGTCACTGATACTTCTGTACACAGAAATCATTCAATTGACCCAGGGGTAAACACCAGAGATAAAAACATTTTTAAATGAGAAACTCTGGAAAACCTGCGCAATTAAAAGACCATACATAGACACGTATCTCATAAATTTATATACAAGTTATATGCCGTCTTATAAGTAATGCTGTACTAACTATATTGAATTCGGATATCGCAAAGTCAACTGCTAGAAGTCTTGCGTCGAACAGACGAGAACCCGCCAAAAACATCCTTGTTATACCCCCACTGCACGGTTAACACGTGCAACAACTACCAGTTTGTGATTCGTACATGTTACGACATACGTTCTCTTCTATACTACCGTAACGCAGAGAACTTTGAAGTCCTAACACTACTAAACGCAAACAAACACCTTTTGCATGGGCAAGACAGCGATAGAACTTGAACACATGTTAGAGAGAAAGCTATCCGAATTCAATTTACAATTTTAGTTGCTTTGTTATGTAAAGTTTCTTTTCTAAACAATCGTCTATGTAACCATCTTTTGCCAGATCGGACATCCATCTACCGTGTCTCTTAAGACATCTATCCGACACGCCTTCAGCGTTGGCCGCGGTGGTAGCACCGCTAGCACGCAAAGAATGAGTGCCTAATTTCAAGTTTGGTGCTACTAATTTCAAGCGACCTACAATGCATTCTCGTGCTCTAGTATAACTTAACTGTTTAATCTACTTCAACAAGAAACATTTAGAGCCTGATCTACATCCTGGCTTAAAAAGATATGTATGCGTACCTTGCATCAACTCAGAGCAACTCAAATATCGTTGCAGCATGTTATAGGAACATGCGCTAGAAGCACCTTTGCTGATTAGCACTTGACTGCCTGCTCTATAGACGTCGGTTTTGCTTTTTCTACGAAACATAATTAAATGATCAGGACGTATTTCTATGTCAGAGCATTTCATTTCACTCAATTTATTACATCTAAGAAAACCCGAATAACCTATCAAAATCATGGTTAAATCTCTTAAAACTAAAACATCATTGCAAGCAATATACATATTAAATAACTCAATAAGCTGATCGGTAGTGATAACGTCTTTTTTGGCTATTGGCTTGGAATTTCGACGTTTAGCACATTCAATCAGTCGGCTCACTGTCGATGAAACAGTTGGATCCGTGAAATCATTCACCTGATGTAACCATTTGATGGCATAAACCGCCGAGGAAACGACACCATATGATTTATCAGAATCCATCAGATTCGATATACACCAGGCAACATGAATACTATGGGCAGGCGTCTTTGGTAAATGTTTAGCATCACAGAACTCATCAAACGATTTTATCTGGTAAGAGTACTTTTTCACAGTGGAGTCTGCCCGCGATCCTAAAATCTGATACGCCATTTTGTCAATGCATGTATTCGCATCTTGTACATTAACGCCGCCCGCCTCTTCGAATTTTCTCTTCAAAGAATGTTGCATACTGTTTAGCTTGTTGTGAAACGTATTTAACTGATCCCTGGACAATCACAGGGCAGCACAAAGAATTTACAAATTTACACTTCCTGAAAGCTGGGCATGACAATATACGGAGGTATTCAGCATAGCTGAATCCGCCGCATAAAAATGGAATTCGTCTTCAATAAAGCATTCACAATAAACACAGTTTCTAAACTCTTTTGAAATATTGAAATGTCTGCCTTTCTCGATCATCAAGGTGTGCGATGAGAATCCGGCTAGCGTGTCTGGGAGCCAGAGTGTCACTTTCACCTGACATATATGTCAGGATGCCAGTTAAACTCTCTAATATCGAGCAATATATAGCCGGAGTTGGGCTGCGAATATGCCAACTTTATATGAACATTGCAGCCAGCTGCGATAAATCCGGGTAGACTCCGGCTAGTGCAACTCGGAGCCAGAGTGCGGCATTTTCACCTGACACATGTCACGATGCCAGTTAAGCTCTCTAATTCGAACAGGACTGGTGCAAAGTCGGGAAATCCCAATTCCGGCTGACGGAACTTGGCGAAACAGGATTTCATGCAACAGGAAGTCAGTTTGCGGTGCTTTCACCTGGCATACATCAATCCACCGTCCAATCCATCTATCTCGAACAATGGGCACGCCAAAAAAGACGGTAGGAGCCACTCTGTCGGCCCAACAACTCCGGCTGGGTTTTGCAGCCGGCTGCGATACATCCGGGTGGAATCCGGCTAGCATGTATGGGAGCCAGAGTGTCACTTTCACCTGACATATGCCAGGATGGCAGTTTAACTCTAATATCGAGCAATATACAGCCGGAGTTGGGCTGTAGACTTTGCCAAAATGCCAACTTCATCTGAACATTGCAGCCAGCTGCGATAAAACCGGGTGGAATCCGGCTAGTACGACTCGGAGCCAGAGTGAGGCGCTTTCACCTGCCATGCATCAATCCACCGTCCAATCTATCTATCTCGAACAATAGGCACGCCAAAACGAGGGTGGGAGCCATTCTGTCGGCCCAACTCCGGCTGGGTTTTGCAGCCGGATGCGATACATCCAGCTGGAATCCGGCTAGCGTGTCACTTTCACCTGACATATATGTCAGGATGCCAGTTAAACTCTCTAATATCGAGCAATATACAGTCGGAGTTGGGCTGCGAAAATGACAACTTTATATGAATATTGCAGCCGGCTGCGATAAATCCGGGTGGAATCCGGCTAGTGCAATTCGGAGCCAGAGTGAGGCACTTCATGCAACAGGAAATCAGTTTGGGGTGCTTTCACCTGGCATGCATCAATCCACCGTCCAATACATCTATCTCGAACAATAGGCACGCCAAAACGAGGGTGGGAGCCACTCCGTCTGGGTTTTGCAGCCGGCCGCGATAAATCCGGGTGAAATACGGCTAGCGTGTCTAGGAGCCAGAGTGTGTCACTTTCACCTGACATATGTCAGGACGCCAGTTAAACTCTCTAATATCGAGCAATATACAGCTGGAGTTGGGCTGTAGACTTGGCCAAAACGCCAGCTTCATCGGAACATTGTAGCCAGCTGCGATAAATCCGGGTGGAATCCGGCTAGTGCGACTCGGGACCAGAGTGATGCACTTTCACCTGGCATGCATCAATCCATCGTCCAATCCATGAAATCTCGAAGAATATGCACACCAAAACGAGGGTGGGAGTCACTCTGTCGGCCCAACTCCGGCTGGGGTTTTGCAACCGGCTGTGATCATCCGGGTGGAATCCGGCTAGCGTGTATGTGAGCCAGAGTGTGTCACTTTCACCTGACATATATGTCAGGACTTTTGAAACCGGGTGTCCCGGGTTCGATCCCCAGTCGCGGCACTACGGTCATGGTGGAGTGCCCTTGGGCAAGGCACATTTTCTAGCCTAGTACTGGTTTGTTTACCCAGGGATCATGAATAATTAAATTTAATTGCGCGCTAAATGACCTTAGCTGTCGATGCGCCATAAAACAATATACATTCATATGTCAGGATGCCATTTAAACTCTCTAATATCGAGAGCAATATACAGCCGGAGCTGCGAAAATGCCAACTTTATATGAACATTGCAGCCAGCTGCGATAAATCAGCTGATTTAGATATCAGGTATTGTATATTGTCTTCATTCTTAAATTTATGTTCTTTAAATGTTTGTGTAACTGTTGAAAGTATCCGTCTTATACCCTGGCCTGCTACATACACAAGGGGCTCGTTAGAGCCAATTGTTATAGTAGCTGATTTTCGAAACGACGCATCATTTTGAGACTGGAATCTAGACAGGCGTTTTACGATATCGGCATTGAATTACTTCACATCTGTCTTTCTACATCAGCTCTCAGTTTCTGAACACCATCTCGACTTCATATACATGTAGATGTATTGGTGGTTGCAGATCGTACATAATGTCAATGAAAGTGGATGATTTGTGGAATATTTTGTTAAAAATGAAGTGACTGTTGCCAGCTAATACCCATGTTGGTCATCTCATACCGCCAATAGTTCCTGTCAAAAAAGCGGTAACTTGTTGACATATGAAGCCGAAAATTGATTTGATTCGACATCACTAACCCAAAAGAAATAACTCGAAAGAAATTTTATGTTAAAATATATAAATTACATGATTAATAATTAAACTGTATTTCTACGCTTTCAACATACTTGATCGCGCGTAAAGTTCATTGGTAATTCCTAAATATTGTAAATCGAATGGAGTAAAGGCAACTTTTCGATTCCGACTCAAAAACAAATTAAGATAATCGAGTCCCAATGATAACATATATACTCAAACATTCAAATTATTTAAATAATAATAAAATAAATAGTTGACAAAATATAACATATACGGTAAATGTGAAAGTGAGCCTAGGCGTCGGAATTTCCAAAAATCCTTTCGAATAAAATGTATTTTCAGCGGTAACGTTAATCAGGAATCTAAGTACTAGAGTATTTCATTTTAGATTCCTGCGTAAATACATCAAATTCTCAACCAAAATTAACCTGAACAACCCCAGCAGACGGAATAAGATAGTCAAGTCCCAGTTATAAAACAAATGATTTAAATGACATTTGTTTTTTATAGGCCTAGTTTTTTATCAAGCTAAAACGCTTCAATACTAAATAATTCGCTAACTCGTGTATCGGTTTATAATCATGTCATCCTCCAAATAGAAGTGGCCGCGTAGCGTAGCGGTTAGCATGTTCGGCCGTGAAGCGGGAGACTAGAATTCGATTCCCGTTTAATTGTCATTTTCACCGCTGCAATAAACTCTTTCAAAATGTTGGGATTTAAAATGAATTCAAAAGAAATGCATTTAAAACTATTCACCTATGCGTTGTGAAACACTGAGAAATGATTACATCGTGTGTATGATGTTTTACGTCGCTTTTAACAATATTTCAGTCATTGCACGCTGAAGAAAATGTAGATAACACAGGATTTTAATTCTGCTTTGAAAGTAAAATTGGACTCTCAATATAATTATCATTGTTAGGTTATTGTGATTTTGATATGAAATGTATATGTGTTAATTGCATTAAAAAAAACACGGCTGAAAATAACCAGGAGGTGTGCTAAGCAGAAACTATCCAGATAGCAGATGCGCATGTGTATGCCAACTTTTCGTATATCGATAGACCTTCATACTGTGTGTACAGTATTTTTCTTTACTCCTTTTTCATTTAATATATGGATATAAAGTGCTAACTAACAAAGTGCTAGTGTAAAGTGTTCAAGTTAGACTTTTGGGATCTTTCAGTACTTTGATTAGTATTTGTCCTCAAGTTCTCTCTGAGTTTGAATGCCTGTGGGACATTTTAAGGCTGCTATCTTTCCTCCATAAACATGTGTTATTTATGTTGGGCACCACATGAAGCCATTGAAAGTTTAATTTCCCTGAGCGTGATTCGAACTCGGGACTTTCTGATTACTAACCAAACAGCTAGCTCTTTGGCAAGGAAGTTTAAGTTCCGTCTTATACCCTGATGCATTTGTACACTTTTTTGCTTTTTTATTAAATAACGTTATTATATGAGCCAGTCCACGACACAACCTGTATTAGTGACAAAAAAATATTTTTTCAGTTATTTGTATTTCCTAAAATATCAACCTTTTACCTTCATAATGATACCAGAATTAGCCAAATATTCCTACATATACTCTTTTAATTACGATATAAACATACCAACTGTCATAAGAAAACGAAAAAAAAAGAAAACGACGTCATGACGTTCACTGTTTCAGGTGGAATCCATCTTCGCAAGCCAAGGCTAATTTGTCCATTACATTACCATAATAACCCTTGGCTGACGGCTTCTTTAAATTTGAATTTCCCGCTCTGCCACCTAGCGGTTGCATAAATATACATCCCAATTCGGAAACGTTCATCGTCCAATAGAATGATCGGTAACAAACGTCGTCGGTTTTCTGTTAATATGGCGACTGCTTCGCTTCGCTTCAGGCCTCGTCGCTTACAACCGCGAAATACGAAGGAGTAAACAGTTTATAATCCAGAATCTTACAGACGAATATTATAGTGAGATCAATCTACGAAGGGACAGATGTGCTTGTGGCCAAGCGGACCGGTAACGGAAAGTCACTGACTTATGAGTGATTCCCTATCATGTTTCCTTGCACAATTGGCTAGTCATCATTATTGCTCCGCTGACTTCCATCATGGAGGAGCAGTGACGGAGACTTGTTAGCCTTGGATTTATAGCAACATACCTGGGAATGGACTCCAGCCAGAACAAGGAGATCGAGAACGGGACGTTCGACTTCGTTTTTGGAAGCCCGGAAGCTTTTTAAGGGAGATGGCGAACTAGAATGTTGACTGAAAATTATCAGGAAAGACTGGGATTAATTGTTGTGGATGAAGTCCACACAGACAGTCATTCAATGGTATGTAATTATAGCTGACAAAATGATTATCTATATGTTCTTAGAGTAAATGTTGCACCATAATGTTCAATGCAAACAGATCATAATTCTTGGCAAACTAGCACTGACATTGCAGGTTTATGTATTCCCCACCCATCTGTTGTTATATATTGTCTATGTTGGGTTAGAGTTACTAGTTAGGATCGTTGGTATGGAGCCCTGTTGATATACAAGTTCCACCAATGACACCCACTGTTATTTCCAGTATTATTTCTTCTTTTCTTCTTTTTTTCAATTTAATGATTGACTGTGGAAAATATTTTACAATTATAACCATTGTCAAACAGAAAATGGTACAGTATTTACATCAAGCTAGATATAAAACAGGAATAATGATTATTGATATCATAATATGACTCATCTTTAAAAGAAAATTTATTTGAAATGGTCTTATTACTTCTGCTATAATATTTCAATTCATAAGCTTTGAAAGAAAATTAATCATTGCAATTATCATGTAAATTCCTCAGCATATATTATATGTTAAATTAGGGTTTTATCATTGAACTTGTGAATGTGTTATTCTGGCCTAAATACACTTTTAGCAGTCTACAATTCTTAAGTTGACAAAAGGTTTATAGAAAGATTATGTCTCCAATGTTGTTGTAGATCAATCCATTCCTACAGTCAAATAATTTTCACAATATAATGAAATCTCAACAAGTGATGTGGTTTGATCCTTGGACTGACAAAAAACTACAAAGACTGTTCAAGCTTTCAAGACTGTTCAAGCTATATTACTTTGGAGCTCTAGTTTATGTTTTTGTATCTGATTGAAATAAGCATTTAATGATTATAAGTTGAAATAAATATAGATTAAATTCATATTTGCTTGCATGAAAATGAAAATAATAAATGGAGGTCAGTCAGGCTATGATGTCAACATGTTTATACCAGTTCCAAACTAAACAATTGTTATAGTGTTGAAATTAACATTAAACATTTTCCAACATACAACAAATGTGCAGCAGATGACTCTGAATTTAAAAAGGCAAATACAATGACTTTTACTAAAAAAGTAAGTTTTTAATCATTGAATTCAGTTGAAAACATTGTGGCAAAAGGAGAAATTATTTATCTTGAGATTTTTTTCCTTTTGCCATAATGTTTGCACAAGATGATTGCTGTAGAGGTGTGAGAAAGCATCTTCATATGGAAAAGGGTTTCTACATGTATGTACAATATTACATGTAAATATTAGTTGATTGAAACAAATATAGTCTATAGATAAAATTCGCATTTGCTTATATTATCAAAACAAGAAAACGAAAAGATGATGTTAATCAGGTTTGTTATGCCAACCTATTCATAATAAGACTTGAAGAGGACAATGAGACACTGAATTGCTCACCCAAATACAGTACTGCCTGAATATGATGTTGCCTGTTAAAAAAATCTGGCATACAGCAAATAAGCATCTTTTTTTCAAAATGTCAAAGCAGAACTATAAAAAATCTATACAGCTGAAAGTTTAACCCTTTCCCACATAAAAACAGTTTAAAACGCCTTTGCAGTAGTGAGCAGATGACTTCTGAAACATTCTGTCAAATTGCTCATAATGTCTCCTTTAAATTGCTAAATTCTTTTCTATTCTCTATTAAATAAATATTCATAAGCTGTCTGCTTCAGATGCATCAAAATGTGTCTGCAAGTGTAAAAGGTTTAAGACAAAATTGATATTGACAGGACATAAATTAAATGATTAAAAAACATATTGTAACATTGCAACTATATCTTGTTTAATGGAGTAGTACATGTAACAATCCGTTTAACAGGGTTTATAAAATTACTGTTTTATTGGAGTTTACCCCTTTCCCACAAATTACCCTTGGCTTGGAAAGATGCTGCTGATGTTTACGAGAAAAAGGGGAAATTGATTCTTTAAAGTAATATCCCCTTTTCACAAAGTTTTTTGTGTATAATAAGGCTGCTGCTGGGGCATCATAAAATGTCTTTCAGGTAAAAGTCTAATAGTTTAAAACTATACATATGACATAATTTGATTATTTACTTGTTTAATACGTTTGTGAGAAAAGGGGAAATTTGTTTCTGTTTAGGTATATCTCCTTTTTTCACAATGTTTGATTATAATGACTAAAGCTTGTTATTAAAAAATTGTGAAGATTCTGATGAGATTAAGTAAATGAGGCATAGAGAGGATGATCTGATCCAGCACTGTTCAGAAATGCCAATTTGAAATTTTTCCCATATAAACAAGCCAAAATAATCTTTGATAACATTGTAAATGCAGTTGCAGCTTAATTCTTAACATGTTTCTTTTTATGCCCCCGGAATCTCCGATTCGGTGGGCATATAGTTTTTGGCCTGTCTGTTGGTTGGTTGGTCTGTTGGTCTGTCTGTCTGTCTGCACAAAAAAAACTTTAACCTTGACCACTTCTTTTGAACCATAACAGGTACGGCTACCATATTTCACATGTGTATTCCTTGTGACATGACCTTTCTGTCAGTACCAAAATTTTAGACCTTGCGACCTTGACCTTTGACCTAGATGTAGTTTTTGGCCTGTCTGCACGAAAAAAACTTTAACCTTCACCATTACTTTTGAACCATAACAGGTATGGCTACCATATTTCACATGTGTATTCCTTGTGACATGACCTTTCTGTCAGTACCAACATTTTTGACCTTGCGACCTTGACCTTTGACCTAGATGTAGTTTTTGGCCTGTCTGCACGAAAAAAACTTTAACCTTGACCATTACTTTTCAACCATAACAGGTATGGCTACCATATTTCACATGTGTATTCCTTGTGACATGACCTTTCTGTCAGTACCAACATTTTTGACCTTGCGACCTTGACCTTTGACATAGATGTTGCCATTCTCGAAAAAAAAATTAACCTTGGCCATTTCTTTTGAACCATAACAGGTACGGCTACCATGTATTCCTTGTGACATGACCTTTCTGTCAGTACCAACATTTTTGACCTTGCGACCTTGACCTTTGACCTAGTTTTACTTAGAAATTCTGGTTAAAGTATTGCGTGCAACTAAATTAAGAGTCCATATCTCAGTATTTACTAGATGCATTGCATTGAAACTTTATACAACCCTACCCAACTATCACACTTATGTAGATTATCAAGTATGATAACTCTATCCAGCATTTTATGCAAGTTATGGCCCTTTTTATGCCCCCGGAATCACCGATTCGGTGGGCATCTAGTTTTTGGCCTGTCTGTCTCTTTGTCTGTCCGAAAAAAACTTTAACCTTGACCACTACTTTTGAACCATAACAGGTACGGCTACCATATTTCACATGTGTATTCCTTGTGACATGACCTTTCTGTCAGTACCAACATTTTTGACCTTGCGACCTTGACCTTCGACCTAGATGTTGCCATTCTCCGAAAAAAACTTTAACTTTGACCACTTCTTTTGAACCATAACAGGTACGGCTACCATATTTCACATGTGTATTCCTTGTGACATGACCTTTCTGTCAGTACCAACATTTTTGACCTTGCGACCTTGACCTTTGACCTAGATGTTGCCATTCTGGGGCATCAGTGTTTCACTAACACATCTTGTTTAGAATTGCAATGATCTGACCAGTTCAACAGAAGGGAATCAAGATCCATTACCAGCAGCCATTTATATCCCAAAGCCTAAAATTTGTCGTCCGCCACCAGGAAAAATAAGATGCCTGAAATGTGCCAGTCCTGAGTAAGTTTGTCATGTTGTACACATGTAATTTATACACATCCTTCTTTATGAAAGTGAACTGAGATAACATGCATAGTAATTTTGAGGGAATTGATTGATTGAGGTGTAGCAGAAAAATTCCAAATCATTTCAGCAAAAATATCTCCATAAAATCAAATCTAGGTATAATTATTGAATATATATTGGAGAAAATATTGAAACAAAATGGAGAAATAGTTCATTATCACAATGATTTGAAGAGTCATTTTCCGCAGATGCATCATATACAAGTTATGTCAGCAACTACCAAACCCAAATTGGATTATAACAGACAAAGAGCATACATTATTTACATGCTTCAATTGCATGGACATATTTGTAGATAATTTGTGGAATGACTTCATCACACAGACTGTATTCATGTATTTAACCTTTTCCACATACAACAAATATGCAGTAGATGATATTGAAACTGTGAACAAAGGAGGAAGTGTTCTTAAAAAGAAATTGTTAATTTTGCCAAATTGCCACAATGTTTTCAAATGTCATCTGCTGAATGAGCTTGCAAGTGAGAAAGCCTTAAAATGGAATATATGACATTTTGAGGGTTTTTAACTTTGTTTCTTTAAACATGATTGTACAACAAAAAGGGCTATTTGTAGGTGACTCTCAACTTATAGTATGTACATTTAATCTAGGGGCATTATCACACTTCCATACATGCAACACAACATTGTGGAAAAAGAAGTTTCCTTTTAAGCACATTTTCTAATCTCCTACAAAACATATATAATTTATGTTCGTTTATGTTATTGTAGATACTACCTTTTTACAAAGGTAGTTAAAATGCATCTAAGATGAAAATGTATGCTATTGAAGAAAATGCTTAATTAATGAAATAAGTTACAACCTTAATAACAGAATCATTTAAGGCATTTTGGATTGCTTTTATTAAATTTGATATCACTTTTCTAAGATTATTCTAGATTACATGGGCCAGACATAATTAAGGCACCATTCCAGGTATTTTGTCAATAAATAATCTATATGGAAATATACTTAAAATAAATTATCATTTATTCTTCTCCAACATAAAGAGACTGAGTGTAATATTTGGAGTTGATATTTGAAAACACTATCTGGTAAATTTCCCAAATACAACAAATCTGCAACAGAAGACTTCTGGTCAAAAATATGGATACTCTCCATAAAAGAAATGACAATATTTGAATAGAAAAACATAATGAAGAAAGGAGAAATTAATCATAATGAGCACTACTTTTTCTTTATTGTATTCAAAAGTCATCTACTGTAAAGGGGTTTGTAAGTGGGAAAGGGTTAATGGATGAATAACAGAATCTGATGTTTTCTGTCTTGACAAATTGTTTGCAGCAGAAGGCACTTGAACATATTTCCATAAAGGAGACATTGCTTATGATGGTAAATTTTAATTCCAATATTGTTTTCTACTCTCTGATATATTATGAAATAATTCATTTCATTTAACCCTTTCCCTCATAGGTCTGCAGCAGATGACTTTGAAAACGTCTAGGCAAAAGTACAGAAAATCCCTTTAAATGAAAGAACAATTATTGAATAGAGTTGAAAACATGGTGACAAAAGGAGGGTAAAGGGAAAAGAGGGTAAAGGAGATTTCAGAGTTTTTCTAATGGGGGGTTTTCTTAATTTTGTATACTGCAAATTTGATTTATTTTGGAAAATCTTAAATTTATACAAATAAATGTACTAAAATAATGTTATTCTCGCTACATCCAAATACAAAGAATTGCATAAGTAGTTACAACGGAACAACAGGAGAGGTTTAATTTCCTCTGTTGTTTCATTGTTTACTTCTTGCACTTATAGGGAAAATTACAGTTGTGTTCAATTCTGTGTCTGATATATAAATTATAAAAAGAACAACTGTTGACAACAATTCTCATCAATGTACAGTCTTTGAATGAACAAATCTGTCTTTGTATACATAATACATTAACCAAACAACATTAATCATCAGCAGCTGCTGCTGTCCTTATACAAGTTTTGCAATATTTATACCCCCAGATACGGTCACGCTTGTCGATCAGTCAGTCATTTTGTTGGTTTGTCGGTCCGTGGACATTTCTTGTTAACACTATTTCTCAGCAATCCTTGGTCAGAATTCAATATAACTTTACAAGAATGATTGATACCAGTTGCACTGGATTTTTTTTAAAATGAGTTATGGTCCCTTGAATTTCTCATACATATGTATATTGTCAGGAACCAGCTGGAGATATTCATCACCTTCAGTGATATTTCTAGTTCCTGGTAAAATCTCTTTTTTCTTTCCTGGAACAAAACTGGACTTGATGACTGTTCACTAGTTTTCTCATCATTTGTTTGCATACAGACTTGCACATTTTTGGAAGAGAGCAAGTGCTTGCTGTTGGGATTTTGGCAGTCTCAGGTCTCACATATAGTGTCAACCTGCCTAAATAGTTTTTTGCCAGTAATACAATCAGTTGATACTGTAAATTAAACTTTATCAATGATAATAATACAAGTTAATTTGATAATGTTTAAATCATTTTTGGTTAACCCATGACCTGACCTATATGTGTAATTTTTGAAGTTATCTGATGCAGATTTAGTCCATGTTATTGTATATTGGAAAGGGTCATACAGGTTATGGGTTGGATCACTATAGTATATATAATAAATATATCATAATTGCCCATACATAATAAATATTTATTTACTTCAGGTGTAATTCCAATGGATATGGTTGTTCTGAAGTCAGAAGACCACACTCTTCAGAATAAGCTTGACAGATGTGACCACTTACACAAGTTTAAACCCAGGAACTAAGCACAAAGCTTGTATTTTTCATTGCAAGTCAGAGGAATAAGGGATAATGAAAGAATCTCATTTGTCATTCTCCTTTTCTCACAATGCTCTCAAAGAATGTACCAAATACAATGCTCATCCTTATTTGAAAACATCATCAGAAGAATAGGGGCACATGTTGATAGGGCATAGAATAAAACAATGGATAAGGATTAACCCTTAATCTGATGTCTTATCTTGACTTTTTCAAAATGAAAATAATAGTATGAAAAATGTTAACAAACTTGTATAAAATGTTTGCAATGAAGAAAACGTTTTGAGACATATTGAAATTATTAACTTTTTCCAACATACAACTAATTTGCACCAGACAAATGAAAACATATGAACAACAATATGTACAACCTTTGAACCAGGAAGTGTAAGTCCTGCAAAAAGAGTTCAAAACACTGTGGCAAAAGGAGAAGCAACTCATCATGAGCAATTTGTACTTTTGCCATAATGTTTTCAAAAGTTGTCTGCTGGAGAGGCTTCAGGAAGAGTGTTGGAGAGGTTTAAAACTTGTACATGTAATTCCGTACCACATTGAAATAATATGAGAAATAAATCAAAGCGCCAATGGCACTGTAGTGGCGATCGTATGGAAAATCCTGCAAAGTAACAAGCAGTATATCGGTGTAGGGCTTGCGATGACTCTGGTGCGGGTATATTTGAGAATGTATCAACCCTGCATCTTTTGACAGTAGAATAATGTTAGTTTGCCAGAATGTTGTCTTGGTGATTATTTAGTTACGTTCTGAAATTGGTCATGATGTGTTCAAAATTAGGCCATTCCAAAGTTATGAAAAATCTAGTTGGTATTCGATAGACTACCGTTTTAGCTCATTAGAATGACTATTTGTAATCTAAATTGTTTGGGTAATCACATGTTTATCACCAGGTCGTTAGGCCATATTAAGATAAAATATATTTTACACTTTAGAAATGACTAAAGAAAGGAGAGAAAACAGTATCCATTAGTTTGGTGTTTGTTTCAATTATGTCCGATATTAAACAGGTCTGTTCAATTTAGTCCCTTCACATTGCATGATTGAGGGTTGTCACAGTGTATTTATATGTCTCTGAGGTTGTTAAACTGCTTCGAATAATGTGAGTGCAAAAACAAACACAAAACATGCTCCAAAAGCACAATTTCACTATTTGCCAAACTGTTTAATTTATGAAAATATAGGCATATATTATAATGCTAGATCTTCAAACTCAATTAGGCTACACTGTCAGCATTGATTGCTAATTGACTCTAGAACGTGCAGACGTGTATACATAACGTGTGTACACACTGCCATCGTGTGTCCTTTAAACCTTTGTAAACCAGTCTTATTATCTAGACGCTTTCATATATTTAAACAAGTACAAAATAAAGCGTTTATAATATTGAGATTTACAAGCTTTTCTGGTTTTTGGTCTCGCGAGCTATTTATAGAACCTTTTGGAATTTCCAGATTTGAGTATCACCAGAGTTGTCGTTATTTGCAAGGCAGAACGCGCAATGATATTTATTATCTGCCAAATCATGACGAAGATAATCAGAGTACAACCAACTCCTGCCGAATCAGGTTAAAGGTCAAAAGGTTACGGTTGACTACAGTAAAAATAAAACGAGGCACAGGAGTATCATGATACTCTGCATAGCGTACCCAAGACGCCCGATGATATTTATTATCTGCCCAAACATGAAGAAAGATAATATGTAAATAGTTTAACTCTATTTAGATATTTTCTCGATAAATCTCAAATATTAGTACCAATCCGGTATCAAAGTAGCACTAACATTATCATTATTAATCGTGTGCCTGCATCACTGATGGAACTATATATATATATGGCGGTTTAACGGAAGTGAGTAAATTGCCTTTGCAGAAATATCCAACCGATTGTTCAAATACGACTATATAAATTTTTTTTCGTTGTTGTTGTTTTGGTAGCACTGTGGCGATTGTCAACCAATCGCCACAAAAATCATAAAGAAAAACATTTGTTTACTTGGATATATGATTGTGTTCAAAATATATTCTCAATATATTACCCCTAAGAAAGTGTAAAACCTGTGGCAAATGACTTGCCTGTGCATCCACACTAAGGACTCAATTGGATACCGATTTACATAATTTGTACCTTCTATGACCAATTTCGAATAGTGCTGAGTGCGATCAGATGTAAACAAGTCATTTTACACTGGTCTGGGACCTAATGGTTGTTTTTTGGAGAGCCTTACTGAAATGTTCTGGGAAAAGGTGGAATTCATAAAATGAGCGGTTCAAGGCAAACCAACCTTGATCTAATTTTAACAAGTGTACATAAAGATCCATGTTAAAGGATCAAAATAGTTACCGGTACAGTTTCCTGTGACTTTTTATGACTAAATGGTGAATGGCCAAGAATGGTTATGCACACGATAATCCAGATATTCATTGGCACACATGCCTTTAGCTTGGTTTCCAAAATTGATTGGTTGGGGTTAAACGCCTTTTTTCAACAATTTTTCAGTCATATCAACTCTACTCATATGTATTCTGGATTTCTCACACCAGTTCTCCACACAACATACTTTCCAAGCAACTGGCTGCTTTTCCACATAGACTATTAGCCCATTGGTGAATGACACTTGTCACAGTGACTTGTCAAACGTCGGAAAGAATGTCGCCCAATCTGGGGTTCGAACTCACAACCCCTGGACAATAAAATAATGATAGAGCATGAAAAACAGTCAAATTCTTGCTGGTTTATTTATTGCGTCTACCAGCATAGCAATTGAATTTGAATATAGTACGTAAATTGAATAGAAGAAAAAGTACCATTCATTTTATTAAATTAAAATCTGAACTAAAAATCTTAACCTTTTCTCAGAGACAGACCTAAAATAATGATGTTATTTTAGGTCTTTGCCTTATCTACAGCTAGGATTTTTATTTTTGAAATGTTTTTATCAGGTAAAGGGTTAAATAGAAGTTCTTTGTAAACAATCCTTGATTTCATTTTCAGATTGTTACAATTTTAAATCATCCATATAATAGCCTACAGGAATTTTAGTTTGGAAATGTCTTTACCTGATAAGTAAGTAAACAATCTCTGATTTCATTTTCAGATTGTTACAATTTTAAATCATCCTTGTAATAGTGCAAACTTGAAAACATTGTAGGGAAAGGAGAGATTGTAAGTTAGCTGTAATATTAAATCAAAGCACTGAAAGTGCTGTGGGACGGTACCCATTGTATGAGGGGGGAAAAGATGGTCAACTGTTCCCTTTTTTTGAAAGTTACAACACAAGTCACATAATTTAAAAAAATGTAAACAAAAAAGCAGAAATGCATACAGTTCAAACATTTATTTAAGACAGGGTTAACCTTATTTCCAGAGATCTATAATTAAACTCTTGAACTGTAGACAGTAGATACAGTTAGATAAACAAACACATTTGTGATAGGTAATTTATCACATGGATAAACTCTACAGCAGATGATTTGAAAATGTTTAACTAAAGATACTGGTAAATCTGTATTGATGAAACTAAAAGTGAATAAAACATTGAGAAAACTGTCAAAATTTCTCATACCATCTATCTGTTGAAGAGTAGACAACATGTGTCTGTAGTGTAGAAAGGGTAAAATAGTACCTATAGCAAAGCTATTTATTATCTATAGTATCTAAAGAATCAACTTAATATTAACACTCTTAGTAAAGAGTCACAGCAAGGAACATTTGAGAGAAATGTGGTGACTAGAGTGTTTACAAAATAGTTCTCAATATTGGTCTAGTGACCTAGTTTTTAGCCAGACCATATTCGAAGTTAGCCTAAATATCATCAAGATAAACATTCTGGTGAAGTTTCATCATGCTAGAGTTAAAAACATGGCTTCCAGATCATTAACAAGATTTTTCTTAAATTTGATCAAGGGACCTAATTTTTGACTCAACATGACCAATAGTCTAAATTGGCCTGTATATCATCAAGAAAAACTGTCTGACAAAGTTTCAAGCTGCTAAAGTCAAAATTGTGGTCTCTTAAGTGTTAAATCAAGATTGTCCTACAACTTTGCATAGTGACCTAATTTTTTAACAAACATTACCCATATTCAAAATAAATATAATAAAAACAATCATTCTGACAAAGTTTCAGCATGCTCAAGCTAAAAGTGCTGCTTCCAGAGTCTTAACCCTTTCCCTCATACGACAATTCTGCAGCAGACGACTTTGAACATATTTTGTCAAATGATACAAAACCTCTATAATTGAGTGGATAACCTATGACTAAAAGTGGAAAACATTGTGGCAAAAGGAGAAATTGCTCGTTTTGAGCAATTTCTTCTTTTGTCTCTATGTTTTCAAAAAGCCATCTGCTGCAGAACGCCTCTATAATATGAGGGAAAGGGTTAACAAGATTTTCTTCCAACTTGGCTTAGTGCCCTAATGTTTTATCCAAAATAACCAATATTTGAAATTGGCCTATCATAAAGACAAACTTTCTGACAAAGTTTCAAAATGCTCAATACAAAAATGCAGTGTCTATAGTGTTTGGCTAAGTGACCTAGTTCTTTACTGGATCTGACACATATTCGAACTAAGGCTAGATATCATACAAGCAAATATTCTGAGAAAGTTTCAACATGCTCAAGTAAAACATGCGGCTTCCAGAGTGTTAACTAGATTTTCCTATAATTTGAGCAGTCCTGCGAGCAAAACAACATTGTGGACTCTGCGTAAAGTATCGATCCGGATCAGCCTAAGCATGCCACACAGGCTTACAAGGATAGACAAATTTCACCTGTGGATTTTCTGTCAAATTGACCTGTAACTTAACCAACAATGTCCAATTCTCTAATACAACCAAAATACATCAAAATTGATACTTTTTACCCCAAAACATAGGCTACACTCAGCCTATTTAGTATACAATGAGAAGAAGGGTATTAGATGAACAAAATAGTTTGATTGATTAATGGGGGTTTAACACCATTTTCATCAATCTTTCAGTCATATCACGGCAGCCGGTTCAACTACTCATATGTTTCTTGGCTTTCTCATACCAGTACTTCACACAACATACTTTCCAAGCAACTGGCTGCTTTTCCACATAGTCTGAAAGCCCATTGGTGGTAGTCATGTCAAATGTCGGAAGGAATGTAGGTCAAGCTGGTGTTCGAACTCACAACCCCTGGATTAACAGCCCGTGTCTCTACTGACTGAGCTACGGTAAACTGAGTAATAAAATAGGAAACATGCTGTACCAAAGTGAGCTTGCAAAGATATTTTCAAAGTTGTCTGCTGTAGATTGGTTAAATTCGGGTAAAGTTTTTTAAAAAGAGCCTGTGATATTGTTTCCGTTCAAATATTTCTTCCAATCCTTGAAGTTTGCAAAAAAATCAACAGGTCAAAATGTACAGTTGTGTTAACAATTTCAAACTTTTCTTCCCATTACTATGTTCAACAATTGAAAAATTGGGGACATATTTTGTACATGTAAATTCTGTTGCATGATGAGTACATATCAACTAGAATATACATAGAAAAAAATAGTAAACTGACCTTTGAATGTATATAGGCTGTAGACAATAATTATGCAATAGAAAATCTTTAAACTTTATGTCAGAAGTTAAATCTCATAATGTGCTTTTTCCTTTTGTGATCAATAATTTGATTGTGAAATTAATTCTTATTATGAACATGTACCAGTACTCTCTGGAATCTAGACAGAGAAAGCTTTGATCAGATTTAAAAAACAAGAGGCCCAAGAGGGCCAGTATCGCTCCACGGCCATTAGGCAACAATTAAATCTTCAAACAGCCCCGCCCCCTGATGGCCATGTTTTTGACCAATCAACATTGTTGAAGGAATCTGATAGAGGACCATCCTAGGAACATTTCTACAAAATTATTTGAAAATCAGCCGGAAACTTTCGGAGGAAAAGATTTTTTAAGTTTTCACTATAGCCATATAAGGCAAAATAGCCCCGCCCCCTGGCAGCCATAGTTTTCGACCAATCAACTTGGCTTGAAGGAATCTGATAGAGGGTCACCCAAGGAACATATCTACAAAATTATTTGAAAATCAGCCGGACACTTTCGGAGGAGAAGATTTTTTAAGTTTTCACTATAGCCATATACGGCAAAATAGCCCCACCCTCTGACTGCCATGTTTTTCGACTAATCAACATGGCTTGAAGGATCTGATAGAGGGTCTCCCTAGGAACATTTCTACAAAATTATTTGAAAATTTGTCTGAAATTTTCGGAGGAGAAGATTTTTTAAGTTTTCACTATAGCAATATAAGGCAAAATAGCCCCGCCCCCTGGCAGCCATAGTTTTCGACAAATCAACATGGCTTGAAGAAATCTGATAGACGGTCACCCTAGGAACATTTCTACAAAATAATTTGAAAATTTGCCAAACACTTTTTGAGGTAAAGATATTTTAAGTTTTCACTATAGCCATATAATGCAAATAGCCCCGCCCCCCCTGGTGACCATGTTTTTCAACCAATCGACTTGGCTTGAAGGAATCTGATAGAGGGTCACCCAAGGAACATTTCTACAAAATTATTTGGAAATCGGCCTGACACTTTCGTCGGAGAAGCTTTTTAAGTTTCCCCTACTTTTTTAATTTGGTTGCCATGAAAACCAGAATTTTGCATGGATCCAAAAAATTTGAATGAATTTAGAAGAGGACATTAAGAGGATGCTTCCTAGGTGGTTAAGTAGGAGAAGTCGTTTGAAGCAAAAAGTTAACGCATGCACGAAGGACAATTCGCCATGACATAAGCTCGACTAGCTTTCAGCCAGAGGAGCTAATTATAATATTTCAATCACCCTTTCCCTCAAATAGACACTTTCTGACGCCTCTGCAGCAGACGGCTTTTTGAAAACATGGAGGCAGAGGAAGAAATTGCTTCATACGAGTAATTTCTCCTTTTGTCACAATGCTTTTTACTCCTGCCTCTTACTGTTGACAAATGCTAGTAAACTTACAGTTTTACTTTTAAATTTTACATCTTGGGTCATTTAACAAACCTTTTACATCTTGGGTCATTTAACAAAACAAATGATCTGCCTGATCAAAATGATCAACAGGTTCACCCTGTGTGACACAATATGTAGTTCAAAATGATCTACTTAATGTTAGTTATCATGTACAAGTGTCTTCCTGGAAGGCTGTGTTATAGCTCAAAATGATTTACTTGAATGTCTTGTTCATAGTAATTAGTTAATTACACAGTTATCTTCCTGTATTATAGTAAACAAAAACAGATCACATTGTGCATCCTTGATTCGTATTTGTGTCGTTTATATCTCCTAGATACTTGTCCTTCCATTCCGTTATTGTTTTCCGAGTTACCTTTACAGAATAAACACTTTCATTCAGAATACTTGTCACAACGACTCGCTGCTGTTACCAGCTTTGAAGAATGTCATTAACGTCGTTTTGTTTTTGTTTTCTACCCGTTTTGTTGCGTCCAGGACTTGCCATGTTCACCCTGTGTGACACAATATGCAGTTCAAAATGATCTACTTAATGTTAGTTATCATGTACAAGTGTCTTCCTGGAAGGCTGTGTTATAGCTCAAAATGATTTACTTGAATGTCTTGTTCATAGTAATTAGTTAATTACACAGTTATCTTCCTGTATTATAGTAAACAAAAACAGATCACATTGTGCATCCTTGATTCGTATTTGTGTCGTTTATATCTCCTAGATACTTGTCCTTCCATTCCGTTATTGTTTTCCGAGTTACCTTTACAGAATAAACACTTTCATTCAGAATACTTGTCACAACGACTCGCTGCTGTTACCAGCTTTGAAGAATGTCATTAACGTCGTTTTGTTTTTGTTTTCTACCCGTTTTGTTGCGTCCAGGACTTGCCATGTTCACCCTGTGTGACACAATATGCAGTTCAAAATGATCTACTTAATGTTAGTTATCATGTACAAGTGTCTTCCTGGAAGGCTGTGTTATAGCTCAAAATGATTTACTTGAATGTCTTGTTCATAGTAATTAGTTAATTACACAGTTATCTTCCTGTATTATAGTAAACAAAAACAGATCACATTGTGCATCCTTGATTCGTATTTGTGTCGTTTATATCTCCTAGATACTTGTCCTTCCATTCCGTTATTGTTTTCCGAGTTACCTTTACAGAATAAACACTTTCATTCAGAATACTTGTCACAACGACTCGCTGCTGTTACCAGCTTTGAAGAATGTCATTAACGTCGTTTTGTTTTTGTTTTCTACCCGTTTTGTTGCGTCCAGGACTTGCCATGTTCACCCTGTGTGACACAATATGCAGTTCAAAATGATCTACTTAATGTTAGTTATCATGTACAAGTGTCTTCCTGGAAGGCTGTGTTATAGCTCAAAATGATTTACTTGAATGTCTTGTTCATAGTAATTAGTTAATTACACAGTTATCTTCCTGTATTATAGTAAACAAAAACAGATCACATTGTGCATCCTTGATTCGTATTTGTGTCGTTTATATCTCCTAGATACTTGTCCTTCCATTCCGTTATTGTTTTCCGAGTTACCTTTACAGAATAAACACTTTCATTCAAAATACTTATCACAACGACTCGCTGAATCTTCTTCACAAGTAATGTTGCGTATTGTGCATTTCCGTCAACATTTCCATGATCTGAAACGAAACAAAAATACATACAGTTACTGATTGCACAATAAAAATAAAATCAAGATGTGTATACATGTCTGCACAAAACCATTCTTTATCAATATATATGTATGCTATGATTTGAATAATAAAATAGTCTGTTTATAATAGATACTTTGCAATTATTGATCTGCATTAAGTTATTTGAGGTTATAATGCATATGTATCCAGTGAAGACTCAGAGGAGCCTATGTATCATATTATGCAGTCTCACCAGTCTTAACTGACCATTTACATGTAATTTAGACCTAGAAACGGCGTAGCATCACTACTTTTATGTCAATATAACTTTATAAATGACGTCAAGGCAAAGTGTCAGTTAGACATGGATTCACTAGACAATTTATAACATAACGTACACAAATATACATATGTTTTTGTGCATTAATTGAATAACATTTTTGGCAAAGCATCATGCATATACTCCATCTAAGTAAAGACAAAATCTGGAAAATTAATTTATCAATATACATTGTATTTCTTCATTCTTTTCAATAACAAACTTGTATACATAATATCATCAAAGACCTAATTCTTTGATATCATCAATACAAATAATTGTACACACTTAAGTTTGAAAGCAGTTTTCACATCACTTAACCACTTTTGTCTCCTAAGTCCTCAAATGAGCCTAAATAGTGTATATCAATGATATACTTGTACAATATATGTACGAAGTCTCCGAAATCCTTCACTTATTATTTTTTATTTTCCTTCATATGCCACCCTTTTAAATAATTAACAGATGTCAGATGATAACACGAACAAGCGAATGTCTACAGGAATTGGGCTATTTTCAGACATACGTGTACACGAAATACATGTGAGCTTATTTTCATATTCGGTTACGATACAGCACAGGGCGAAAAATATAAAATCCACTCCAAATTAGAGTTTAATTGACAGACCTACCTCGAACGTTTTACGGATTGATGACTAAATGAACATTTTAGGCGTGCACACATTTCTTTCCTGTCAGTCTTCCTCAATATAAAACTTCATGTATCTTTTCTCCATAATAACAATCTATCGTCAGGGCAGCTTGTCAGATTTCTACTTTCATTTTGAACGGAAGTTGCAAGTTCTCCTTCGGAGAGTTGTCGTTCCTTACCATCTCTTTCAGTAAAATGAATCGAGTGGCTAGATAATTAGTTGGGAGATAGTTTTTCATCGAAGCGTTTGGCATTATTGTACTACAGATAGATTATTCTTAATACTACCGAACATCCCAAAATCACTTCTGATCTACCAGAAAATCAAAATATCACGTGATATCATCAAAATTGCCGTACTACGATTTTATATTAAACGAAATTTTAAGAAACATAATAACGTATGAATTGTGATAGTGTCAATATTATTTCGTTTCTAAAAATTAAATTCTTTCTGATTGAAACATGTAAAAAATTGGTATATATTCATACATTGTTTATGAATATATTAATTCAAACTTCAACGCAAAATTGTAAACGTAATACTTCATCCACTAATGCTGCCTTTTTACAGTCCGTTTTCAAAATTCAGATATCTTGATTCACCAATGTTTTCGAAACGCAGTTATATTGCCTGATAATTGGCACTACTTTTTTGTTGTGGGTATAAAAAAAGCCCTCTCGGTTTTTGGTACCCAGCTTTACTCTGTCATACTGTTTATAATCAGGGAGCCAATTGTTGTACGATTTCTCAAAATGCACATGGCTATAGACAGTACCCTAAGGGGTACCGTCCAAAAAGGCATGTATAGAAAGAAAAAGGAAAAACAAGATATAAAGCAATACATCAATCTTCCTTGGTCTCATATTGTATGACATAATTTAAAAAAAGAAGAAGACATTTAAACCTTAGGCGTTGTGAAAACCTGTCTCTTTTATCATAATACTATAGATAAAGGCTATTTATAGTAACACGATATTTTATCGTCGATATAGTGTGGTTTACTTTACTGTTTTACTCAATATTATTTTCTCTTAAATACACTGCTAGACGAGAACATAGCGGATAAAAACTCTGTCTGCGGAAATGTCAACACTGACAGTATGGGGTTTCTCCCGCTACGTCTGTTCCGTAACACTTCGCCGAGACAACATTGTAATACGATGCTGTCACCCATCCATTTTGAAAGCATGAAAATACATTTCGCTAAGTTTACTTGTTGTTTTTATTTCAACGAAATAGTACTGTATTAATACCGAAAAACCAGGTGGGACGTGTGTTAAGATACACCACTTTCGCCGACACTTTCTTGTTTGTCTAACGTAACGAGGGTTGTTATGGTGGGTGGTGCTCAACTCAAAAAGTCATAGCGTCAATTGTAAAGAGACATTAGATGTGGCGAAAAGGATCTCTACACTTTTTGTTTAGAACATCGTCGCAAATACGGCATTTTTCCACCAACTCCCGGGTTGCTACGGAAGCGGCGGCCATACTTGTTGTAACTAACACGGTTTTGTTCCACGGCATTTCATTGGATGCGTAAAACTTTCTACGCATCCAATCAAATTGCAGAGCGGGGGTTTCACTTTCTAAAGAGGCGGTCCGCCAAGGGTACTTATGGGAATGGTAATGTACGAAGTAGCCTTGGCTAGCGAAGATGGGTGGAATCATACCTTTGAAATAACGTCGTTTTCGACGTCAAAACGTATGTAATAACAGCGTGGTCAAAGAAATCACTACTACTGTCTTGTTTGAATTTGTATTGAAAAACCAATACCACCGAATTATAGAAAATAAAGTAACCTGTGTCATGATATAAATTCAATGTATCAGCCATGACTATTCAGATACAAATACCCGATTTTTAATGAAAATTTCGCTGGAATATTTTTGAAGTAATTGCATAATTTTTAATTTACCCGAGAGATTTTTTTGAACAAATACATATCATTACGATCACCCTTTCTACTATACATTACCAGAATTTCATTAAAATCTGTGAAGCCGATTTTTGGTAGACTTGCGCATGCGCAGAGGCTGCCATAGTCATAGTGAGTTTGAAGTCACGTGATGTATATGCCCTTCACCACCAACAATTAAGTGCAATTTTTGGTTTGACTAATTTACGAATGCTCACAAAAGCAAACATAGAGTAACGAAAAAAAATCCGATTATTCAAGCTTATAATAGAAAATAACAAGTCTTGTAAGTGTAAATATCATATTTAAGGTGTACACAATTATTTAGATATCACTACGCCAATATAGCACTGCACCGCGCAATTACCCTTTGTAAATTGTAACCCTTTTTTCCCTCTCGGCAGAGATGTAAACATCCACTCGCCCGCTAGCATAAGCGAGTGGAATGAAGGATCGGCTAGTACGAAATTCTAGGCGCTAGTCCATACATATTCGTTCATGTCCTTATTCATAAAGATAGTATGCATTGCTAAGCCTTTTCTTTCTCTTTCTCTCAGTCCATCTATTCCTTCGACAACGATTAACGATGACTTTTGGATAGGTGCTTTCGACAAGGTCCGCGTCTAAAGAAACAAATTTCATCAAATGATTTGAGCGCTTTAAATCACTTGTTTATAAAGCGTTTGGAATACTTTGATTATAATAGGCAGAACGAATAACGAATAAATCTTGCAAGAAATCGATCATTTCTTTCGGCCAAAATAAGTGAAAATGACCCGCGGATATTGGTTGTTACAACATAACTGATTCATCCTTTTATTCTAAATTTGTATTACACAGTTCAAAATTAGATTTTGATAGTTTGTTCGTTATGATTTTGACGCGATTCAAGATTTTGACGCGATTATTTCGTTCATAGAGTTGATTACTAACAGATGACTAAGTTGATGATGGAAAGAACATTAACAAGTTAAGTTAAGCTAAAACATTCACAGGCAGGCGAGTGTTTTTTAGGATAAGTGCAACACTCAATTCCCAATCCTGCTTGCCCTTTAACAAATCACAACCCACCCCACAATATAAAAACTCTGCAGCAGACGAATTAAAAAAAATCTGAGCAAAGATACAGAAAATCACATTTATTGGAAGTGTAATCATTGAATATAGTTGAAAACATTGTTGCAAAAGGAGAGAGCTTGTTATGAGCAATTTCTTCTTCTGCATCAATGTTTTCAAAAGTCGTCGGCTGCAATTACGTATGCAAGTGGGAAAGGTTTAAATAAGAAACACTTTTTCAAATGATAGTCAGTTGGCTATTCTAGTATATAATGTCCGTCTTAAATAATAATGACAAAACTTTCAAAAAACAAGAAAAAGATTTTTTACAATTTAAATGAAAACATATTTAATCAAAGTTGGGAAAGTTGTCCCTTTCCGTGCTTTTTTTATGAGAGTTCAAATCACAAGCAAAACTTATGGGACAGAGTTGACAAATAACACATTGACACACTTTCAGATTTAGGCTTTGTTTCTGTCAAACTGCTGAAGAAGACAACACTGAGACACACATTTTGATTAAAAGTTTATTTAAAAAAAGGAATAATTTTATTTATGATAAACAACATTACAATGATGGTGTAGAAAATACATGTCAACAATACATTTTTCAATTTGTACATTCATTGCACAGACCAAATCTGAAGTTTGAAATTATGGACCTCTCAGCACATTTTTTTCTCAATTCATTACTTCTTGGCAGGATTTTACTGCTAAAATTGATGATTTTTTTTAATTTTTGGCCGGATTGCTAGATAGCAATTCCGGTCTATAGATTGGCGATGTCTGTCTCTCCGTCTGTCTGTTCGTCAACATTTTGGTTAAAGTTTCAGGTTGAGGCAAAATCTCAGCACTGGAAAGGGTTACACACTTGAAACTTTGCCTGAAGGTAACCGGTAAAATAAATATTCATATATGCACTTCTGTATCTCTTCTTAACCCTTTCCCTCATATAGACGCTTTCTGACGCCTCTGCAACAGACGGCGTTTTCAAAACATAGTGACAAAATAAGAAATTGCACAAAACGTGCAATATCTCCTTTTGCTACAATGTCTTCAACTTTTTGTCATAGGTTATCCATTACATTATAGAGATTTTCTATGTTTTGACAAAATACGTTCAAAGTCGTCTGCTGCAGAATTGTCGTAGAGGGACAGGGTTAAACGATCGCAATTCTACCTTCAGTACTTTGTACTTTGATTAGTAAATCGGAATGCCGTTTTACCGATGTCCCGCGTCGGAACGCACATTGCGATATTTTAGCTGAAACGCAGTCAGCGTAATTAAAATTGACAACCTTTTTTGTTTTACAATAATCATCAACTTTATCATGAAATCTATTCCCTATTAACAATGGATCTTTTAATTTATTTCTTCCCGAATAGTTATTTTATCGCAAATGATACCGTATTTAATAGACGTAAAACAGGATACAGGATAATCATACTTGGAAATCTGTTTATATATTATTATACGAGAGGTAATCAAAAAGTAATAGAACTTTCTTAGTGATTATTGTATTAGTAATACATATTTCGGAAATTCATACCATATGTATATTTGTTTTTGCTCTACCTTATGGAGAATTAGTATTTCTAATATTGTGATTAGTTTATTTATAAATCGTTGTCATAGAAACTAGTTAAGGTATAGGCGGGCCACAGCGTAATTACAAGAAAGTACCAGTTTAAGCTGTGTATATTTCAAATATACATAAACAGAAGATACTGAAAATGTGCATGACATTAATTTGTTGTTTTAAATATTAAAGTTTAATGTTGTTGTTCCATAATAACCATCAAAATGGTAAAGTTGTTAAGCGACGTGCAGGAACGTCAGGTAAAAATGACGTCAAATGAACGTCAAATTTAGCAAATTTAGCAAAATGCTAAATAGTAAAATTATATCACAACGTAGACAAAAATCAAAATATTTATTTTAAATGTTTATTCAGTGGAGTTCACCAGGAGTCAAGCAGTCACTAGCGATGTATACATACACTTTTGTTTATGGTTAAAGGGGAGTTATCAGTGGTAAACTGGAAAAGCAGCCAGTTGCTTGGGAAGATTGTTGTGTGGAGTACTGGTGTGAGAAAACCAGGAAACACATGAGTAGGTGAACTGGCCGTCGTGATATGACTGAGAAATGGTTAAAAAACGGCGTTAAACCCCAATCAATCAATTAGTGGTAAACTAATTTCTCTTACAAAGGAGACAGTTCTGACGTTGAAAGGAACAGTTTGAATGTCGTTTCTTCCCCATAATAATTGTCATGTGTTACACATAACATGTTAGACATTTCGGTGAACAAATGCTACGGAATGTCTTTAAGCAATGACGTCTGGGCAAGTTGATGCAACCATTGAGTATTGAGTTGATATAACAGTTGTTAAAATATTTATTCACGTTTTTAAACCTACTCATTTCCCTCCAAACGGCGACGTCAGATTGACGTTACTACCGTGTACTCAATTTTTTTATAATCTCCAAGAAATGTTGTTTGGAATTCGGAACGCCTTGGTACAGTTAAATATATGAATACATATTGGTTTAAACTCAAAAGTATGATAGTAGCATCTTAGCTTTGATCTATTTGTATGTATGCATATATTTATTCAAGCTTTTATTATATTATTTGTTTGTTTTATTTTTAGATTTCAGTGTTTTCTTCATTTTAATATTCATTATAACTATATTACATAAAGATCATCAAAAACCTTGACAGAAATAGTGATAATAATATATCATCATCACCATCATAATCATCACCATCGCTATAATACGACTTCGACTGCATGGCTGTGTATGCTATAATACGATTTCGACTGCATGGCTGTGTATGCTATAATACGTCGTTCTACATTTGTATGCCACATTTATTCCTTTGCAGGTAAATATAAAATCACGAAAGTTAAGGACATTGCGTGATTAACAATTACGTAGAAACAACATAAAAAACATAAAATAAAAATATGTACATGTAATCCATTACGACTCGAACTCAGGACCTTAGCATTACGTTCTTGTTAAACCGCTAACTTTGCCTTCGAACTGGTGGTGTGTCAGGATTTTACTTATAACCAAAACGGGCGCATATTGTTATGCTCATCCCTATTTTGGATAATAGAACAGTCCATGACCTTTCGTCATGGCTCACAGCTCGAATTGGATCTATACCTGAAATGTAATAATCTTCGCATGAATAAGTATCAACCCGTCACTCCCCATTGATTCACGAAATTTGTATATATGTTGCGTTACTGACAATTCGTCATGGCTCACTGCTCGAATTGAATCTATATATGAAATGTAATTATCTTCGCATGAATAAGTATCAACCTGTCACTACTCATCGATTCACCAAATTTGTATATGTTGCGTTACTGACAAATTCTCACGATAGCACATATCGAAATTGTTGGAAATATCATTCTCGCTATCTAGTAAAAATGCAAGTATTGTTTTGTTGTATTTTTAATGTATTTACTATATACATTGCAATATCGTAGCTACTTTGAATCTTTAAAGAGAAGCACAAAAATACAACCTACCATTATTTTCTAGGGGGTAATAGAAAGGGGGAACTTAAGATATTGAAATTTTAACATATTGAAATTGATGATTATAATGAAAACATGTGGTGTGTTATCTTTTTTTTACCCTGCGTATATGGAAACCATTTGAGAAAAATCAAAAGTATAGTGGTTTATTCTTTCTGCAGGAGGGAGGGCATTTGTTTCTTTGGCTCGTTATAAATCTCTATCTTTCTGAGCAGTCATTAATGATCCCTTAAAGCATCTGCACTTTGAAGTTTTTCTTCTTCTGATATTGAGTCCATAACTCTTTTTCTCAGCTTTTTGCATGAATGACAAACATCGTCTCTAGGTGTAGCATTTTTTACATGAGGAAGACACTTTTTCTATATGGCGAGGAACGTATTTTTACCGGCATTTCTTACAGCAGCTTCTTCACAGCTTTCTCTGTATAGTTTGTGTATATGTAGTTGTGTTATGCTACTGTGTAGAACGGTGGGTGCAGTATCATCTCGACCACGTGGCGCCGCAGGTTGTGGAATTTCATACTCTTCCGCGTAATTACTGATGAAAAGCACAACACATTAAACATCTTCAAAAGTAAGGGCATGTTTTGGCTTTTTCCCTTTGTTCCATGTTGCCTTAAGGCATGACCATGTGTGTTCATAGATTTTCTAAGAGATTCCAATGACCACCTTCCAATGTCATAAAAAAATGATCATTCAATATCTATATTTTGAAAGTAATATGTATTTTCTTTACTATAGCTATCTATAAATACTTTAAACGGTTCGATCTGCTCGGACATTAACATCCTTCATATTCTTTGCAAGCGGCCTTATATGAATTTTATGAAGATTCGTGTTCAAAGTCATTTTTGTTCTAAACAGCCCGCCATTTTTTTTTCTTGAAGATCGCCAAGGACAATCGTCGTGTTTTCAATGTTTTCTTCGAAATAAATCATATTCATTTGTTATGTGGGTTAACCCTTTCCTCATATAGGCGCTTTCTGACGCCTCTGCAGCAGACAGCTATTTGAAAACATAATGACAAAAGAAGAAATTGCCCAAAACATGCAATTTCTCCTTTTGCCACAATGTTTTCCACTTTTAGTCATAGGTTATCCATTCAATTATAGAGATTTTCTATTTGTTGACAAAATATGTTCAAAGTCGTCTGCTGCAGAATTGTCGTATGAGGGAAAGGGTTAATAAAAGATACATAAGTAATCTTACCTCTAATTCAGAATCCATTACGAATGAAATCCAGTATTTGCATCTATTAAACACTGTCGAAACTTTGGAAATTAAATTCAAGATAAACCGACGTTGACGAAAAATGTGACGTCATAAAATTGGAAATTCCAAACGTCATACGTTATGTCACTAATACAGGTTTTGTCGTGGACTGGCTCATATATTTGTTAAATTAAAGAAGGGATATCATGTAACACACATGTTTTTTGTATTTCCCTATTTCTAAGGGTACAAACCAATAACATTAGAATGGCATTAAAGGACACAAAGATTAGCACTGTTTTGCTTCAGACTTCACTTTGGACAGAATAAACATAGAAGGAATGAACAAAACAGCACCTAACATTGATAACATAAAGGTTACAGCTCAAAACTTTATTCCAAACGAAGATGAATATAAACATTTCAAGAAAACATTAAAACTTCTACTGGCAAGACAACTACTACAGTTCCAAGGTTTTAGCTGGATGAAAAGCATTGTATCTGAGCATATCCCCCATGATTATGAAAAAGACATGGCAACGAAGTCTGAAGTATACATACTCCCAGTCTCCCTGAATAACGAAGCAGCATACCAAGAGTGTATACATATTATGGATGAATATGAACAGTACATCAACAAATGGTATACAAAGACTTGTCGAGGTAATTATTGGAAATTCATCAGAATAAACTTCAAATTGAAGATACCATTATTTTCTCTCATTTTGAAATAGATAACAATATATTCAGGGTTAGTTATTTCTGTGAGGCTATATTGCACTTACATCTCCCATAATGTAGTTTTCACAAGTTTGCTAACATGTTCCAAAATGAACAGGCCTGGGTTTATTCCCAATTTGGGATGAAAAAGCCCTGAGAGTGTAGCTTACTTTTAACCCTTTCCCACTTGCAGACGCATCCTGATGCATTTGCAGCAGACGATTTTTGAATTGCTCATGATGAGCAATTTACCCTTTTGCCGGATTGTTTTCAACCCCTTTTCAAAAATTATACTTTCATTTATATATATTAATATTTTTATAGTAATATGTTCAAATTCGTCTGCTGTAAATGTGTTGTTTGGGAAAGGAATAATGCAGAAGCACAATTTGGGAATCGGTATTCAGTGATTTTCGTTTTACAATTATTGACATTGAATAAGTTCAGCAATGATATTTTTCTAGGATCATGGGTTCGTTTCCTGACTGGGTCATACCAAAGATGGTAGTAATTGCTGCACTCATTTGCACTCGCGGTTGCACGGTTAGCATTATACTGACTGACTGGTGTCAAGATAAATGGACCAGTAGTACTGGTAACTTACCAAGGAAATGTTGTGATAAATAAAATGTGTTTTAACTTCAGGAGGTGCCCTGCAGGACTTAAAGGTCCCAGTTGGTGGTGATCAACTTACATGTGTCAGACTTCAAGGAGCCAAATCTTTAAGAGCTGGAGCTCACACACAAAGTGAACGTTTTGATCATCTTCAACCAATAATAAGTGAGATTTTTCACACATTACAGGATTTTCTTGAAGTAAGTATACATTAAATGGTCTTGTAGAGCTCAAAATTAGTGACATTAACATAATTACTGTCAGAACATATATAAGCATCGCTAATACTGACACATCTTTACCCTTTCTTAAAATACAGACGTTTTCTGACGTCTCATGTTTTTGCCAAGATGGTCTCAAAGTTGTCTGCTGCATAATTAGTGTATGTGGGAAAGGCTTAAATCACTAAAATACAGTCATTTTCCCCAAAAAAACCTCAAATGTTCATGTTCTTATATTCTGTATCTCCTGATGTCATTAATATAGTAACATTCTTCTTCTTGATATTAAATCTGATTTTTTGATAATACAGATTATGGCCCTAGCTATAATCTCATTTATTTTGGGGCTGACAAATCTTTGTGGGTTGGGTGATGTTTTTAAATTGTGTTTTGGGAATCGTTTTCTTCCGGGTTAATTCATCTACACCTGTTATGATCAATCCTAGACTACAAAGCGCTTGCAGTCACTATAGATTTGATTAAGCGTCTATTCACCTGTTACGCAAAGTCTCGGACGCTTCAAAATTTGAGAATATTTTTTCAATCAGCTTCAAGGAACCATGCACAAAATATATTTCGGAAAAACGATTTAATATCAAAAATCATCAGCGATAATTTTGGAAAGAATATGCTGCGGGGGAATAGAAGAACACAGACGAATAATCCGTGTGGAATGGAACAGGGGAAAAAATGGCCATGTCGTTGTGATCAATAGAATTGATGAGTCTTGTTTGTCTCGCATCATTGACGATCTCGTCACGTGGTGAGTATTCTATCATTTTAGGCGATCCTATGTCAGTCTGGTGCATTCAAGGACAAATTTATTGTAGGGGGACGCCTAGACGTCTCGTATTGAACTATTTAATTAGGAAGAAATAGCGATTTGAGTTGGATGACATTTCTGCCCATATACTGGACCGTGCAATGTTTCGCCGTCAAGGAACCCAATGAACCTCGATGTCTCGATGTTTTGAAAGTTGAACTTGTTGGTAGCGGCAACTACACTTAATAACTTTGCTCATAGTTTCCCTTTGTATTATTCTGGATCATGATAACTGTAAGCAAATTCAGCTAGGGAAACATGTGGATGCCAAATACAGTATGAGTTACGGCTGGTAGTGTTTCGGGCCCATTTAAAAATCGCCTACTGCCAAAAGCAGGGTATTTCCGCTAGCTCTCTTCCCCGAAGAAGAAAAGCCAGTGAATTTAGGCTGGTACACCAGGTCATTCAAAGAATGACTTTATATATACAGTATCCTATTCTTTGCTCAGTTCAATTCACAAGCTTTCATGAAGCTATCATTATGGTACACAATCTTGATAATGGTCGTCTACTAGTGACATTTGAACTCTTTGCCTGTATTTTCGATTTCGATGAACTTGGCTTAATGGTTGAACTTGATGGTAACTTTTAATTTGACATGGCTTTGTCATTTGATTGCCTGTAAGACAGGGGAACATTTTGCCATATTCCTTGAAAGTTGTAATTTTAGGCAAGCTAAAGAAGGCAATCTTAAGGGAACTGAACATCTAATACTTTACCTAGATGATTTATTGTTTTGGGGAAAAGGGAACTGAACACCGTGCCTCCATAATGTCTGTTTTCTGTCACAAAATGGGTTTGCTAGGATAACTTACTGCTTGAGTATATATACTTTCAAAAAATGTACTTTTAAGAAAATGTCGTTCTTGATTGGTATCTTGGATAATTGGTGAAATTGGTTTGAAACCTGGGGATATACTTTCATCAAAAAATGTACCTTTAAGAAGCTATTCCAGCAGATAATAAGTGGAATTTAAGTATACACTTTCAGCAACAAATGTACTTTTAAGTATTATAAAATGCAGTTCATAATTGGATATTTTAACTTGGATTGCTAGTCTATCTTGTATTCCTTTCTGCCGCAGATTGATCAATTGAATCTAAGGTTTGAAAGCCTCATTTTCACCCACCTTCAAGCAGAATCGGGTATGGAAGACGACCCAAAAGATACTGGGTTCGTAATGAGGACTTTCAGTTTTTGCAGAAAGTTCCCACATGCACATTGGCCCGCATGCCTTGATCTAACAGGGCCTCACTGAGGACATAACCGTTCTAGCAATTTCCATATTTCAGTATTACTTCCATATGGGGAGAGAGCCTTCGAAAACATTTTTATGGTGATCATTTAACTGTAGTTCCCATAGTTTATTCCATGACATGAAAATCTCACCAAGTCATGACACTTCTTAGGGCATTCACCTTACTTTCCGTTGATTTAGACGACTTGTTTGACTTTGAGATTGAATATCGTTTTTAGGGCTGTGCATGTATCTGGCTATTCAAATAAACTTGCTAACTTGTTAGGCCGCTTAAGATCGCAAAGAGTACTGGTGCGTTTAAGAAAACTTAATGCTCCCTTGGCCTAATTACACTATTGATTTCCTACTGTTTTGAGTTTGGTTATTCTCCTTTCGCTCTTTCCGCATACTTGCCAGGGATTCTGGTTTCCATCACGGAAAAAGAAACCTTAAGGATCCCATTAACTGCATGCTTACAAGAAGCCATGTGATTCTTTGTGCTATATGCTCATTATGTTGCTTACATCCGTCTTAACGTAACGCTTCAGTTTGGTTCACAAGCTGCACCATTCCCTAGTTTATTTACAGATATCTGGCTCATGGGTGACTCACTGATTGCCAGAGTGGAAGGACGAGCTAATTTAAGCAGGTCACACGGCCTGGGTTTGTATGATTAAAAGGTGCCATGGGTTGGTGCCAGTTGTGTTTACTGAAGACGACTGCTTCCCAAGTTAGTTTACCATGACCGTTATCAACGGTCAGTCATGATCGTAGCTCTCCTAGGTGGGAATGATCTTGTCGGTACTACACAATGAAAACTTATGAAGTACATGACAGTAGACTTCTATTATATTGCTTCTGCGTTCCCCTGTTTTTATTGTTTGGTGCGAAATCTAGCCAACCCCCGGTAGCTCAGTTGGTAGCGACGCTGGCTGTCAATCCAGGGGCTTTGAGTTCGAGCCCTGGCTCAGCCAACATTCTTTTCGATGTTTGACAGATGTCGCTGTGACACGTCGTTCATCTTTCACCAGTGGCCTAGCAGTCTAGAGGGGAAATAAATAACAAAAGAAACATTAATACGGCTGGACATCAAATGGCAAGGAATTTATGGAATGGTAGATCTATTTTATGGGAAATAGATTGCAAGGAATTTATGGAATGGTAGATCAATTATATGGGAAATAGATTGCAAGGAATTTATGGAATGGTAGATATATTATATGGGAAATAGATTGCAAGGAATTTATGGAATGGTAGATCTATTATATGGGAAATAGATACCAAATAAGTGGACTAATGAGGCTGATAAATAGGCCACTGGATGGGGGACAAATTTATACTAAATTTTCTGTGGCGGATTCTAGCGGCCAGTGTGTGGGCGGCATAGTGATCTAACATACCTAATAGTCAGAATTCATTGTTATTTATACCTCCAACGTCGACATCGAGGCTTGGACTCTGTCTGCATCAGTCAGGAACGGGGCCTCGGGTGTCACGGACGAGGAGCTGGGAACTGTGAGGGGCTATTATGCATGGCATGTCTCAAGGATGTGGAACCTTGCAAGGCGGCTTCTCACAGGATTCCAACAATCCTAAGTTTAATTCATGGCTTTGTCTATGGCACGCACCATTGATAAATTATCTGTAGGGAGAGGGATGCCCAGAACAGACAGTGGATGTCCTGTATTAGCGTGTCCTTCGCGGAACCCACTGTTAGGCCCGCACCATTGATACAATTATGTATAGGGGTGAGGGATGACCAGGACAGGCAGAGGATGCCCTGTATTAGCGCATCCCTCGCGGAACCCCCTAGTGTGGACGGGAATGAAAGCGGAAAAGGTCATGCTTTCATATAAAACTACTAGTCATACATATTTGGTGCGTGCAACTGCATAACAGTCTAATGATCACTGTGCCGTCCTCCATGATGGCGGTATCTCCACAATAATAGTGTTAATAATGTATGTTGTTATTATTTATTGTCTGGGAATAAATGTGTTGTATTTGATGATTTTACTTTTATGTTATTTTATTGCGGCGGCATCCTAAAATAATCAGAAGCTTTGCC
This sequence comes from Serripes groenlandicus, assembly GCA_031761405.1. Classification (NCBI taxonomy): domain Eukaryota; kingdom Metazoa; phylum Mollusca; class Bivalvia; order Cardiida; family Cardiidae; genus Serripes; species Serripes groenlandicus. The sequence continues at coordinate 242,041,282 of JASEVX010000001.1, forward strand.
GTAAATTCCTGGACTTAAAACAGTCAAGAGATCCAGGGACACTCTCAAAAAAGCCGCTTTAAGGTATAATTTTACTTGCCGATGATGAGTTTTAAGAAATTATTAACAAGTTTTAGTTTTTAAATTTTAATAATATCAGGTTTGTTTTCATCATTATATCGTTGTGAGTTTGAATCCCTGCTTGACAGACATTCTTTCTGACATTTGACATGAGTCACAGTGTCAAGCGTCATTCGCCTTAAATACACCAATGAACTTATAACTTATAAAACAAAGTGAGAAAAACCTGAAAAAGCTCTATATGTTTTCAAATGTAGTCTGCTGCTATTGCGTCAAAATGCGTCTGCATGTGGGAAAGGGTTAAAGGAAATACTGTTATGATATTTGTTATAAGGCTCTTGAAGACTTCATCCCCACATGTTGCCATCAAGGAGACTATAAAAACATGGACACATGAGCCAAAGAAGAAAGTGTTTGATCATGTAATGGATGAAGTTATAGCGGAGTTGTTCATACCATTTACAATCAAGGTATTTTATTTGTTATTAATTCAGCTTTTATTGTGGTATGGAAAACATTAAAATTTAAAAATTCAGTTGAAAATGTTAAAACATCTGTGGCAAAACTATCCAAGAGTGGTCAGCTGCAACCTGCCATAAGAAACTGCACTGAACTTTTCTGATCAAATTGCCCTATGAAATGCACATATCTGTTTTTAACAACTAGCTGTGTTTTGCATGATGTGGTCATAAGTTTACTCTTAAGAGCCAGCTCTGAACCTTTGATGTAGCCTGTTGCAACTGTTTAGCAGCCATTCCAAGTGAAACTAAATAGTCATTAAAACTCATGCATACTTCATCTGCTTTAAAATATAAATACTTATTGCTGTCATGCATTGCTTTAATAATTATCTCTTTGTTCAAATGTCTATTTTAAGACCCCTTTTAAGTAAAATTACTTTCTTATAAAAAATTTTTATTGGGGATTAACGCCGTTTCGACATTATTTTAGTTATAGAACGGCAACAGTTCATTTATTCATGATCCATGGTCTTAACAAACCAGTACTAGGCTAGGAAATGTGCTTTGTCCAATGTCCAAGGACACTCCACAATGAGACTTTCTTATAAAGAAGTAACTGAAAAAGAAACTTTTATGACCAGTGATTAATTTTCCTTAAAGGTAAATATCATGTTCTTGATAAAAAGTTCGTTTTATCAAATAAGATTTGAAAAAGAGTACTTTGCATTAGTATCATATATTTGGACAAGTTATCAGATGACTGTTAAAGGTCAAGGTCAGTGACCATATTTTTAACTGATAACCTATTTACTATGTATATCCTTTCTTTTTTTAAAAGGAGAGGGTTCTCTACGTCAATGTCAGTGTCGGGCAGAATATAGTTTGTAGTAACAACAGAACAAACCAATATTGTAAAAGTACCATTGCTTATCAACAACAACAGGAATACAGTGTCAGCAAGTAAAGAAGATATTCAGAAGGGTGTGACGGTTCGTACCCTAGGTCTGGATATTCATCTCAAAGCATCCCCAGAAGTCAAGAAAAAGTTGAACACATTGTGGCAAAAGGAGAAATTTCTCATTATGAGCAATTTCTCATTTTGCCATAATATTTCCTAAAGGTGTCTGCTGCAGAGGCATCAGAAAGCGCCTGTATGTGGGAAAGGGTTAAATGATGTCGGAGAGACCATAAGACCCCAAAACGCCAGCCGTGGATCATATAGAGTTGTTCCTACATACGTATAATACGTTTGATAAGTTTATTTTAATTCTCTTCCATTGGGCCTAACAAAACGGAGAACCTGCTTGTTAACCTTTGAATCGCGTAAGAGCTGTTTGTGTTATACCTTTGGAATAAAAAAGTTTCTTCGACAGACCGATCCCGACAGCCTAGTGGGTAAGGTGATTTTAACGTAACTGGACGTTACGTTCATGTGCCGGGTTAGCTTGCGCGACTTCCTCATCATGTACCTACATTTTAAACATCGAGGAGATAATAAAAATAAGCTTTAAGCTTTCAATTCAATCGACCTATTTTTATATTTGTTTGTTATGTCAGGTAAAGTGCATACGTATGGAAAATAAAATACGTCTAACCTTTCCACATATGACAAATCTTCATCAGACGACAATATCTAGACAAATATTAAAAAGATAAATCTTTAAAAAAGATATACGGCGATCAATATGAGAAAACACTAAGAAATGTATCATGCGCATATTATTTGACTTGAATATCAGAAAGGTTTTGTTAATAATCAAAACAATCAGTAATTTTCCATGAATTATAAGATTTGCGCAATAATGTTGTATATCTAATGATTCGACAGCTCCTTGCATTGGTAATGCATTATAATCGTGAACCAGTTGGAATATTTTTCGATTAGAACATTGTTCTTTAAAAGATATATAATCGGTTCATAGCAATCATTTGAGATATTGGATATTAATGGTTTACTTAAAGAAATATATTACTGCTGAAATGCTGGCCTGCTTATATGTGTGTTTGTCTGTCGTCCTTGGTTTGGCCAGCCTCGGACATGTATGCTTCTGCGTGAACATCTGATTAGGCCAACATGTCAGAATGTTGTATATTTCTGTTTCCAATTCCAACAATTTGTTTTTTTGTTAATTTGGGGACAATTTCTTTTTGGGCGGGATGTTGTATATCTAAGAATTCGACAGCTCCTTGAATTGGTAATGCATTACAATCGTGAACCAGTTGGAACATTGTTCGATTAGAACATTGTTCTTTAAAATATATACTATAGAATCGGTAATCGAGTGTAGCTTGCGCGTTTTTTCTTTTTAGAACCACCTGGGACAACGTATTAGTAGTCCCAAGGACACGTGTCAGCCAAAATTATGTAAACTCTCAGAAATTATTAAATAGTAAACGGAAACGATGGAATCAACTTGTTTATATCTTTATCCCAGTATCAACTACTAAATCATAACAATAATCTATGTGTTTACCAAAGGCTAATCGGCAATCTCCATCCAGCTTCAGTTTCTATAAATAGATTATCAAGGCCGAGAATAACCCGTCACATGACTGGGGATTACGCGAGGCTCCCAAGAGGTGTATAAGTTTCAATTGACGATAAATAACTGAACACTTTATTATGTTTCAAAAATGATTACTATTTTGCTCTTAAATATTAGTTTTCATACGTTTTCACTGATTTTTCACTGAAATTTATTTTTAAAGGAAAACAATTAACGGTTTGTATGCCGAACAATTCATTTTAAAACTTCACTTATTAGTGCCTCTCGTAGGATCGCCAACTTAACTATGAACCAATCAAAACGTTTCATTTCATTTATTCCTTCGACATTTTTCATTAATTACAACATTTGATTGGTCTACAATCTAGATCATGTGTTTAACATCTAGGTCAAAACCAAGGTTAATCGGATATCGCCGAAAAAAATAAATATCTATAGATGAAAGTATTTTTAAAAAGAGTTCAAAACATTTTGACTAAAGGAAAAATTGCTCAGTATAAGCAATTTCTCCTTTGGTCACAATGTTTTCAGTAAGTTGCGATTACATTCTTGTACAGTTAGTCATCATAGCCATTCTTAAGAGTTTCCAAGACTGCTTGTATTGTATGGATGACCAATATGTAATTTCGCTGGTAGCAAAGTACAAAAGGGGCCCTTGGGCAAGGCATATTTAGCCTAGAACTGGTTTGTTTACCCAGGGATCATGAATAAGTGAACTGTCCCCGTGATAAAACTGAAATAATGTTGAAAGCGGCATAAAACTCCAATAAATATAACAAAATATTGACGGTCCATTGTTGTGTGTCAATGCACAAATAGCCGTTGCTTTAGTTGTCTGTTTCAGCATATCCTAATACTGAACTAAACACTGAAGCTTGGTCGACTTTAAAGCCTTTTTCATAATTATCATTGAGCAAATTCTTCATTTTTTTTTCAATTTTTCTGTAGTGCTTTTGCTTATTCATACTCAATTGTTTTCAAAGTCGTCTGCTGCATATTTAATATATGTAGACATGAGTGAATAGTTTTATATTCGTATCGCAAGCATATTTAATTAAATTAACAGCAACTGAAGAGAAGACTACAACATTAACGTTAATGCTAACATAATTCTTTATTTCCGAAGAAAACATATCTGCTAATGGCGCCAATTGTTGTATTCAACGTTCGCATGATTTTAACATCAATTGGATCTTTGTAAACTCTAATAAACAAGTGCATCGCGTAATTAGTGGACCAATCATAATTCTCCTTGAATATTAACTTGGTTTGTGCATAATTAGGACGTGTAAAATTAAACCCGTCAACGTGAATAAGTTCTGGATGTTCCCTTGAGAGTTTAAAAGGTGTTATTAACGAATTCCAGACCCAATTTCCTGTTTTATAGTTCTTGTAGCTTTGGTGCCACAAGGCGAGAAAACTTGCGTTTTTCTTTGCCAAAATGAACTGGTTGCCAAACATTTCCTTTTCTTCGTGGCCCATGGTCATTTCGTATCGTCTTAACGGGGAAATTGATCGTAATAGTATCTCGTCGAAATCTAAGTACAGCCCGCCGTATTCTGAAATGAGAACAACATAAATATGGTGAAATATATAAACTTTTTCCAACATACAAAACGATATGTGCACAGCAGACGACGTTAAAAACATTTAGACAAAAATATGGAGAACGAAAGAAATCTATATAAATGAAATTGGATACATTTGGAAAAAGGTTAAATTGTTCATAAGTCATAACCTTTGATCACAATGTTTCAAAAGTAGCCTGCGTTGATGCGCCAACACGCGTTTTGTATGTTGTAAAGTTTTAATCTTTATATTACCCATATTCATTGAAATATTTTAGGCGATTGATATTCTTACTATTTAAACAATCACGTAAACCGCCCAGCATAAATTACATACGTTATGTACAAAATGATATATACAAAATCATGGAGATTGAAGTGAAAGCCAGGGACTGAATAAAGCTTCTCTCCTCAAAGATTTTGAAATGGAATGGCATCTACAAGACTACTTGTATGACTCGATAGCGAATACGGCAGATCCTGTTCAGACTGCTTGTATGACTTGATGGCGAATATGGCAGGCCCTGATCAGACTGTTTGTATGACTCGATGGCGAATATGGCAGACCCTGATCAGACTGTTTGTATGACTCGATAATGAATATGACAGATCCTGATCAGACTGTTTGTATGACTCGATAGCGAATAGGGCAGATCTTGCTTGATCAGACTGCTTGTATGACTCGATAGCTAATATGGCAGATCCTGATCAGACTGCTTGTATGACTCGACAATGAATATGGCAGATCCTGACCATGCAGACTACCAGACTTAGATAGTAGTTAAATATTGTTGAGAGCTCGATTCCTTTCAAAAACCAGCCAGATGTGCTCTTGCATGACTGGATTATGGCCCTTGAAATTGTCAAAATTGCTATAATACAGCTTGTGAACACAATAGAGCCTCCATTTACTATCCGATCTTCACTAAACTTATACAGTAGTTAAATATTGATGAGAGCTCGGTTTCTTTCGCAAGCCAGCCAGATCCGCCCATGCAAAACTGGATTATGGCCCTTGAAATTGTCAAAATTGCTATAAAACAGCTTGTGAACACAAAAGAGCCTCCATTTACTATCTGATCTTCACCATACATACATGCTCTGGATTGAAAATGACCAAAAAACCATCCCAGTAGAGCATAGGCCCTCATGGGCCTCTTGTTTAACCATTTTATACAGCTTTTCTCAAAGGTCACGAAGGATCTAAACCGTTTATAAGCAACTATTATAACTATAAGCAATTTACCAGTGTCCGAAACTATAAAACTAATAACGTTCTGACTGCTGAGAAAATAACTCTAGTATGCTCCAAGCACGACTTTTGAGTTGTCAATTTGGAGAACAAATTCGCTTCTGACCAAACATATGCTTAGGCACAAATTCAGAACATATATTAAATTCATATAGTTTTGGAGCCAGAATTTTCTCTTACTTTGTTAAGCTTTAATCCTCATAACATCTGTGCCATGTTCAGGAAAAGACAACGTATTTCCATTCACAACCTCTATTCATTTTCTCTGTACGTGTACCAAGTTTGGTAATAATATGATAAGAGACTCCCAGTATGGACCGTACGGTAGATGTTCTCCATGAATCAGAATCAAACACGGCTTCATGAACCTAAGTCCACTAATGAAACTGAGAAACTGAAAATATTCCATCTCCTTTTTACCATACCATACATAATGTAAAACATTCGGAAAAGTCTTGTCGTCTTTACAGCACGTGTCAATGACGTTCAACAAACAATCATCACCGAACGGAACAGTCATAACGTCAGATGATGAAGTAGTAGATGGCGTGTATATCCGGGCATTATTGTTATTGCATGTGAAGCCAATTTTTTCTCGTTTGACGATTTGATTAACGTTTATTGTGAAAGAAGGGCATGTCTGTCGAACTATGAAATTCCAGTTTGTCAGGTCAGATGTTATATCCGGATTTAACATTCGATTGTACCAAGACGGAGTTGCTGTACATGTTCCATCTGACGGCCTTGAATGCGTGAAAGCTTTTTGAATAGTCCTACCTACAACTGTAAGAAAAACAAAAATCGTGATTCACATGCAGACGTGTTTGACGCAATGGCAACAAACGATTTGCAAAATATGGCCATAGGAGAACCAGATCAATGAAAGTAATTCCTCTTTTTGTCACAATTTTTTCAAATCACAAGTTTGTCCAAGCTGTTTTCATAGTATTGTCAGCTACATATATGTTGTATCTTTAGTTAACTGTATGATTGTACCGTGTTTTTATCTTTATAAATCCATACCTTAGATGCAGTTTTAGTTAGTTCGAAGTGTTTTATCTTATTACATGTACAATATATATAACCATTGCAACACGCTATTGGCACAGTCAGTTAACCATTTTCCACATAGGACTTCATGTAACTTCAACTGATACCAAACCGAAAAATCAATCGGGACCACAAATCATACTTTAAAATTACGAACACTTCAATGGCATAGTCAATGTAGGCTACTTTGAACTCTCGAACTAAATACATAACAAGGTCAGTAAACATAGACATGTGCACTCAGGGTATACGAATCAATTGATTCAGTGACCACTGTGCACCAACCTACACGTTTCCTTGACATGCTTGTGATGGTTCACTTTAATCTCACCTGCCGATAAATTGCTTTATATCAGTGGAGAATTTCACAGCTCTTAAGAGCAGGTACGTACCGAAACTCTCCCTATAATCAACCATTAACGCGGTGATACACAGCACGGTGGTCAGCAAACACAAAACAAACATAACCCTCCTCAGACGTGTCACGTTATATGAGTCGAACATTTTGTGTGTTGTTGAATTCACCTGCAAAAAGAGAACTTCATTAACATCTATAAGAACAATATTTTTTACTTGACACATTGATACGATTTTTCCTTGTACCTTTTAGTTTGTTGTTGCGGATTCACATGTAAAGTGGAAAAATTAAATTCAACTGTTTTATGTGTAAAAAAAAACACCTCCAGCATAGAGCAAATCTGCAGCAGAGGACTTTTAGACATACAGACAGATAAATTAGGGAACATTTTCCCGCTTGGAATCTGAAACACAATACCAATATTCGAGTGAAAAAGACGACGACATGTATACGGCATGCCGTTTTACATTTTAGTGGTTTTAGATACATCTAAATAAGATAGATATCTCTAAGTTTGATAGATATCCCCTAAATTAGAAAACTTTATTCAACAGCACAAAACGTTAAGAAAAGCAAATATATATAAATAAGGAAAAGGGATATACATTTCTACTTAAAGAGTTGGCTAAAACCAAACCAAGACAACTTTGAAAAAAAGAGATAATCGCAAGTCAAGACAATAACTGAAAGCTCAAATAAGTTAAATGTAAATGTTCTATGTTGGGGGTACAAATAAATTAAGATAATAAAAAATATGTAATAAGATAATTATCGTATAATTGCTATGTGGAGAAGGGCGGATTGATGATAGTAGATGTATATGTGATATATATGTGTGGGTATGCATATTTTGTGTTTATATATATATGTATGTATGTTTGCATGTATATGTGTATATATATGTAAACATATATGTACATTTATTTTTGTAAATATACTTCAAAGGGTTGCAGTTTTGAGTATTCATAATGCTTTATTTTGGTTTCGCATGTTATCTTATACATTTAATCTATTTAGATCTTTTCAGTTATTCATGAATAAGTAATTATATTCATATTAAGAATTATTTAACTCTGATAAAATAGTTGCGACTAATTTGATATAAACTAGATCACAAGTTTGTATCACATATTTATAGCCATTAAACTATTTTTAATACCTTGAGGAATTTGGCGCAATTTAGTTTGACGTCGTTTGGTGAAATGACTTTATGTTATTAATGTTGTCATGACGTCATGATGTTATCGAGATCATGATGTTATTTCTTGTGAGTTATACTTTTAGTATTGAACTAGAAACCATACATGCTTTTAAAGTAATCAAATTTAAACATCCTGAAAAAGGCCGTCTAAGTATGAAAATTTAGTGTTATTTCATACATATATTATGTAAATGATTTACTACAACATTTTTTCAGTCATTTTTCAACATATTTAAACGAAACTATTGGTGATGAGTATAACATATCTGGTTATCAAATCACAGATGACTATAGATCTTGATTCATAAATTACCATCGATGAAGTGAAAACACCAATATCTGAACAAAATGATAACAAAAGTAACGGAATTGATGGTTAAACTACGGAAGCGTCCTGGTGCCAATTCATAATGTTCTATAAAAAAAATAACTCCTACGTAGGAGATAAAAAAGCCTAATTAGGACTTTGTAACTCCTACGTAGGACTTTATAACTCCTAATTAGGCTTTTTTATCTCCTACGTAGGACTTTATAACTCCTACGTAGGACTTTGTAACTCCTACGTAGGAGATAAAAAAGCCTACGTAGGACTTTGTAACTCCTACGTAGGAGATAAAAAAGCCTACGTAGGACTTTATAACTCCTACGTAGGAGATAAAAAAGCCTAATTAGGACTTTATAACTCCTAATTAGGCTTTTTTATTTCCTACGTAGGACTTTATAACTCCTACGTAGGACTTTGTAACTCCTACGTAGGAGATAAAAAAGCCTAATTAGGAGATAAAAAGCCTAATTAGGACTTTGTAACTCCTACGTAGGACTTTATAACTCCTAATTAGGCTTTTTTATCTCCTACGTAGGAGTTATAAAGTCCTACGTAGGAGATAAAAAAGCCTAATTAGGACTTTCTAACTCCTAATTAGGCTTTTGTATCTCCTACGTAGGAGTTATAAAGTCCTACGTAGGAGATAAAAAAAAGCCTAATTAGGAGTTATAAAGTCCTACGTAGGAGTTACAAAGTCCTAATTAGGCTTTTTTATCTCCTAATTAGGAGTTATAAAGTCCTACGTAGGAGTTATAAAGTCCTAATTAGGCTTTTTTATCTCCTACGTAGGAGTTATAAAGTCCTACGTAGGCTTTTTTATCTCCTACGTAGGAGTTATATAGTCCTACGTAGGCTTTTTTTTATCTCCTACGTAGGAGTTACAAAGTCCTACGTAGGCTTTTTATCTCCTACGTAGGAGTTATAAAGTCCTAATTAGGCTTTTTTATCTCCTACGTAGGAGTTATAATGTCCTACGTAGGCTTTTTCATCTCCTACGTAGGAGTTACAAAGTCCTACGTAGGCTTTTTTATCTCCTACGTAGGAGTTACAAAGTCCTACGTAGGAGTTATAAAGTCCTACGTAGGAGATAAAAAAGCCTAATTAGGAGTTAAAAAGTCCTACGTAGGAGTTACAAAGTCCTAATTAGGCTTTTTTATCTCCTGCGTAGGACTTTATAAGTCCTACGTAGGAGATAAAAAAGCCTAATTAGGAGTTATAAAGTCCTACGTAGGAGTTACAAAGTCCTAATTAGGCTTTTTTATCTCCTACGTAGGACTTTATAACTCCTACGTAGGAGATAAAAAAAAGCCTAATTAGGAGTTATAAAGTCCTACGTAGGAGTTACAAAGTCCTAATTAGGCTTTTTTATCTCCTACGTAGGAGTTATTTTTTTTATAGAACATTATGATTTGGCACTAGGACGCTTCCGTATTAAACAGCTGATATGAACAGTTAAAATGGTCTTACCATGTTAAATTAAAATATATAGAGGATATTACATGAGTACAACGAGTTTTCTAAAATTGATAAAAACGAGCCTTGGCGAGTTTTTAGCAATTTTAGAAAACGAGTTTAATAACATTTTGTATTGAATGACCACGAATGTTATGTTCTATTTATATCATAAATTCCAATTCGACGATTATTAGCGCAAAATATATATAATTTCGCTATATAGCGCGGTCATTTTCAATGCTTTTCATTATGACGTTACGTAGCATTGTTAATATATCTATAGGTGCTACCTATTTACGAAAAAACCGCAAGATAATTATAAACAAAAATTAAAGAGCATACTTTGGCCATAAAAAAGGATTTATAAGTAATTGACTAGACAATAATAATGTTAATGTAACAGAAAATAATAAAGTAAAGACTTTCAGAAAATCAAGGAATACATTTATAATGAACGAGGTTAAAACATGAGGGGCCAAGATGATCTTAATCGATCACCTGCATTATGGCAAAGAAGCAAATAGATCAGCCCTTATCTGATGCCATCTGGCGACTGCTTTTTTCAACCAGTCATATTCAACCAGTCAATATGACTGGAACAAATTATGTAAGGGGTCACATTTCTGCTAAACCCTTTCCCTATATTAGAGACGGTTTCTGAGGCCTATGCAACAGACGATTTAGGAAAAGATTGTTGCCACAAGAATAATTGCTTCTTATGAGAAAGTTATCATTTTGCCACAATGTTTGATAAATAATTATACTTTGAATGAGTGAGTCAATATCTCATGTATAGGAATTTGGGGTCTTTCATGTTGATACCATTTTTTTGCTGGAAACGACTTCGCTCCATTGACGTTACGCCAAGATGAAGTGTAACGGAAATGACGTCCCAGTGAACCATTCGTTTCGGTGACGGCAACGTCTCCTATAGGTGTTGGTATGCAAGACGTTTGTATCACGTACTTAATACGTTTCGCACCAAATTGGACCACTGAAGACGTCTGCGAGACGTCCGCCAAACGGTTTTAATACGTGTTGGTAACCAAACCCATATGGATACTAAGTGACGACACATAGAAGACGTCTACAATACGTTTTTAATACGTATTGGTAACCCAAACCATATGGACACTAAGTGAAGACATATAGAAGACGTCTGCAATACGTGTTTAATACGTATTGGTAACCAAAACCATATGGACACTAAGTGAAGACATACAGTAGACGTCTGCCAAACGGTTTTAATACGTATTGGTAACCAAAACCATATGGAAACTAAGTTAAGACATAAAGTAGACGTCTGCAAAACGTTTATAATACGTATTGGTAACCAAAACCATATGGGCACTAAGTGAAGACATATAGAAGACGTCTGCCAAACGGTTTTAATACGTATTGGTAACCAAAACCATATGGACACTAAGTGAAGACATACATTAGACGTCTGCAATACGTTTTTAATACGTTTTGGTAACCAAAACCATATGGACACTAAGTGAAGACATACAGTAGACGTCTGCCAAACGGTTTTAATACGTATTGGTAACCAAAACCATATGGAAACTAAGTGAAGACATACATTAGACGTCTGCAATACGTTTTTAATACGTATTGGTAACCAAAACCATATGGACACTAAGTGAAGACATACAGTAGACGTCTGCCAAACGGTTTTTAATACGTATTGGTAACCCAAACCATATGGACACTAAGTGAAGACATATAGAAGACGTCTGCAATACGTTTTTAAATATGGACACTAAGTGAAGACATACAGTAGACGTCTGCCAAACGGTTTTAATACGTATTTGTAACCAAAACCATATGGACACTACGTGAAGACATACATTAGACGTCTGCAATACGTTTTTAATACGTATTGGTTACCAAAACCATATGGACACTAAGTGAAGACTTTGAAAAAAATACAGTAGACGTCTGGCATACATTTTTAATACGTAATGGTAACCAAAACCATATGGACACTAAGTGAAGATTTTGAAAAAAATACAGTAGACGTCGGCCATGCGTTTTTAATACGTTTTGCTAGCCAAAACCATATGGACACTAAGTGAAGACTTTGAAGGAAAAAAAACAGTTGACGTCTGCCGTGCATTTTTATTACGTATTATAACCCAAACCATATGGACACTAAGTGAAGACTATGAAACAAATACAGTTGACGTCTGCAATACTTGTTTAATACGTATTGGTAACCCAAACCATAGCGACACTAAGTGGAGACTTTGAAACAAATGCAGTTGATTTCTGCAAAACGTTTTTAATACGTATTGATAACCAAAACCATCTGGACACTAAGTGAAGACTTTGAAAAAATAAAGCAGATGTCCGCAATACGTTTTCAATACGAATTGGTAACCAACACCATATGGACACAAAATTAACACTTTGAAAGAAATACAGTAGAATGTCTACAATAAGTTTTAAATACATATTGGTAACCACAATCATAAGAACACTCAGTAAAGACTTTGATAAAAATTATAGCATAGACGTCTGCTATGCGTGTTTAATAGGTATTGGTAACCAAAGCCATATGTACACTTAGTGAAGAATTAAACAAAAGACAGTCAACGTCTGCCATGCGTTTTCAATACGTATTGGTTACCAAAACCATATGGACACTAAGTGAAGACTTTGAACAAGATAAAGTAGACGTCTACCATACGTTGTTAATACGTATTGGTTACCCAATCCATATGGACACTTAGTGAAGTTAAAAAAAAATCAACAGTTGACGACTGCCATGTGTTTTTAATACATGTTGATTACCAAACCCATATGGACACTAAGTCAAGCATTTTAAACAGATACAGTTGACGTTTGCAATACGTTTTTAATACGTATTGGTAACCTTATGAACACAAAGTGAACTTCTCGAAAAAAAATACAGTAGAACGTCTGCAATACGTTTTCAATGTGTATTGGTAACCAAAACCATATGGACACTTAGTGAATACTTTGAAAAAAAATGCAATAGACGTCTGCCATGCGTTGTCAATACGTATTGGTAACCAAAACCATATGGGCACTAAGTGAAGACTTTGAAAAAAAAAATACAGTTGACGTCTGCAAAACGTTTTTAAAACGTGTTGGTAACTACAACCATATGGACACTACGTGAAGACTTTGAAAAAATAAAGTAGACGTCTACCATACGTTTTAAATACGTATTGGTAAACAAAACCACATGAACACTGTCTTCGAAAAAAATTGACACACTTCTAATCAAAGAACTGTTGGAAGTTGATTTTTAGATGTTGTCTACACGAATAACTACAATGCAAAGCGAGAAAACTTTACTAGACAATGTAAATTTTAAAATAGAATAACTTTCTAGTATGTATGATAACGTCCCAATCAGGGGTATGACATTAATGGAACTTTTCTTGGTCTGGGGTTACAAATATAACATTATAATAAATACTAGACATAAAGAAAGATATTTCACCGATTATGAATCACATAAGTAACTCTCTTAATGTGTATAAAACATGTGAGCTTACTAAACGTTCAGCAAAACCTCGAATACTCAAGATGTTTTTGATAAAAAGAACTTTCCTATTTTAGGTCTCTGATAGAATGTAGGTCTTCAACAGTTATTGACCTATTTTTTATCTGTATTTGATCGTTGATTTAACTCGATAGAAACTCAAATTAGTTGATTGATTAGTTGGTGATTTGCGCCGCTTTACAGCAACGTTTCAGTTAAAACTGTACACATACCTTTAACACAGTTTACTTGACTACTAAAGGATGCTTGGGATTTGGAAACAGGCAGAATACATAGATGAAAACAGACGAGAAATGACATATACAAAATATGCAGAAAGAATTATTTGTTTGAGTAAGATTGGATAAAAGTTCCACATAGGAAAAGTTGAATGTATATGGGTTGACGTTACGAATTGACAAACGAATAAATGAATGAATGGATACAACAATCAATCGATACGTGAATGAATAATACAATCGATCAATACATATGTAACTCAATCAAGCAATTAATCAATCAATCTGGTTGATCAAGTTATATAACGAAAAATTGGAATATTTAAAAAACAAACAAGACAATGACACAAAAACAAACACAATTTTCCAACAATCATAGTTTCATGTGAACCAATTGAGTAGTTTTGCAGTTATTGTCCCGTCTAGAAAGTTGCAGAAAATGTCAGTCGAAAATATACTCATTGTTTAACACATTCACATAATGTCCAAAGTGGTGAAATACTTATGTTGAAAATGTTTCTGATACAACCATACAGGCAATAATATGTGTCAAATGTGTTTCTTTTTCTTTTCGCTCAATTGGCACCCAGATTACTGGAATAAAGGAAGAACCTATGTGTTTATTCATGCTATGTATGAACAGTGTACCGCTCTCTGTACTTCAGTGAGTATCAATTGTATACTCGAAATAGTAATTGAAGACGATTACCTCATAACAGTTTATAAGATATGATAGTTTTTACAGGCTAACTTAACAAGGACCAACATCAGAGGCCGGCAAATTGGGATATATACTCAGTCAAACAAGAAACGATACCTAGAAACTTGTACACTTTATTTCTTCTCTCTATGACAATTTTCCGAAATATCTTTTTAATTTAATGGTTAACAACCATTTAAAAAAAAATCATAACATTAGTAGAAAACTATCAATACTGGCAGATTATTTGCTGCTGTAACAACGATCATGCGAAAACTCAATTCACAAGTAATCAGTATCTGGTTTATCCACCATGTGCGTCTCTAACTGCAATACAGCGACGTCGCATTGAGCGAATCAGGATCTTATTCGTCTCCTGTGGTATCGCTGCCCACTCTTCGTGCACAAAACGTGTAAGCTCATTAGCGTTTTGAGGATTACGACGTCGAACACGGCGTTTCAAGACGTCCCATAAATGCTCGATTGGAGACAGGTCAGTTGAGAATGCAGGCCATGGAAGAACTTGGATATTTCTCTCCTGAAGGTAGATGGTTGAAACGCGAGCGGTGTGGCACGTAGCGTTGTCCTGTTGAAACATAGTGACGTTCGGATTGGCGTTGATGAATGGTACAACAACTGGCTCCAATATCTCATTTCGATATCGCTGTCCTGTTAGCCTACCTTGCACTACTACTAACTGGGTTCGATAAAGAAAGGATATTCCACCCCACACCATAACGTTAGGTCCCACAAATCGATCTATATGACGTACACATGCGTCCGAAAAACGTTCGTTGCGTCGTCTATAGCAACGTATGCGTCCATCAGCGTGATCCAAGCAAAACCGTGATTCGTCGCTAAATAACACGGGGTTCCACTGCTGTTGAGTTTAACGGTGCTGTTGCAATGGTGTACCCAATCCCGACGTTTACGTCGACGTTCAGCTGTAAGGCACGGGCCGTTATATGGGCGTCTAGCCCTAAGTCCATGTTCGGCAAGCCTATTTCTCACTGTTTGAGCACATATCCTGGCATTGGTACGTCCAGGTGTTATAGCTGCGGTGGTCGTTGCCGGCAAAAATCTGTTACGTAGATGTGACGTCCTCATAATTATAGCGGTCTTGCGCAGGGGTCGTTACTCGCGGCCTGCCAGATCTATGGCGATCATTAACTGTGCCAAGTGTTCGATAATGACCTGCCAGACGAGATATTGTCACACGCGACACACCAAAACGTGCAGCGACGTGCACCTGCTCGTAGTGAACAATGGAAAAACTCATCATTAGAAGTGTTTTGAAATAAAGTTGCAATCGTTGTCACAATAGTTCAAAATGTATTCTGCTTAAAATCAATATGAAACAAAGCGCAGATAAGATCACATCTTCATTCCTCGTCAAAGTGCGAAAAATGCTATAATAAAATAGCTGTATAAAGTTTGGTATCTAGAATATTGAAATTATCCTTTTGGCAGAGGGTTGACACATTGTGTAAAAAGGAGGAATAAGTGGTTTGGAGTAATTATTATATTTTCTAGAAAAGTTTTCAAAATGTATCCTTGTCGAGCCCCGGTAGCTCTGTCGGTAGCGTCGCGAGCTGTCAATCAAGTGGTTGTGAGTATGCAAACTTTCTTTCCGACGTTTGACAAAAGTCAGTGTGCATTCGTCATCCATCTTTTACCAATGGACTAAGTCTATGAGGAAAATCAGCAAGTTGCTTGTGAATATTGTTGTGTGTAGTTCTGGTGTTAGAAAACCAGGAAACACACGATCGAGTAGGTGGCCGCCGTGATATGACTGAGAAAATGTTAAAAACGGCGTCTTAAACCCCTATTAATCAAAACGTGTCCCTTTAATTTGTGTAATCTGTCATGTAAAGGGTGAAACACTATAGGGATAATATACATTTTCGCTATTATTGCATAAAATAAGAGCAAACATCCAACATATAGTCCGCTAACGTTCAGTTGTACGATAACCGCCGATGAACATGACGCGATAAGGATTGACACATGTGACGTCATAAAGTAAACAAGTTATGTTTTATATATCCACGAACCGGTCCTACATCAAGGTTGCCATCGCTGACTCGAATGGTTTTGGATTATGTTATGCTCTTTAACTGTGAGTCTATTGCGTGTTACCGATTATCGAGTTAAAGAAGCTGATGTTATTGATAACCCAACAATTGCTCCTATTCTAGGGGAGATGGAGCGTCCATGTTTTGTTTACTAACGGTGCCCGGGTAATGCATATGTAAAACATCTAACCGGTCTGAAACGGCACGTACGCGCGAGAATCGCTTTGTTTATACACGTTTTCTCGCCGTTTACGCCCGGTTTTTGCAATGTTTCTGTATCCCTTAAGCGGGCGTAAAACAGATTTTATGCAATAATGAGTGTTCATTCATGAAAACGTACGAAACCTGCCATGCCAACGCGTTCTTCTGAGTTGTCTGTTATATAAATACTTATGTTATAAAACGTTGTTAAAAGTGACTTGTTGACATGTCTACAGTGTAATAATACCCGATGAAATCAAAAGTATTTGTGCAAATTAAAAACAATCTATAATTACGTTTTTATTTCATTTATTGGGAAGGCGGTGGATCTATCTGTGTGAACTTAAATTGTATTAATTCGACGATACGGTCAGTCCTCGAATTGACCTAGTTCGTTTCATCAGAGACATTTATACACATTTTAAGTCTCTGCTTTTAGGTTGATTTTACTTAGAATTCATTTTACTATATTGATAAGCGTATGAATAAAAACGTTACTATGGAAACTGTTGTTATAGGGCATATTCCATATGGGTCAGCGGGCAATCCCATAAGAAGAAGATTATTACAAATAATCACCTTCCAAAAATGGGTAATAAAATAATTTTTTATTACACATTCTTAATAGAACATCTTAACTTCAGAATAAAATTTAACATAAACGTTTTATTCACATATTCATGCGGTGACGTCTGAAAAACGTCTTCAATACGTCACACGTTACATCCGGGTACTTTAACTGAAATCGAGGCTGCCGCCATATTGGAAGATTCCGAAAAACAGATCAAAAGCCCCTGAAGCATTTTTATCCGGAACTGCAGGTAATAAAAAACCGTCACGTATATCTATGGATACCAATATTTAATATGATAATTACAGAATGTGTGTAACGATCAATGGACTATTGCCACCCTGTGTAACTATAAATCAGCATGCGCTGAAACAATCAATATTCCCGCGCTAAACAGCGAGTGTGAAAGAAGGATAACGTGCATCTTTTTAACCGTTAAAAAGTTAGAATTTATGTGTTTTCTGATATAACTAGTATAGATCTACCTATAGAGCTCTACTTGTCTTTAAATGACATTCATGGTTCTTTTGGATCCCGTAGAAAGGTAAACACGTAGAATTCATGTGGAAGACGTCATCTGATCGTCGAGGTAGGTACAATGGTTTTATATATATACAGTACGTGGCCATAAGAAAGTACCCAACGTCTGGGAAAAAGTAATAACGAATTGGCAAATCTAAATGAAACCTCGTAGTGCGGTAATTCATCATGATGATACAAAAACAATGTTAGCGTGAGTGTTTCGCTTCATTATTCTGATGTCATCTGGTGATGTCATTTTATGAGCTAGGGGTGATGGACGATAATATCCCCCCTTGATATAAACAAACAATTGTAATTTGATTGAAAAGGGACTATCTCCTAAAACACATTGTAGTTTATTTGGAAATATGTTTTGTGCAATAAATATTATGTTGCTAGAGATATCTAGATCTACTACAAATAAAGATAAAAGAAAAAAAGGACAAACTAAAAGGCAGAAAAAAACACAGAATAATTTACTAAAAGTCTCTTCTGGGTTTTTTCCGTTACTAAAAATAGCATGGCCGTCAAGTTTCGATTATCCGCCATTTTGTTCAGTTGATTACTTGACCTACTCAGGTTGGTTTCAGCAAGTGTATTCTGTTTTTTTTCGTAAAATAAGATGGAAAAAGAATGCATTGTTGTCGGTTGTTGCAATAGTGGTACAGAAAAACAGACTGTACTTAAATTGTTCCTGGCGATGATGCTAAAGTTTGCAGTGATCCTTTTATACAAGGTATGTAATTAAAAGCTCAACATTGTTTTTCTTTTTGTTTAGATTTTACTTGAAGTAATAAATAGGCTGCAGCTGATCGAAAACAAGGTGAATGCAGTTGTTAAAATTGCTCAACGGTCAAAGACAACTACAGGTGATTGGTGTGAGGACGGATCACTAATTGGGATTGAGGACTTTGGACACTCATCGGGTGAAGATTTGGACATTGGATGGCAGTTCTGTGTTGACCTTCCAGTACACACATTTGACGACTTTTGGAAGTTGGAGGAGGAGTTAGAGAGTAGCTCTACCAAACGGAAGGCCCTGGTGAGTAATTAAAGAGATTTATGAATGATTTGTGGTGTAAAGCATGTGATTAAGAGATTCGCGAGTGAATTTATCTTATCGAAACAATATTTAACCATCTCGCAAGTCATGACTACATTCATGATGGGCAGTTTGGCAAAAAAACTTGGAACCAGATCATACGCCGAGTTTCTCGCTGTCTGCTCCAGATCCAAGCTGGTTGACTTTCCGCCAATTATTTCGCAAATTGTCAATGTAATAGGATGGACTTAATAATTGTAATAGGCGAGGTTATGAGCAGACGACAATTTTCGCAGGATGGCAATAATTAAGGGTCAGTTTCTGACTTAATAACATGAATGAACTTGAAATAATATATTTCCACAAATGGGTCGTCATTTAGAATACAGTTCTAATCGGGACATTTGTGGCCAACTGGTAACAGTCTTCGATTCACAAACACTAAGCCCCTCACCTCTTCCTGAGGGTTCGACCCCGGTCTAAAACTGGTTCAGATTTAAATATGAACAAGTCTTCTGGCTGACTTGGTCTTCCTATACCAGTAATTAGCCGGCCGTCGCGAAATGACTGAAATCTCATCGAAGCGGCGTAAAACCTATTTAAAACGAAACAAACAGTTCTAATCAAACACTGAACTGAATCTGATAGTATATATTGTAAGTTTATAATGACATGTTATTCATTTCCATGTCAAATATTGCATTATTCATTTTTCCACGGATATTCATGAGTAGCTACTTGATACTTAAGGTATACTTTTAAATGAAAAAGTCTAAACACAACTGTGTTTTATTCATAGCATATGAACAGTAGTATTTAAAAGGGGTAGATTTAAAGAACTCTTGTCAAGTTTATAGAGCTCCCATTAAGGGTAATAGTATATATAGAAGCTAAAGGCCAGGTTGCTTTATAACACTTTATGGAGTTATCACGGAATAAGGGGTTTGGTTGAGATTTTTTTTTAAAAGTACAGGTATGTCTCTTATCTTCAGCCCACAACACAGTTAAATGGAATCTTTAAAAGTGGTTTAAATCTGCAAATTACGGATCTTTAATGTAATAAACAGAGCTATGCCGAAGGTCTGATAAATTTATTTCATGAAGACGTGTCATAATACAATCTAACGTATAAGAATATCAATTAAATCTATAGTTTTCAAGGCGGAAACCATTTACAAGAGCCGTATTATTAAAGTTACGGATTCGTCCGAGTTCAATTGTATTCCCTGACAGAAAATGTTGTTCACCCAAATTAACATACCCATATAAGTTTATGTGCAGAACAAATCAAATAACTACAAGTAACCCTTTCCTCTACACGCGCCTTTTAGCGAATGCTTCATTTCCTACGCTGTTCTCAATATAATTATAAAATGGCATTTTTCTTTTACATATATGTTCATTTTTTTCATCAGATCCCCCTTGTTGATTAGACTCAAATAGCTTGTGGAGGAAAGATTAAGCTTACATTCGCTGCTATGAAAATAAATATATATTCGTATAAATTTGATTGTTGAACTTCAGTTGAACTTCAGTTGTGTGTAATTAAAAAGTTCATAGGTCAGAAAAAGGAATTAAAAACGTTTGAAACCTAAATATTAAACTACAGTGAGCTCTTTATTTTAATATGTGTTATTTCGTTGTTTTATGTTACAGAGAGAACTGTGGGAGGACAGAGAACGACATGGTTTTAAAGTGTATTACAAAGGTAATACAGCGGCCCCAATTAGCTCAACACTTTAAATTGTGGCGGTACCGCAAGAGCTGGCACTCTCCTTGTGAAACCAACATATAAACATAACTTTATGGGGACGCAATGCCAGAAAATGCTACTACGTATGTATTTTACTCATATGAGCCCTCCAATAAAACAGTCCCTATAATGATTATGCACACATTGTATAGGTCTAGACCAGCTACCCCACAAGAATAGTGACATCTGATCAGATTCTGCACTGTTTGCATTGACAGCAGACACACGTTTTTTCGATGAGTTTCAAATACCGGTAGTACATACGCTTATCAGAAGCAATGCTATGAATTATATGGAGGATCTGGACTACACTAGTTGAAATGCAATAAGGTACATTGTCTCATGGAACGGCTCAAGTAAGTGTCTCTGTCTATGGCGAGGATTTCATTGTTAGTAAACATCTCTTTATACACAAGTGACAACATAAATAGATGTTAAGAAAACTGTTTGTGACATAACAATTGAATAGAGATTAATCATGATGCTTTACTTTACTTTATACATGTATGTCATGTACAAAGATTAATGCTTGCCTTGCGAGTATTTTTGTTAAAATATATACGTATTTCAAATAACAGCAGCAATTTAGCAACACATTCTTGAACAGTACAGTTAGTTAATTTCTAGTGCCTTTTGATTAAAATAACAAGTTTTCTTCAATGTTAGTGCAACTTTCATTTAATTGAATTGTATTGAATGCTAAGCGATCTTCTGGCTTTGCAAAATATGTAAACCCAGCTCAGCTGCCACGTTGTCAACGCAGCGTCTGATCAGGGTTTACATTATTTGCACTCATCAATATAATTTCCTCTAATACTATCTCGAACAGCGTAGACCCTGACCAGACGTTGACAACGCGAATGCTGATCTGTGTATGTATTGTTCTCCGAGAATGCCGGTCATTTTAATTAATTATCATTTCCTTGTTATCATAACAGGTGTATTGCGGAAGAAAAGTCCCCAAGAGACAGAGTGTAGTCTGCGGTCAAGGGCCAGTGACATTCTAAAACGGTCAAGCGGTTTGAGGGGTGGTGTTGCTTACAAAGCCAAAAAAATCAAACTTGCTACAACATTAAAAAGTCCGAAACTCAAACCAGTCCCACTCGAAGATACCTCATCCTCATCCAGTGAAAATGAAACGCAAGATCAAGATTAAAATGCATAAACTGATAACACGAGTTGTTAAAAATCAACCAATTCCTCAACAGATGCTTATCAAAATCATTGTAGAAAAGGGAGCACTTGCTCGTAACGAGCAAATGCTCCATTTTCTACAACGATTTCAATCAAATTCTTTCCTTGTAAATAAGTAAAAAAAAAAAGGAGCTTGTAAAGGAAAGGGTTAATATAGTGTTAGTAGTTGCTTATTAAATGTTTTGTTTTCAGTTCGTTTTGTCGAAATTTTATGGAAAATAAAAGGTTCATTACATGTGTTCGCTATATATGTCATTAAACCCCTTTTAAGCACTACAGCAATGCGTCTTCAATGGGTTTCTGTCTTGTTTTCATTCTGTTTTGGAAACCTATTGATGAGGTTTGCAAAACGTTACTGTGAGGAAAACGTTTTAAGAACCCTTTATAACGTATATATTGCAGGTCTTAGCAAGCAATTTTTAAGGTTTTTTTTCCCAGTCCTCAGCACGTTCAGAAAACTAAACCGACACGTCGACAAAATGTAACACTTTTTGGGTGTCGACAATGTCTTAAGCACGTGTTAGCTGGGAAAACGTCTTAAGATCGTCCTAAAGACATGTTTATTGCAGGTCTTGGCAAAGCTTTTTTAATGTATTTTAGCAGTCCTAAACACGTTCAGACAACTAAACCGATACGTCGATGAAATGTAACAAAAAAGGGTGACGGAAACGTCTTCAGCACGTGTTAGCTTTGAGAACGTCTTAAGATCGTCCTTAAGACGTCTATATTGCAGGTCTTGGCTAAGCTTTTTGAAGGTTTTCTAGCAGTCCTCAACACGTTCAGAAAACTAAACCGATACGTCGACGAAATGTAACAAAAAAGGGTGACGGAAACGTCTTCAGCACGTGTTAGCTTTGAAAACGTCTTAGGATCGTCCTTAAGACGTCTATATTGCAGGTCTTGGCTACGCTTTTTAAAGGTTTTCTAGCAGTCCTCAACACGTTCAGAAAACTAAACCGATACGTCGACGAAATGTAACAAAAAAGGGTGACGGAAACGTCTTCAGCACGTATTAGCTTTGTAAACGTCTTAAGATTGTCCTAAAGACGTTTACATTGCAGGTCTTTGAAAAGCTTTTTATAGGTTTTCTAGCAGTCCTCAACACGTTCAGAAACTAAACCGATACGTCGACGAAATGTTACAAAAAAGGGTGACGGCAACGTCTTTAGCACTTGTTAGCTGGAAACGTCTCCGTCACGTTCAGATAACGTAGAATGGTTCACTGGGGTCACGTCCTTCTTTGGCTACAATACAGTCAAAATTTAGTTTCGGGCGTAGAAGGCTAATGCTGTCGTTTTTTTGACGAACGGGAAAACATATTTCTTACAGATTTCCATTTATTTTTAACTTTTCGTACAAATGTTAATTCCAACATAACACAGCACTTAAATGATCTTAAATATCGATTTAAAAAGAAAAAAAGATTAAAAAGACGACAATAATTTTCAATCCGTGTTTTTCTGCTCATTTTATACATACCCAAAATACCGATTTAAAAAAAATATATTAAAAAGCCGACAATAATTTTCAATCTGTGTTTTACGTCTGTTTTTTATACATATCCAAAATGGCGGCCCCCATGGATTTTTCCAGTTTTATTTCAGAAAGCTTCATGGGTTATTGAAAAAAAAAAAATCTCACACCTGTTACCTATAAGCGAAAAAACCCATTTATGTTTGTTTTTTTCGTATAATTAGGAAATATATCTCATTTTGTGTGATATACCGGCTCGTATATCACGATTGGGAGTTCAGGTGTGTTTTAATTAATCACGAAGGCCGAATGGCCTGAGTGATTAATTTATACACACCTGAACGACACATCGTGATATAAGAGCCGGTATATCACTCAAAATGAGATCTATTTCAATTCTAGCACTTGTTTATTACTTGAAGGGATACAAATTAAGGGGGAACTAGGTTTTGACATGACGTTGTTTTCCTTTAATATGAGTATAGAAGCTACCTATTTCGGGTCAACATTTATTGTATGTTGTGATCGGTGAATAATTCCCCGCGAACTGCAGTTAGCCCCTTTCTTGCAGCACGATCAGTTATTTACGTCAATTACGAGTCCTACCGACCTAAGCAAAGAAAATAAAAATCATCATCAGGTTAAGCTTATATTTAACTTTAAAATATAGCCAAGATTTTACATCCATGAAATTATGATGACAGGTACAACAAATAATCAACTTGCCCTTCATAAAGTACTTCAAATAAAACGATTCCATAATTCACGGAACTACATTTGTGACAAGTCAAACTAACGTTTCCTATAATTTCTGTCGTTTTCCTTTTGGTTCATTTAGTTTAAATGTATTTATGCACCTATCAATATTTTGCCCCCCGAGGGGAGGGGGGGGGGGGGGTGTTGGCGTGCAGATCCAGGGGAATTAGAATTGTTTTCCTTTTTGGGGTCTAATTCCCCACCCTAGAGCCAATAATTTTGTCTAAATCCCCATAGTAGGAGATGCTTTGTGTACTCCGGGTACAGGGATGTAAAATCCGGCCAATGTATATTTCCCGGGACCCGGAATCATTCGGCGTGTCAAATTCCCGCCTGTCGGGAATCGTCTTCTGTCTAAAGTCCCCTGTATGCCCGCCCACCCCCCCCCCCCCCCGGGGCAAAATATTGACAGGTCCATTATTTTACATCGATTGTGAAACAAAAACAAAACAAGGGACCTTTGATACAAGAGGCCGACGCTCTACCTCTGCACCACTAATAAATTGACGTCATATTACAGGAATTTGGATTTATAACTTTCGAAAAGTCAAAAAAAACTTACGAGTTGTTATTTGAACTCGTTTTAGAAATAGACGACGAGTGTTATTAAACGGAAATTATCACACATACAATTACTTGTGCTCGTTCCTTTATCGAGTACGTATTATCATATTTAATTATTTTCTCTAGAAGTTTTTTTTGTTTCGATATTTTCTTTTCATCCAATCAAAACGTAGCACTGCAGCAGAATCGTGACTGCATCGAAAAATCCATTCTGGACACAATTTTTGGAAAGACAGTATAGCAAAATTTTGCAAAGTTCATACACATTACCTATTGACGGGAAACATCGTTTGTTTACCCGTATAAAATCTCGTGTAGGCTATTCTATCTTTACTCCCCGTTGTATTTGTTTTGGAAATTTTCGATCTTTTTCAACTAACAAAACATTTTGAAATCAGTTTTATTAACAGTCTATGAACATTTTATTTGTTATTATATGTTTTTCAATTGTTCTTAAACTCATCATGGGCAATTTGTTACTGTCTCATCCTAACACAACGTTTTCGACCGAGTCAAAAATGTTGGTAAAGCACGTGAATGACGTCATTTAAAACAGTTACGTCACCGTTACAATTCGAATTTCCAAACGGCATTTACAACAAAAGCTCGTGACTTCATTCATAAAATGTCAAGCCCAACGTAGTAACGCATGCGCTCTGAGAAACGTTGTATGAAAAATGCTCGGGAGGGAATTTCAACAGCCAAAAATTGTTCCGGAAATTTAGAGTGATATACTGCATTTAGATCACGCTCAAATCCTTTTTTATGTATAGAAGAGAAATTGTCAATAGTGCTAGAATTATAATTTTTTAAATGGAGAATATCAAGCAGTTTGGGGTCATGGAATCATTATACCCGTGTTCAAGTGCGGTAACCTAGATGACCCAACCATTCTTCTTAATCGACTTACTAAATGGTGTAATGAACACGAAGTAAAAAAAAAAAAAAATTTGGTTTACAAAAAGGCAAAATCACTGCAGATTTGTTTGTTGCAATAATCACAAAAACACTATGTTCTAAGAAGAAATTATATTGTGCCTTAATTGATTTTTAAAAATGCTTCATCAAAATAGAAAAAGAATATTCTTATGGAATAAAATGAAGTCTTTGAATATAAGTAGACCATTTATCAACGCCGCAATACAATCAGTGTATACAACTGTTAATTATTGTGTAAAATATAATGGGTCTTATTCACAAATAGGAGTTAAACTGTGCGACCAATGTTCAATTCATTATTTTTATTTTAACATATCATATGAATAATAATTGATTAGAACATATATGGTAATATTTCCCCATGAAACGCCGTGATATGCCGGATACATAGTTGAAAGCGGCGTAAAGCACAAATATACAAACAAATAAGAACTGGTAGCTTACTCAGGAAACGCCACGATAAACCTAGAAAATTGTTGAAAACGGCGTTAAACACAATACACCAAACAAACACGTCTCTAACTAAGGGGGAAGTATATCTAACATGCTCTAAAACAAGAAATATCTTTAAATACAGTATTAATATGAGAAATCATTAAGAAATGGAACATGCGCATTTTATTTGACTTGAATATCAGAAAGGTTTTATGTGTTTACCAAAGGCTAATCGGCCATCTTCATCCAGCTTCAGTTTCTATAAATAGATTATCAAGGACGAGAATGCGCCACATGACTGGAGATTACACGAGGCTCCCAAGAGGTGTATACGTTTCAATTGACGATAAATAACTGAAACTTATCATGTTTCAAAAATAATTAATATTTTGCTCTTAAATATTATATGTCATACGTTTTACTGATTTTTTTCACTGAAATTTATTTCTTAAGGAAAACAATTAAAGGTTAGTATGCAGAAAATTTCATTTTAAATCTTCTCTTATTAGTGCACCTCGTAGGATCGCCAACTTAACTATGAACCAATCAAAACGTTTCATTTCCTTTATTTCTTCGACATTATTCATTAAAAACAACATTTGATTGGTCTACAATCTAGATCATTTGTTTAACATCTAGGTCAAAACCCACGTTAATCAGATATTGCCGGAAAAATAGGTATATATGATTAGGCCGTTATTTCACTCTGTTGGTTTAATTTCATGATTGAATCATTTTGTGACATACATTGCTAATATTTCTTCTCCATGTATTATGTGTTCGTTCAATATGTGATAATTACCTGGTGATTTCTCCTTCTTAAGGGTTTTAATTTGCTTTGTGATTTCTATTGTTTCAAAATGGCTGTCCATTCCTAGGTTAGGAGTTTGAGAAGTAAATTGACGTTGATATACATCAAGGCTCTATAGTATATGCTTTCAGAATGTCCTTCCATAATATTAGGATTTGGTGTGTATACCTGTTTAAAATGCTGGGCAAACGCGTTATCCATAGGTCGTTTTCACTGATCGCACAGTAATGTAAAACTTATAAATGCATTTTCCCTTGGTGACACACTCAACCTATGATAAAACAACAAGATAAATACATATTTATCCATAATTGAACGTTTAACTGTATAAAAACGGTGTGTTTGTTGAATTCACAAGGTTTGATGTTTTAACTCTTTCAGCGCAAATGGCAATAAGGAAGTTTAAGCGAACAACACAGATTCGGGTTTAAAAAGATTGAAATTCTTAGAAAAATTGTGAAACTGAGGAAAGGAACGCCAAACTATATGTTATATCCAAAACTTGGAAGGTACCCATAAATCTAAAATGATTTGTTACTAAACTAGCTTACCAAATATACAAAAACATGCAGTCTTTACCAAACTTTAATTCTAAATGGATGAACCATTTTAGAAAAAGATTAAACGAAACTGACAGACCAGGCATATGGTTTAACAAGGAAGGTATAGAGAGTAAAACAATCAATAAAGTTATAAAACAAGTACCAATTGACCAAAATTATCAAAAGTGGAAAGAATCTTTAGAACATTCAAACAAAGGTGTTACATTCCCCAGTTTCAAAGATCGCATAATATTAGAAGAGTATCTACTGAAACTAAATAGACACATACTGGAGTTTAGAACTACAATTCATCATTTCCCAATTAAAACTGGAAGCTGGAACAATATTGAATATAATGATAGAAAATGTAATTTCTGTAACTCTAATGAATCCCCAGATGTATACCATTACCTTTTAACATGCCAACATTTTCCAGAATTCAGACTAAATCACATTAAACCATATTATATTAATACACCTAACAAATATAAATTCAAAGCATTGCTTAAATCAACAGAATATATCCAACTCACTAACTTTACTTAATTCATAACGATTCTCTTAGATGAAAGTAATAAAAAAAGTAGGAACTCATATTCAACTCATAGCATTACTGTGTACATAAAAAGAAAAAAGAAAGAAGATGGAAAAGGTAATGTATCAAATAATACACATTACTGAAAATGCAGTAGTATTTTTTGTTTAAATATACATTGTTTTTAACTATTCCATATTTTATCATTATTTTTGGCATACATCTTCCCGAGTGCGATATGCTAGCATAATTGATTTAATAACCTGTGTTTAACACGATTCTGTTTAAGATATTGATATAGAATTCCATGTAAAACAATTGAACGGGGCTACAATATCAGCTTCAAAATGTTTTGCAGTGGTCGTCTTTAGCCTGGACTACATGTTTTTCTATTCAATCGAGCTTAAAATTAAAACAGACGCAATCAACCCGAAATTACATAATCGTTCCCTAAAGAAAAAGAAGAAAACGAATAAATTAAGAATTCTCCCCTACAAAGTAATAGCTTACACTAATTATTCACACACCATTGGTTTCGCAAGATAAAAACGTTGTCATGTATCATTATAACAATCATCCAGATGGAGACCTTTGTCATAACAACAGGGAAACAAATCACAATCGATCATTAAAACGCTTTCCTATAGTATGAAAACAGCTACCAAATAAATAGCATAGCTTCCCTGACACCTCTGCAGTATAACGCATTTGAATAGAAATGCACAAAAGAAATAGTTGCTCATACTTCCCCTTTTCCACACAATATTATTATATTTGTATTGCCCAAAAGATCAGCAAAGACATTTATAAGATTTTGCGTCTGCGAATATGAAAATTCTTTATCAAATTATATTTACAGAATATACCTGAAAGCGATGTGACAAAACGAGAAATTGCTCATTATGAGCAACATCTTCTTTTACAAATATATGTATATAAGGCTCTTCTGCAGCAGGTGCGTCAAAATGTGTCGTGCAGACTGACAATTAAATTAAAATCGATAATGTAGACGAAAGAATACACGCGACTGGCGAATTAAAAATGCATACAGGTACTAATGATCCAAATAAATATCGTCGTTTCGCAGTCACAATGTTCATAAACTAGTTTATACTCTTCCAACTGAATACATGTAGGTCTACATATAGATAATTGATTGATACATTAATTACTATTTTTGATTAAGTTTTGAAAACATTGTGATAAAAGAGTAAATACTCAAATTTATTCGAATCGTATGCTATGAATATTATATAGTCGTTTCTATATTTATATGAGAAAGAGGGAGATGATAAATCGCAATAACTAGTTCAATAAGTGTTCAGGTAAACGAAGTCTGCTCAGTTTATGAATCAGAAATCTTATATGGCATCAGTCAAGACTGTGTTAAAGATGAAATATATGAGCCGCTTCACGAGAAACCCAACAGTGTGGAGTCTGCGTAATGTATCGAACCAGATCAGCCTGCGCAATCCGCGCAGGTTAATCCGGGCCAACACATTCTGTCTCAAGGGATAGAGGTATAGAGTAATGAAATCCACAGGAGGCGAAAAGTGTCTGTTCGGGTTAGCCTGCGCGACATGATTAGGCTGATCCGGATCGATACTTTTCGCAGAGTCCACAAAGTTGGTTCATATATAAGACCTACAATATGACTACAATCTGTCACATAAAAACAAAGCCCAGTGCATGTGGAAATGATTTTGAGCTATTTGATATTTCCATTATAAGACCCGAACGGTCTGCAAAAATATATTCAAAAATACACCCACCGCCTGTATATCTTGTGTTCGGGCTTTCATAATTACGAAAGTTGAATGCCAAAAGGGCTTTCGATTTCAAACTGTCATTTCAAATGCTTTGCTTTTAGATGACGTTCTGTTACTTCCTAACCCTTCAACATGTTCATCGTTATCAAAAATGTATTCTTTTTTGTTTTTGTAAATGGAGCTGTCTGCACCGTATCATGTATTTTGATGCAGTTTTTCTTCAGAAAAAGACATACACAGTACAATAGCTGGTTCTCAGAATATATTCACACTGATCACACCGCAGGTAAACAGTAATATATCTGATTTACAGAAAACAATTGTTGTATAGCTCTTATTTTGTGTTGGAATCTGATCTGACCGAGTGGTTAGCATATGCGAGTGTGCGTTCCGGGTTCAATCCCGCTCGCATCGGTTATGGTAGAATGCCTTTGGACAAGACACATTTCATAGCCAAGTACTGATTTATTGACCTGGTGATAACGCATAAGTATTTTGCCGCCGCGATTTAACTCAATTACAACATATGTAACGACGTTATAGACCGATATTTGTAACTTGTATTACAATGAATTAAAAAGTAAAGTACAATTCAAGTGTATTTCAAAGAAAACGGCTTAAAGATTAAGAAATAAAACTAAACCCTGGTGGATCGACACTTTAGATGTCTTGTTTAAAGAATTGTGTATCAGCGAAAAACATTACTTAAAGTGTAAAAGGTCAAAACGAGAGAAAAACGAATATAGACGTCTATACCAATTTAAGCAGAACACATTTGATAGGGAAGTTAAACGTCAGAAACGCCAATACTCACAAAATAAACAATTAGAACTAGAACAGATTTGTTCAGATAACCCACATACGTTTTGGAAACAGATAAAGGATCTTGGACCCAAACGAAAAACACGCATTCCTTTTGAAGTCGTTGATGAAGAGGGTTGTATAACAAACGATAGACCTAGTGTTATTC
Source organism: Serripes groenlandicus (assembly GCA_031761405.1). Taxonomy (NCBI): domain Eukaryota; kingdom Metazoa; phylum Mollusca; class Bivalvia; order Cardiida; family Cardiidae; genus Serripes; species Serripes groenlandicus. The sequence goes on from JASEVX010000001.1 coordinate 242,072,127, forward strand.
GTAAATGGGAAAGTGATTTTAGAGACCTGTTCAACAGAGCAAATGCTAGTGAAGGGGCCGATTTTGATGAACATTTCTATGAGGACGTAACACGGTTTAAGAATGAACTCGAAACACAAATAGACGCTCTTAACTCAGTGATTACGATAGACGAAATAACCAGCGCTTTATCAAAATGCAAAAACGGTAAATCGTGCAGTGAAGATTGCCTACCTTATGAGGTGTTTAAAAAAACAACCTCTCAACAAATGTTGCTACATTTATTTAATATGTGTTTGTCGAAAGGAGAAGCGCCATCAGTCTGGTCTAGATCGATTATTTAGACCATTAAAGAACTCTCTTTGCTTAGTTTTTAGTAGGTCAATCAGAAGACCATTCTTAAAATTGTCCTTATAAGATGATTTTCCTATAGTGTGAGACCAGTGATATCGCCGATCTGGTCTTGTTAAACACTTTAAAATATATATATATATGTGGTTGTTAGGGCTTCCATCCTAGGCGATCAGTGTGGGGATACTATTACGACTAATGCATCAGTTTCCAAATACATTACCCACGAACGTTGTGATATGATTGACATACTGTTCAGAGCAGCGTATAAGTTTTATAGTGTTGTAGCCAGTGTGTGATTTAAAGTCGGGAAAGTGGATCATTAACCCTTTCCCTCATACGACAATTCTGGAGCAGACGACCTTGAATGGTCTATAATTAGAACATCGTTTTCAAGTTGGAAACGGAGACAAAACGGTGAGATTTCCCTGTATGCGTTTAAGTGTTATTTGTCATTTTATTTTTCTAATATCATCTTAAGGAAACAAATAAAATTGCACAACGATACTTCCACAAATCTGTTGGCATCTCTGTGATACAGAGCTCCAGATAATTACTTGGGTCAAATATGTTTTACTCCCTAAAATAATTATTAAAGAGTGAATCACTGCGGGAAGCCCATCACCCCACAATACGGAAGGTCAACATGCATGCAAAACTATAACTAAAATGTTTAAGTTCGAAAAGGCGCATAATTGTGTCCAAATATGATATAGAGTTATGAGACTTGTCCTGCAAGGTCATTTGATGATGTCCCAACAAGTGAGTGAAGTTTCAAAAGTTAACCAAAGTTGCAACGCCAACGCCGACGCACAAGTGACTGTAATAGCTCTCATATTCTTCGAATAGTCGAGCTAAAAAAAACTACTAAGTTTTAAAGCAAGTTTAAAACAAACAAAAAACATGATCAAATGCAATTATTAATTACATTTTCAAAATAATTCGATAATAGTACTTTCAGTACTTTGATTTCTTAAAGCTTTTTAAAATATGTGGAAGGAATGAACGTTTTTGGTCAAAGATTACACCAAGAAACTTGAACTCTGATACAACTTCAATGCGACATTTATTCATATGAAGATCTGGGTATAGGTGGAAACCACGTTTATTACAGAAGTGCATGCATTTGGTTTTGTACCATGTTTGAAGTTTATTCAAGCATTGTTGAAGTTGACGTTCTATAATGTCCATATTTCTTGAACGAAAACAAATAACAAAATCATCCACATAAAGGGAGAGCATTCAACCCCTGGGTTGATAGCTTTAACAATAGAATTGATTTTCACACTAAATAATGTCACTGATAAAATGCAACCTTGAGGAACACCCATTTCCTGCTCATGAGCATCTGATAGGGTGTTACCAACACGAACACGAAAGAGGCGTTCATCCAAAAATGCAGCAATAAATAGAGGTAGAAGACCAAAGTCATGGAAATCCTTTAAAATACCGTATTTCCAAGTTGTGCCATAAGCGCTTTCAAGATCAAAGAATGCAGAGACAACATGTTGCTTATTAATAAAGCCTTCTCTAATAAAAGATTCAAAACGAACAAGATGATCAAGTATACTTCGTTACCGACGAAAACCGCTTTGAACATTGACAATAATTTAATTTAAACATATTTTATTCTATGAAGTAAGGCACACAAGCAACAGTACAAACATTAAGTGCGAAAAGGATTGGAACGAAAGCTTACAGCTTATATAGTTCCTCTCCATATGGTGATTGAACAGTTGTTTACAAAATGCAGTATAAATATACAAAGTGTATTAAAGTAACTAACCATGAACAGAAAAAAAAAAAAAAAAAAAATAATAGAGAGATATATATTGCTTAAACAAGTGAAAGATGGAGTGGAGCCAGATATGTTATTAACTGCACCGTGAACTTATACATGTACATAAGCAGATGTCTTACAGCATCCCTTGACATTGGCTTTCAAATAAATTAATTCCACTATAAATTGTTGTAGTAATTAGTTCTTATTTTGGTAAATATTATGCTAACCCCAGTAGTGTTATGAATTAGGAATGATTTGAGTAAAACTGATATGAAAATCCCTCATAATTAGAATCTCTTACTATCAAGAATGTATTTGTGTACTTCGTTAAATATGATTTCGTTATTATAAAATGAAAGGTTTTCATTACCATAAAGTATTGTTTGTAAATTAACAGTAGTTATGTCAGATAACTTCTGAACTAGGGTGTTCCTTATTAGAAGATATAATTTGCATTCAAAGAAATAGTGCTGATTTGATTCTGTCGACCCACAACTACAAAGAGGTGAATCGATTACATTTTTCCAATAGAGATGTTGGTTAAGAGAACTACAATTGTTTCGCAGTCTTGTATGAAATATTTGAACTTTTCTATATCCAACATTATATAGTTTTTTAGATTTTGGTTTATCTCTATTTATAAGTGATTTAAACAACGATATCGAATTAGTATTTCTTATGTTTAGTGGTAGACCATTCCAATCATTTATTACTGCAGGTAGAAATGATTTTTTATACAAGTTTGTCCTACAGTATATATTTCTCAGATTGTTTGAATTGCGAAGATTGTAGGCTGTGGCGTTATCATACTGTGGAACAAGAGAGGATAGATAGTTAGGGACAAGACCGTTCACCATTTTAAAAAACAATATAAGTTTGTGTTTCCTTCTTCTTTCTAATAACGATTCCCACCCAGATTCCTTTTGAAGATTTGCGAGAGACACCAGTTTACTGCAGCCTGTAACGATGCGCGCTGCCTCATTTTGAACTTTATCGAGTTCCTCCTTCTGGTATTGGGGTACATTATCCCAGATAACGTCGCCGTATTCAAAAACTGGTCTAATGAATGAGAAATATATTACTTGCAGAGTAGAGCGGTCAAGGCAATATTTGAGGCGGCGCATGACGTTAACACGTTTCCAGGCCTTTTCTATAATGTTTTTAACGTGAAAGTTCCACTTGCCGTCATTAGAAATGAAAATACCCAAATGTTTATGGTTTTGTACAAACGGTATTTCAATATTTGACATAAAAAGATTAGGGTGACCAGGTTTATTGCGTTTGCGAGATACAATAAGAGATTCAGATTTAGAAGGATTAAATTTTACTAGCCATTTTACCGCCCAGTCATTGATTGTATCAATATCTTTCTGTAATATTGCTCCAGTAATATTTGGATTATTTACAACCATTGATAAGCTTGTGTCGTCCGCGAAAAGGTTAATACCAGAGTCTATATTGTTGACTATGTCATTGATATAGACTAGAAATAGTAAAGGTCCAAGGATAGATCCCTGTGGAACGCCAGCATTAATTGAACAAAAGTCTGAAGATCCTCCAGGAATTACGACTTTTTGTGACCTACCTGACAAATAGTCAGAAAACCAAGATAAGAGCTTTCCACCGATACCAGCAGCTTGTAACTTAAATATTAGACCCTTATGCCATACCCTATCGAAGGCTTTGCTTATATCGAAAAAGATCATACGAAACTCTAACCCTTCATCAAGAGCTTTACATAGTTGATTATATAAGAAAGTCACTTGGTTTATGGTTGAATCTCCTGGTAAAAACCCAGACTGAAAGGGTGTGAAAAAGTTTGTGTCTTTTAAATAATTAAACACATGTTTAAAAATTAGTTTTTCTAAAACTTTCTCCATATAATTTAGAAGAGAAACTGGTCTATAGTTTGACGGAAGACAAGGGTCGTCTTTTTTGAAGATCGGACATACATTAGAAGTTTTCCAAGAAGATGGCAAAGTGCTTATATCAATTAATTGATTGAAGAGATTGCATAGAGGAGAAGCTAATTCATTTGCAGCTTCTACCAGTATTCGATTATTGATGCCATCAGGACCAGATGCCTTACCTAAACTAAGTTTTTGTAAAACTGACAATACTTCAGCTCTTGTAATTACGATTTCATTGATGGAAGGACCGACATGACGAGGATAGTCATTTGGTAGCTCATTTGCAGACTCGTCAAGTAAGGATTGACTGGCAAAGAAAGAATTAAGGACGTTGGCTTTATCTATCTCGTCAACAACCAATGTGTCTGTAGACGCGTCTAATAATGGTGGTAAAGAGGTGGATGTAGTAGGTTTCATAAACGACTTAAGTGTTTTCCACCAGTCCCTGGAAGTTAAAGAACCAGTACGTAGTTTTGATGATAAATGTTCCAGATGGTTTTGCTTACTTTGTCGAATTAGTGAAATTCCTTCATTTCTCAAACGTTTGAATTTTAACCAGTGCTGTGGAAGATTTGATCTTTTTGCTTTCCGATACGATCGTTTTCTCTGGCGGATTTTTCTTTTGATAGCAAAAGTCATCCAAGGAGGCTCATGGGGATTGATTTTAATTGTTTAATTGAACATTGACAATAAGATTGTTTGATTCTAGGAACCATACAAGTCGGTCATTAACTATTCTTTCTAATGTTTTGCAGATACAGCTAGTTAAAGCAATGGGACGATAGTTGCTAGGATTAGAGGTGTCTTTGCCCAGTTTTGGGATAGGTATAACAATAGCCTCTCGCCAAGACGGAGGAAATTCACCAGACTGCCATACATCATTAAAAATATCCAATAAAACAGAAAGAGTAGTGAAGGGTTAAATGCTTAAGAAATTGATAATCGATTTTGTCTTGGCCTTAGTGTTAAGTTCAAAGGATACGTTCAATTATTAACGCTACTAGGTAATTGGAATTCAGATATCTCAGGACACTTCTACCTCGTGAAATAAAACTGCTTCAATGGGCATGATTAATGCGATGGTACCTGTCCGGTGCGGATGAATATTTATGCAATATTAACATTACGGAGATGTGATAAAACAATAGCAGTGCTTGATCGCCCAATGTAACATTTTCATTATACGCTAGGAATTATAATTTCTTAGAGCAATACTATTGCTGATGAAGTTTATATTCGTTCGACACAGCGTTTGTAATCACTATTTAGGACGTATTCGTTGTTCTAGCCATAAACTTAGAGAATAATTATGTAGACATTTAAATATCGAAAGGGAAAATCGTTAATGTTCCTACTGTTTGCTCTCTGTTTGTGATAGTTGAAAGTGAATACCATGTCTTTTTTTAGTGTGATAAGTTTGGTACAGAAAGACATGAATTCATGGTACAATGGGAGAGATGAATTGAGAAGCTTTTATATTTTACTCAAAAGTGAAAACATACTAGTCATTAGTAAAATCGGTAAGTTTATCTCTGTTTTAATGAAACATACAGATAATGCTAACTGAAACTAAAGGCATTGCCATACAATACCGTTGTGTACCGTTAACAAAAGTCATTGCAAATATAGCTTATTTTTCCCAATACAAACTTCTTTGCTGTGTTGTAAATTCCCGCAACCGTGAATTACGTTTGTATCATATATAATGTAGTTTGGGCCGGTGGGCGGTGGCCTTTATTTACAAATAAAATAACTATTATTATTATAATTATTATTCGGCTTGGAAACACTTAATGGACTACGTAATACGAAAACCGGCATTCAAAGGTGTGTAGCTTAGCGACATGGTTGAACAGTTGTGGATGCCTCTTCTGAATATTAAAGAATGTTTAAATTACTGAATGGCGAACAGCATAGACCCTAACCAGAATGAGCTGAGACGCATGCTGATCTAGGTCTTGACTGGACGCACGTACTTCTAATAACTAACGCTTTGTATTTGGTAAAAATGAATTTTCGTGAATCAGTTACAATACAAAGAAAATACTAGAATTGTTTAAATCACCCACTTTGTATAAATCGTCGATTTTGACCAGATCTGTAATTTTGTGCATGAAGTCATGAAGTCAATGCGTATGATATAGAGGTCACAATACACCAAATAAATGCCTTCTTTGTTTCCATGTTTCCATGTTTCCATGTTAATCGACTAGTTTCAGCCCTCAATTGTCACACTTTCTAAGCGTTTCTCATGTAGAACACCATATATCATTGAAAAGAGTTACCTCTAAGCTTTAAAATAACCCAAAGAAAATGGGGGAACATGCATTATGCAAGAAAGAATTCACCAGGCGAAAATGGTTACCGTCATTTTGGACAAAGCCGTTGTTAAGGTCAAAATACAAAAAGTGATCAAATCAATCATTGCCAGTGCATCCTATACACATTTTTTACAATGAGTATAAACTCAATATCATATATTCAATACATTTTGGTGATGGTATACACTAACTGCTATGCAAACCAAGTTTTGTTAAGGGACTATTTGGCTGTAGCTGTAGATTAGCATGACAGCGGATGAATTTGGCTTAATTTGACCTTAAGCTCTTTCAGTGCCGATTTGCTTAAAGTATACTCTTCAATGTTAAAATCGGACGTCTCCATTTCTCATGTTATTAAACTTTTTGAATGTTTTGATAACTAAAAAGCAAACAATGCTGATTTCAGGTGAGACAGCTCGTTACGAGCTGACTCACCTAGATATGTATTGTTTGCTTTTTCGAAAAAAATGTACATAACGTTTACCATATATTTCTACATGAAATTTGCCGGTTGTTGCGCCAACGCGACTAGCGTATTTTAACGTCTCACCGCTGACGTGACGTCATTTTCATAGTTTGGTTTCTGCGTTGTAATGTAAGACGGTGTATTTTCCCGTGTCGCATTGGGCGTGGTTGTATACATGTACCTGCATTCCAATGGAGATGCACGGGAAGGATCGTGCGTGTATGTGAGGAACGTGCCAAACACTTTCTGCGCGCGCATCCACTTGCGCCGCACTCGTTCACTTTCCCTCGCTGTTGCTTCACGGCAGGTTGTGAACATGTGATTTTTTTCCAATAGTGATAGAGTGAAATATAAAAACATCGTTGGAAGAAAAGGTTTTGATAAGTGACTAATAGGACAGAAAGTGTACCATGTAAGTTTACTCCTTTTCTTAAATTGGTTATTTCAATAAATTGTCACCTATTTGTCTTCAAATATATTTATTTGATTGACAGGAAGTGTCTACGCGTTTGCAGCATTGTTTTCTGGAAATATCCAGCGGTAACAATTGCAAACCGATCTATTTTGACTTGAGACATATTCATTGATTTAGTCATAAACCAGCTAATCTTGTTTAAGTCAAAATCGTTCAAAGCAGTGTTAAATTTAAACACATTGTATTTAACCTTATTAGTCGCCGGGCAGAAGCCCGCGACTTCTATTTTTAATAGGTTTTCGAAAATCACATGGGAGGGGGGATTATTATTAGAAAGAAACACATTGAGATGTCTTGAACATATTACAATTGTGTTTGTTTAAAAACACTAAGTAATGACACATCTAAAATGAAATAAATATCCCGATGTTTTAGGTATTTTCAGTTTCTTTATTTTGACTCGCATTTATGTTTTGTTGTTTTATTTACGAAGACAAAACGGTCCCTATTAGCTAGACTGGTATACGTTATGTTTACACTATATACTACATGTACTCAAAAGGCGACAACTACAAACCTTTACGTCGCAGTCTAATTTGTTTACATACGCGCACCTGCTTGAAGCGTGACTCGCGAATACCAACTGCGTAGATCAATCTCCTTTGCAGAGAGCCGTCTCTTTACACTCACTTACAAATAGTAAATCGTAGATGATTTAAAATGTTTATTTGGTTCGAAACAAATAAAGAAAAGAACAAACCGAGATAAAAACTAGTTTTAATAGAAAAATTACTTTGAACGAACACGCTCTGCCTATAAAGAGAGTTTCAAGAACGACACCTCTGCGAATAAGAAAGAATTGGGTCTTTCGTACAAAATTATTTCGTCCTTGACAATTTTAAATGTTTCATTTAATTCCCTAAAGGCATATTGCTTCCGATCTGCATATTGTTATGGATCATTGACACAAGGGCGCTCATCATAATATAATTTTAAAACATGAGTAGTTTTGTTATTTTCATTATAAAAAAGGAAGGAAAGAATTAAAATAAATTAACATGTTGTAGGGCTCAGTTTATGTTCGAAATTAAGCCTTTTAAATTATACAACAATTTCAATGAGATTTAACTGTTTAGTTGATATTATATTTCGAATGTGGTCTAATTTATAAATATTGGACTACATTTCAACATTTGTTAAAGTATGATATAATTAGGATGCCTAGCTAATATCATTTTGAGAAAAAGAGAAAACTCAGCGATTTAACCCTTAACTCATTGTTTTAAAAGTATATTGCTGCAAAGGTGTCCACTGTTGACTTTAATAGAGGAAAGGTAAAATGATGTGCTATTGCATGCACATCCTAAATTGTCTGTTTTGTGGTTTTATTGAAAAATAATAAAATTCAAATATTCTGACAAACATCTTGAAAAGTGTATGTGGAATTCACAAATCTTATAATTATTCCTTAATGAAAGCACTGTATACATACTAAGACTAATGATTGGCAAGATTTCTCATTTCCATTACTGTTTATGATCAATAATTAGTTGGTTGAGTGTCTAGTCAACATTCTTTGGAATGGAGATTGATCATAAACAATGAAAGGCTTCAATTATCATTCACTTCGTTGACAAAACAATGCAAGTTATGATACATTTTCACTTGACCCCACCCCTGATGTTCCAATATGCCCCTCAGTTGATAACTGTTTATTCAACTACTATAATGTTAGTGTTATACATAACTGCACTATGGATATCCGGCGACATTGATGCATTGCATCAACTTTCTCTTGTCCATATTGAAATTGAGTTAACTGTTTGGTTCGTTGTATACCTATTTAGTGGTTTGTAAATCTTCATAGTTCTTATTTGAAGTATTTAGCAATATTTGTTAACATTCATGTTTAGAAAGGATACAGTATTTCACTGCAGATCTCTCCAACTTATTTTTGAGGGGGAGAATTGCAGCCACTATTAATGCTGGTATAAAGAAAGCGTTTTCTTATCTAACGTTGTACAGGTTAAAAGTGCACTAATCAACGTTCGATACTGAAAATGGGGTATAGCCAATAGCATTTAACCTTTTCGCACTCAATTTTCAAAAACTTCAATTATTTCCCTTCATGCGCTTTGAAGAGCACGTGGGAGAGAGAACTGAAAGAGCAGAAAGAAAATCCTCAAGTTGATTTACCAATCAAATTGTAGGTTTCATTTCAATAATTGTTTTTCAGCGATACCATTTAGAGTGTTGCCGGTTATGGAAAAAAACCATTGTAAATGTGTTTGAATTGATCTTCATTATTGAGCTTAAGATGTAAAGCGTTTGATAAGAGTTAGTAGTATCAGTTAGTGTACGCAGTGTTTGTTTAGCACAGGTTTGGTAGTATATTTTGCGCTGATAAGCAATTGAATTAGTTGAAGTGATTTACGAGTTGAGTTTATTACAGACTAGATTTAAATTTTAAACCTCGATTAAGTATAGGTACTAGGTAGTATTTGCGCTTTGCATTGCAACGTGTCATTGTATTTCGCGCCATTGTACACGTGATTGGTACCCGGGTTTAACGCTTATTCGCGCTATGTACGGTCGCGCATAGGATATTTATATCGCTTTTACGCACATTTACCGTACTTGATTGCGTAACATCCCAATATTGTATGCATATTACACAACTTTTAGAAACGAACTCTTTATCATTGAAGTTCAAGTGAATAGTTGTACTATTTAACATTGAAACATTACAAAAATGAATAAAGATTTAGGAAATGTCCATACATCTTGGGAATTAAAACCACCACCTTCCCCTGAACTAGCTATGGCGGGCTCGGCCTCTGTTCATTTGTCGGTGGAGGAAATGCTCGGCATTATTTCACATAAATTCAATTTGATCCCAGCCAAAACAGACCATGACACGGGTGCCATCCCGAAAGTGTCTGGCATGCACGCGCCTGATGCGTCGACTCCTTCTTTTGTGTACCCATCACCTTTTACCCAGCAGCCTTTTTTTGCCCAAGCTTCCAATATTTTCTGGTGATGACCCTACACCCAAGGGTGAAGTCCCTTTTATGGTTTGGAGATATGAGGTTCAGTGCCTAGTTAATAACCCTGAGTTAGCACATCAACATTCGGCTGTTTTACAAGTAGTAAGATCATCTCTCCGTGGATCTGCTCGATTAATGATTGTCCCTTTGGGAGATCAGGCCGTTATTTCTCAGGTGCTTGAGAAGCTTGATGCGCTATACGCGAATGCATCTTCAAGAGAAGAATTGATGACTGAATTTTTTAATAGCATTCAGTTGTCTGAAGAAAGTGTCACTTCATTTGCTTGTAGACTGGAAACACTCCTTCAGACTATTATTAATAAAGGACATCTTCCCTTTGTTGCAAAAAATGACCTTTTAAGGCACAAGTTTTGGACCGGCCTTCATTCCGATGTACTTAAGCTTCAAACCAGACACAAATACTATTATATCACTAATTACAATGTTCTTCTCAGGGAAATTAGACAAGTTGAGAAGGAAATTACAAAGCCTGCAATCAAGAGTACGTCTTCAGCAAAGAAAACATTGCATAATCCAGTATCTGTTGAGCAGCTGACACAGCGTTTAGACAAAATGGAGTCCCGTTTCAATGAATTTGAAAAAACTATTGAAACAAAGTTCGACTCTATAATGTCTAAATTGGATAGTAAGAATGGTAACTTTCACAGACTTTTTGTGTGAAGGCTTGTAATCGCAGAACAGTTACTGTTGGTTCGTTTGAGACGGTGACCATTAACGGTATAGCGCGAGGCTTGAACAATAGAATTTCCACTGTTGTGACAGAAAACATTGATGGAATGTCTTCTTACACCGTCTGTCCAAGACTAGTTAAGGTTAATACGTCATCTTCGGTAAAAATCCCTGTTCGGATTTGCAATATGACTGCTAGAACGTTGTCTTTTAAGCCTAAGGCAAACCTTTGTGAAATATCACAGGCTAAAGTTATTGATGACGTCACATCATATTTGCCTCAGGATAACTTTGAAACTCCTTTGGAAGATTTAGGTTTTTCCATTGATACTTCCGTCTTGACAAAAGAACAGTTAGATAAACTTTACCAAGTTCTTGGCCAGTGGAAACACGTCTTTTGTACTGCAACTAAAGACATTGGTAAAACTAGCCTTGTAAAGCATAAGATTATCCTACAAGACGAGACCCCTTTTAAGCAACCATATCGAAGTATTCCTCCGGCTATGTTTGAGGAAGTCCGTCAACATGTTAGGGAGTTACTTGAAGCCGAAGTTATAAGAGAATCAGAGTCACCCTTTTCATCGAACGTTGTTCTTGTACGTAAGTCATCGGGGGCTCTTCGTTTTTGTATTGATTGGCGAAAGCTAAACAATAAAACTAGGAAGGATGCTTTTATGTTGCCCCGGTTTGATGACACAATTGACGTCCTTTCCTCTGCTAAGTACTTCTCGAAACTCGATCTTCACTCTGCGTATTACCAAGTTGAAATTGAGGAAGAAGATAAGGCAAAAACTGCTTTCAGTGTTGGTCCGCTTGGTTTTTACGAATTCAATCGTATGGGGTTTGGGTTAACAAATGCTCCGGCAACATTCCAGAGAATGATGGAGAGATGCATGGGTGATATGCACCTTCGAGATTGTCTCATTTTTCTAGATGACATCCTCATCTTCTCTTCTACATTCGCGGAGCATTTAGATAGGTTACAATCCGTTTTTAAACGACTAGATCAAAATAATCTTAGGGTTAAACCTTCTAAGTGTGAGTTCTTTAAAACCTCAATAACTTACCTCGGACACGTTGTTTCAGACAAAGGTATTGCAACTGACCCGGAGAAGATATCCGCTAAAGATTGGCCTATACCTCATGATCTAAAATCTCTTAGGCAATTCCTCGGGTTCACCGGCTATTATCGCAAATTTGTTCAGAAATATGCCCAAATTGTTCAGCCTTTGAATGTTCTTCTTCAAGGTCATGGTTGTAATAAGAAATCGAAAAAAAAAATCAAGTTGAATAAGTCAAAACCTCCAACACCTTGGGTTTGGGATGTAGCTCAACAATTGTCTTTTCAATCTATTAAGGACAAACTTACTACACCCCCAGTTCTATCATATGCTGACTATAGTTTACCATTTATTGTCCACACATATGCCAGTTCACTTGGTCTTGGTGCTGTGCTTTACCAAAAACAAGACGGAGTAGAGCGAGTGATCGCCTACGCCAGTCGCGGTCTAAGACCCACTGAACGAAACTATCCGGCCCACAAGCTAGAGTTTTTAGCTTTGAAATGGTGCGTTACGGATAAGTTTCACGATTATTATACCCCCAAAAAACAAAGTTTTGGGGGGGGTATATAGGAGTCACTGTGTCGGTCGGTCGGTCGGTATGTCGGTCGGTCGGTCGGTCGGTCGGAAGCCATATTTTGTCCGGACCATATCTTAACAATGCAACATAGGATTTGAACGAAACTTCATAGGATGATACAACACATTGAGAGGAAGTGCGGTGTACAGGAACCATAACTCTATTTTATCTAAATACAAAGTAATTGCCCTTTGTTACTTTTTCTTATTCGTAGAGTCTTGTCCGGAGCATAACTTTAAAACTAATTGTTGGAATTTAATAAAACTTCATAGGATGATACAACACATTGAGAGGAAGTGCAGTGTATAGGAACCATAACTCTATTTAATCTAAATAAAGAGTTATTGCCCTTTGTTACTTTTTCTTGTCCGGAGAATTACTTAATAACTAACAGATGGAATCTAATAAAACTGCATACAATGGTAGAGCATAATCAGAGGAAGTGCAGTGTACAAGAACCATAACTCTAATTTACATAATTACAGAGTTATTGCCCTTTGTTACTTTTTCTTATTCGTAGAGTCTTGTCCAGAGCATAACTTTAAAACTGATTCTTGGAATTTATTAAAACTTCATAGGATGATACCACACATTGAGAGGAAGTGCAGTGTACAGGAACCATAACTGTATTTAATCTAAATACCGAGTTATTGCCCTTTGTTACTTTTTCTTGTCCGGAGAATTACTTAATAACTAACAGATGGAATCTAATAAAACTGCATACAATGGTAGAGCATAATCAGAGGAAGTGCAGTGTACAAGAACCATAACTCTAATTTACATAATTACAGAGTTATTGCCCTTTGTTACTTTTTCTTATTCGTAGAGTCTTGTCCAGAGCATAACTTTAAAACAAATTGTTGGAATTTAATTAAACTTCATAGGATGATACAACACATTGAGAGGAAGTGCAGTGTACAGGAACCATAACTCTATTTTATCTAAATACAGAGTTATTGCCCTTTGTTACTTTTTCTTGTCCGTAGAATTACTTAATAACTAATAGATGGAATCTAATAAAACTACATATAATGGTAGAGCATAATCAGAGGAAGTGCAGTGTACAAGAAACATAACTCTACTTTACATAATGACAGAGTTATTGCCGTTTGTTACTTTTTCATATTCGTAGAGTCTTGTCCGGAGCATAACTTTAAAACTAATTGTTGGAATTTAATAAAATTTCATAGGATGATACAACACATTGAGAGAAAGTGCAGTGTACAGAAACCATAACTCTATTTAATCTAAATACAGAGTTATTGCCCTTTGTTACTTTTTCTTGTTTACAGAGTTATGGCCCTTTTGTTGGTCGGTCGTAAACCATATTTTGAGTCAAGGTGCTGTTTTGGGGGTATTTATCATCTTCAGTGATATTTCTAGTTTATATGGGAACGAATTTCTTGTGCGAACTGATAACAATCCTCTCACATATGTCACGACGTCTGCAAAACTCGATGCCACTCAGCACAGATGGTTAACTGGACTAGCTAATTTCATCTTCACCATTGAATATCGCAGTGGCAAAAGTAATGCCGATGCTGACGGTTTATCTAGACGATATGTTTTCAATGAAGAGATAAAGGCCATACACCAGGCTGCAATAGTCTCGGCTCCGTTGGCCCATTGCGTCTCAGAGGTTGCTGCTGCTCATATGGCCAATGAGGAACAGCATCTTACTGAGCAAATGGCAAGTGTTGATTGGAAGCGAGAACAGCAGATGGACAATGACATTGCGAGAGTGATTGAACTAATTGGTAGCGGTTTTAAAAGGGGGGTAGAGAGAACACGTAAATGTTCGGAACTCCCTGCTGTACAGAAATACTTTCGAGTATGGGATCGCCTTTCTGTTGAAAATGGCGTTCTGTACAGAACCGCTAGCCAAGACAGTCAGCCAGTTAGACAGCTGGTGGTTCCTGGCTCTCATCGAAAAATTGCCCTTCGAGGTATTCATGATGAAGTAGGACACCAGGGTAGGGAAAAGTCTTTGTGGCTCGCACGACAGAGATTTTATTGGCCGAACATGGAGAAGGAGATAAATCAGTGGATAGACCAGTGCCGTAGATGCATTCTCCACAAAACACCTATTAATCGTCCCTTTGCCGAGTTGGTTCCCATCATGACAACAAAACCCATGGAGCTTGTTTGCGTTGACTTCTTAAAACTTGAACCTTGTAAAGGCGGTGTCGAAAACATACTTGTTATCACGGACCACTTTACAAGATATGCACAAGCCATCCCATGTAAAAACCAAACAGCCCACACAACGGCCAAGGCCTTGTATGAAGGATACTTCCGGTATTACGGATTTCCAGAGCAGTTGCACAGCGACCAAGGACGAAACTTTGTGTCAAAGACCATTCATGAGCTGTGTAAGCTTGCTGGTATCCGTAAGTCTCGGACTACCCCTTACCACCCAATGGGAAACGGTCAGGCGGAGCGATTTAATCAGACGCTTCTTAAAATGCTCGGTACATTGCAGAATTATCAGAAGTCTGATTGGAAAGCATACGTGCCTCCGCTTGTACAAGCGTATAACGCAACTCGGAATGACGCTACAGGTTACGCCCATCATTTTCTGATGTTCGGCTGGCACCCCAGACTCTGTATTGACGCATATTTAGGTACCGATCCAACCTCCGGTTGTTCCGGGGCTGCGGATCACACGTCATATGTGTTGGCACTCCGCAAACGTCTGGAATTCGCTTATAGGACGGCCGCCGAAGAAGCAGGAAAAGTTGCAGGGCGTAACAAGACCTACTATGATGCAAAAATCAGAAATACAAAACTTGAAATTGGTGACAGGGTACTTGTCCGGAGAGTTGGTTTTACAACTACCCATAAAATCTCGGACAAGTGGGACAGCGATGTCTATATTGTACTGTCTCAGTCAAACCCGGACTTACCAGTATATAAGGTTCAGCGGGAGTTTAACCAAGGGCCAAAAAAAGACTCTGCACCGTAACATGCTACTGCCTGTCAATTCGTTACCTGTTGATGAGATATCACAACCATCAACTAAGGATAGTAGAAACTGGAAAGATACTACTTTAAAACTCCAACGTAGCGGCTTTGCAAAAAGCTCTAACAGTAGTAGTAGCAGTGGGTCAGAGTCCGAGGGTGAAAGTTTCACTCAGAAGTATGTCCCACCACATCTTCGTCATAGGGTTAGAACTCCAGCTTCACCGAACCTTTCCCAAATCCAGGATTACGATCCTAATGTATCCACGGTCCAATCTGCGGAAAATATTGAAACGGAAGTCGGATTTAACGAGAGTCGGCAGATATCCCCAGAAGTACCGATTCTACGACGAACTGTCCGTAACCGTAAACCCCCGGATAGATACTAAGATTGTGCTAACACAATCTCTGCAACAATTTCTAATTGAGAAATATTTGTTTAATCATATGTAGTCGCGACGGTTTCACATCATACACATTATACATACGGATTAGCATTTAGTTTTTATTTTGTAGCAATGAAATGTATATTATATACTGTAGACAGACTAATTAATTTTTTATATAGCCTAACATGTATTACAGCGCTGAATGTCAGGAGACATTCTTTTCAAAGGGGGGAAGTGTGTAAGACGGTGTATTTTCCCGTGTCGCATTGGGCGTGGTTGTATACATGTACCTGCATTCCAATGGAGATGCACGGGAAGGATCGTGCGTGTATGTGAGGAACGTGCCAAACACTTTCTGCGCGCGCATCCACTTGCGCCGCACTCGTTCACTTTCCCTCGCTGTTGCTTCACGGCAGGTTGCTATCAATACTATGTTAATACTTTTACAAGTATTATATTATACTCCTTGGTAAGATATTAGCTACTCGTTAATTTCTTTACTGTATATATGTCGTTTGTCATTTATTATACTTTCGGTTATCTCATGTTTAACTCATAATCATCGTACATATCATAAACGTCCATTTCAGGCTTAACTGTACATTAAAAGATTCGAACTACAACCGTATTGTATGTTATAATACCCCGGTTACAGTAACAAAGACTTGAGCGTAAGACTGGAAACCAAACTAGTATTGTCATATGATATTTATGTAATGGTATTTTGACACTCCCAGAGAGGGCTTTATGTGATAAGTTCATATATGAGCCTGTCCGTTGATGAACAGTAGACTGATCAAGATATACACTGTTCACATATCACTAATATAAGCTTGTGGGTACCTTTTTTCAATTTGGGTAGATTCTGATAAGACGGAACAGGTTTACAGGCATACTGAAGGCTACCAAGCGATTGTTGGTCAACACAATATAGTAGAATATATATAGGCCTATCTATAAATATTGTTACGTGTAGTAACATTTTTAATGTTACTGCGCAGCCGGAATATTATATCCTCTCACTAACCCTTCCCCTGACGGCAGGTGATATTCATACAAACCCATGAAGAATCGCTACTTGTCTATTGTAGTAGATGTCATAGCATATGTCAAATGAGTATAAACTCAATATCATATATTCAATACATTTTGGAATACCCAGACAATCCAGACGCCGCTCAGAGTCCGGCCGAAAATCGGGCAAACATTGACCGGGGACAGGCTAGCGTCTGGCCGACCACCCACTGTGGCTCGCAGGTTCTGAAAGCCGGCTCATCGCATTATTCATCAGATCATCCAGTCGCGCTCTTCACAGAAGGTTAACACACAGTTTATCTCAAAAGTGTTAGAATAACAGTACTACAATATGCCCTAGAAAATATGGGATGACTGAAGGAGAAGAAGAGTGCAGAACCAACAAGAGAGTGCAAAACCCACACGAGAGTAAGAGTGGCAGTGAAGTGAATGAGACTATGCCTCTAACTAAGTTGTAGCGGTAGAGTACAAACGCCGAACTCTTCCTCAACCGAAGTGACATTTATTAAGGGAAAAAAGGACGCGCATGCGCAGACAAATGTTTACAATAATATTTGGATATCGAAGTAAACACGTTGGGAAAAGATATTTTTGTTTTCGTTTTGCGTATTTAACTAAAAAACTAATGTTATCATATATTTATATCATATATTTAAAGGCGGATTTTGTGTTTTTCGAATCAAACAGTATTTCTTAAGCCATCAAATGCTGATTCCCGCGCTAACATCCAATTGCTGCATCTTGCAGCAACTCTTGTTAGTAGTATGTCTTACCAAAGAGAGAAAATGATGAGTTGTATAAAGTTTATACTATAAACATACCCGAGTCTAAATCAACATCGCTCGACACGATTTGACGATTGACGAAGCTCTTCTGATTGACTAATCGCCATGAAACATGAAATAGCACCTAATTTGCATTCAATACGTCCAGATACTTATCTAAAGGAAAGAAATAAAGTTTTTAGAAAAATATTTTTTTCGTCAATTTCATCAACATTTTTGACAAGTTAACGAATTGACGAACTTGAAGAAGCTCTTCTGATTGACTGATCGCCATGAAACATGAAATAGGGAATAATTTGCATTCAATACGTCCAGATACTTATCTAAAGGAAAGAAATAAAGTTTTTAGAAAAATATTTTTTTCGTCAATTTCGCCAACTTTATTGACAAGTTGACGAATTGACGAACTTGAAGAAGTTCTTCTGATTGACTGATCTCCATGAAATATGAAATAGGGTCTAATTTGCATTCAATACGTCCAGATACTTATCTAAAGGAAAGAAATAAAGTTTTTAGAAAAATATTTTTTTCATCAATTTCGTCAACTTTATTGACAAGTTGACGAATTGACGAACTTGAAGCTCTTCTGATTGACTGATCGACATGAAACATGAAATAGGGCCTAATTTGCATTCAATACGTCCAGATACTTATCTAAAGGAAAGAAATAAAGTTTTTAGAAAAATATTTTTTGACGAATTGTCGAAGCTCTTCTGATTGACTGATGGCCATGAAACATGAAATAGGGCACAATTTGCATTTATTCGTCTAGAAACATTATCTTAAAGAAAGAAATAAAGTTTTTAGAAAAAATGTCACAGTTCGTCACTCGTCAATTCGTCACTCGTCAACCTAACTTCACGGACCTATAACAATGTCACAGTTCGTCACTCGTCAACCTAACTTCACGGACCTGAATATAATTACTTATGAATAACTGAAAAGATCTAAATAGATTAAATGTATAAGATAACATGCAAAACCAATATAAAGCATTATGAATACTCAAAACTGCAACCCTTTGAAGTATCTTTACAAAAATATATACACATATACATGCATACATACATACATACATACATACATACATACATACATACATACATACATACATACATACATACATGCATACATACATACATACATGCATACATGCATACATGCATACATGCATACATGCATACATGCATACATGCATACATGCATACCCACACATATATATCACATATGCATCTACTATCATCAATCAGCCCTTCTCCACATAGTAATTATACGATAATTATCTTTTTACATATTTTTTATTATCTTAATTTATTTGTACCCCCACCATAGAACATTTACATTTAACTTGTTTGAGCTTTCAGTTATTGTCTTGATTTGCGATTATCTCTTTTTTTCAAAGTTGTCTTGGTTTGGTTTTAGCCAACTCTTTTAGTATATCCCTTTTCCTTATTGATATATATTTGCTTTTCTTAACGTTTTGTGCTGTTGAATAAAGTTTTCTAATTTAGGGGATATCTATCAAAGTTAGAGATATCTATCTTATTTAGATGTATCTAACACCACTAAAATGTAAAACGGCACGCCGTATACATGTCGTCGTCTTTTTTACTAGAATATTGGTATTGTGTTTCAGATTCCAAGCGGGAAAATGTTCCCTAATTTATCTGTCTGTATGTCTAAAAGTCCTCTGCTGCAGATTTG
The DNA here is from genome assembly GCA_031761405.1 of Serripes groenlandicus. Taxonomy (NCBI): domain Eukaryota; kingdom Metazoa; phylum Mollusca; class Bivalvia; order Cardiida; family Cardiidae; genus Serripes; species Serripes groenlandicus. The sequence continues at coordinate 242,091,604 of JASEVX010000001.1, forward strand.
CTCTATGCTGGAGGTGGTTGTTTTACACATAAAACATTTGAATTTAATTTTTCCACTTTACATGTGAATCCGCAACAACAAACTAAAAGGTACAAGGAAAAATCGTGTCAATGTGTCAAGTAAAAAATATTGTTCTTATAGATGTTAATGAAGTTCTCTTTTTGCAGGTGAATTCAACAACACACAAAATGTTCGACTCATATAACGTGACACGTCTGAGGAGGGTTATGTTTGTTTTGTGTTTGCTGATCACCGTGCTGTGTATGACCGCGCTAGTGGTTGATTATAGGGAGAGTTTCGGTACGTACCTGCTCTTAAGAGCTGTGAAATTCTCCACTGATATAAAGCAATTTATCGTCAGGTGAGATTAAAGTGAACCATCACAATCATGTCAAGGAAACGTGTAGGTTGGTGCACAGTGGTCACTGAATCAATTGATTGGTATACCCTGAGTGCACATGTCTATGTTTACTGACCTTGTTATGTATTTAGTTCGAGAGTTCAAAGTAGCCTACATTGATTATACCATTGAAGTGTTCGTAATTTTAAAGTATGATTTGTGGTCCCGATTGACTTTTCGGTTTGGTATCAGTTGAAGTTACATGAAGTTCTATGTGGAAAATGATTAACTGACTGTGCCAATAACGTGTTACAATGGTTATATATATTGTACATGTAATAAGATAAAACTTTGAACTAAAACTGCATCTAAGGTATGGATTTATAATGATAAACACACGGTACAATCAGTTAACTAAAGATACAACATATGTGTAGCTGACAATACTATGAAAACAGCTTGGACAAACTTGTGATTTGAAAACATTGTGACAAAAGGAGGAATTACTTGTATTGATCTGGTTCTCCTAGTGCCACATTTTGCAAATCGTTTGTTGCCATTGCGTCAAACACTTCTTCATGTGAATCACGATTTTTGTTTTTCTTACAGTTGTAGGTAGGACTATTCAAAAAGCTTTCACGCATTCAAGGCCGTCAGATGGAACATGTACAGCAACTCCGTCTTGGTACAATCGAATGTTAAATCCGGATATAACATCTGACCTGACAAACTGGAATTTCATAGTTCGACAGACATGCCCTTCTTTCACAATAAACGTTAATCAAACCGTCAAACGAGAAAAAATCGGCTTCACATGCAATAACAATAATGCCCGGATATACACGTCATCTACTACGTCATCATCTGACGTTATGACTGTTCCGTTCGGTGATGATTGTTTGTTGAACGTCATTGACACGTGCTGTAAAGACGACAAGGCTGTTCCGAATGTTTTACATTATGTATGGTATGGTAAAAAGGAGATGGGATATTTTCAGTTTCTCAGTTTCATGAGTGGACTTAGATTCATGAAGCCGTGTTTGATTCTGATTCATGGGGAACATCTACCCTACGGTCCATACTGGGAGTCTCTCATCCTATTATCACCAAACGTGGTACACGTACAGAGAAAAAGAATAGAGGTTGTGTATGGAAATACGTTGTCTTTTCCTGAACACGGCGCAGATGTTATGAGGATTGAAGCTTTACAAAGTAAGAGAAAATTCTGGCTTCAAAACTATATGAATTCAATATATGTTCTGAATTTGTGCCTAAGCATATGTTTGGTCAGAAGCAAATTTGTTCTCCAAATTGACAACTCAAAAGTCTTGCTTGGAGCATACTATAGTTATTTTCTCAGCAGTCAGAACGTTATTAGTTTTATAGTTTCGGACACTGGTAAATTGCTTATAGTTATAATAATTGCTTATAAACGGTTTAGATCCTTCGTGACCTTTGAGAAAAGCTGTAGAAAATGGTTAAAAACAAGAGGCCAAAGGGCCAGTATCGTTCCACGGCCATAAGGCAAAAATCAAATCCCCAAACAACCCTGCCCCCTGGTGGCCATGTGTTTTACCAACCATCATGGCTAAAAGGAATCTTGTAGAGTGTCACCTAAGGAATGTTTCTGCAAAATTATTTGAAAATTAGCCTGACACTTTCGGAGGAGAGGATATTTTAAGTTTTCACTATAGCCATATAAGGCAAAATAGCCCCACCCTCTGGCGGCCATATTTTTCAACCAATCAACATGGCTTGAAGGAGTCCTGATAGAAAACATTTCTAGGAACATTTCTACACAATTATTTGAAAATCGGGTGAAGACTTTCGGAGAAGAAGATTTTTTAAGTTTTCACTATACCTATATAAGGCAAAATAGCCCCGCCCCCTGGCGGCCATGTTTTTCAACCAATCAACATTTCCTGAAGGAATCTAATAAAGGGTCACCCAAGCAACATTTTTACAAAATTATTTGAAAATCGGCCTGACACTTTCGGAGAAGATTTTTTAAGTTTTCACTATTTTTTTCTTTGGGAATTTTGAATGGATCAAAAATATTTGAAGGAATTTAAGAGAGGACATTGAGAGGATGCTTCCTATGAAGTTTCAACCAAATTGGCCAAGTGGTTAGGGAGAAGAAGTCGTTTAAAGGAAAAAGTTAACGCACGCACGCACGACGGACAATTCGCCTTGAAATAATTTCGACTGGTTTTCAGCCAGTGGAGCTAAAAAACACAAAGTTCATTTCAGCAGGATATCTAGTTGGAAATGATCTAGGTTGTAAACTGAAATCGTCTAAAGGTTTCAACTTGATGCATTCAAAATATGAGTGCCGCCTGCGGATAGGCAGAGATAATTTACGAACAGTGTAGATGAAGATCATCCTAAGCTCATTCTGGTTCCACACTGTTCGATTATAAAAAGAAACACTGAAACAGGATATGATAAACAATATACATTTAGATAAGATAACTTAGATGTGGAAAGATATACATATCTACTCTTGCCTAAACTGACCTTATTCATTCTGTTTATGTAACATCGTGAAAGATATTCTACTCTCATAAGCATTGTTGCTTTTGGTCAAGTAGAAGTTTATCACCACCAGGGTTCAATCTGGGATTTACTTTTGATGCGTCAATGGTCCTTTGTTATTCGAAAAATGGGTCATTACATGTTATAGGGACGTAGATAAGAGGGATAAGTAACTAAATTGTATACTAAAATATCACCCTTCCCAACATGTGTAACAAATAAAACTAAAAATGCCATTGAAGATATGACAATGACAAAGATAGTTTGTGGAAATTTAATCATTCTTCTATTGCAATATATAAACATGTTCGAATACATTGCCCATTTTGATAATCTGTTATCATTATGAATAATGTCAGTCGATTAGTTTTTGGAACAAAATTAGTAGAATTCAAAAATCTCAATACATGTCCCTTTTGAACCATTAATTATTCGAATTACAAAAGCAAATCCAGTTGTTCAATATATCTGTTACTTAAGTAGAATTTTTAAGTTTTCAGAATATGTCTGTTTTGTTTATGTGCCAAATATGACTTCAAAGCTTTATTTGCTACAAAATATGAAAATTAATTTCTACATGTGATGTTTTAACCAGATAACAGGTGTACAGGTGGAGTTGCTTATCTACGTTCCTGAATCTTAGTATGCTTCTACTCTATCCTAGACCAGTGAACTTCACGAAAGACGAAAAAATATCGCTCTATGAGCAACTATCAGTGCCATACTATAGTAAACTAAAAATTACTGTAATTAGCCGTCCCGAGAGAAAACCAACATTATGGCCTCTGCGTAATGTATCGAACCAGATCAGCCTGCACAGTCCGCGCACATTTCGTCTCAGGGTGATAGGGGTATAGAGGAATGATTTCTGAAACAGAAAATCCACAGGAGGCGAAAAAGATCAGCCTGGCTTAGCTTTCGCGGCATGCTAAGGCTGATCCGGGTTAATACTTTACGCAGAGGCCACAATGTTGGTTTTCTCGCGGAACGGCTCTAATTATGTTTTGCATTTTGGGCGCCTGTGTAACATTAGATACTGACACAAATAAAAAGTAGTCTCAGGAGTCATTTTTAAACAGACAATTGATCAATGTGTAACATTGAAAAATGACACTACCAGTGACAAGTTGTTTGCAACTACTAGTCCGGTATTGACTTTACTTGGTACAATAATACACAACCGTAATAGTTGACACACAACCACTTAAGTCAATGTCATTGAGTGTAAGGTTAAACTCTTAAGCCCCAGTCCCACCGACCTCCCGGACTGTCCCTGATCGTCCCGGACTGACATTTGGCCGATCCGGGGTCAGATCCGCGTTGGGTCCGTACTTATCCGGGATGACCCTGGATGGTCCGTCATGGTCCGGGACCACCCGGCAATTTTAAACCGTGTTGGCTCCGGGAAGGTCCGTAGTGGCACCGTGTTGATCCTGGGCGATCCGGCATGTCGTGTTGGGTCCGGGGCGGTCCGTGTTTGATACGGGGCAGTCCGTGGCTGATCCGGTATGGTCCGGGCCATTCCGGAACGGTCTGTGGCGCTGCCGTGATGGTAACGGGGTCAGATCCGTGTTGGGTCCATCTATGATTCGTGTTCATCCGTTGTGGTGCCGTGTTGGGTCCGGGGTGAAGATGGTTTGCGACTCAATTTCACCCAGGATCATCCCGGATCAAGATATCTCTTGATCCGGGGTGTTTCGTGTTAATCCGGGGTGCTCCGTGTTTGGTCCCGCTTCGGTGTGACTGTAGCTTTACGAGGAGTAGTCTTATTGAAACCCTATTCCACATTATAGTAATGCTTTCTGATGCTTCCGCAGCAATCGACTTTCGAAAACATTTTGCCAAATGGGGAAATGCTTAAAGTGAGCAATTTCTCCGTTTGCCACAATGTTTTCAAATATATTCTATAACGTTACTTCCTTTGTATAGAGAATTTCTTCTTTTGCCTAGATTGTTGTTGTGTGGGAAAGGGTTAACGTCCAGGATTGATGATGAAAATTAACATTATGATAAACGGGGAGGAAGTTTAATGCGATAATTTACTGTTAGTTAGACGTACGAAATTGCAGTTACATTGGTATTACCATTTTCATTTACTTGCCAAGCAATTCGAATGGTCGAGTTTAGTGTTCACGACTGGTTGTTTGATGATTGTCATTTAGTCGATGCACATTTCAATTAATAATCTTCTGTAAGACAGTATCCACTTGGATCCTTTAGCATGGATGCACAAGCAAATGTTATTCTACACTTAAAGTAATAACGTCAAAGTGAGTTCGTTTCTGTTTTCTTTGTTTTATTCGGCTTTTAGGCCTTTTTCAACATTGTTTCAGTTGTATCACTGCGACAGCTCACTTATTCATGCTCCCTGGATAAATAAAAAAACAAAACAGTACAAGGCTTGGAAATGTGCTTTGCCCAAAGGGCCCTCCACCATGACCGTCGTGACTTGGGATCGAACCCGGGACGCCCGGTTCACGTAACCATTCGGCCGTTATAGAAAGTTTCCGGAGCATCGTTGACCATTACCACATTTAACAAATCTACAGCAGTAAAATAAATAGAATGCACGTTGGCAAAATTGTAGAAAATCTCTATAAAACAATAAAGAATAATTAAATAAAGTTGAAAAAAGTTTGGCAAATGTTAATATTTTTCTTTTCTTTTTTTACAGCATTCAAAAAAATAGAATGCACGTTGGGATTTTTTTTAGAAAATCTCTATAAATTAATAAAGAATAATTAAATAGAGTTTAAAACAGTTTGGCAAATGTTTATTTTTCTTTATGAACAATCCCTCCTTTAGTCAAAGTATTCAAAAGTCGTCTACTGCAGAGGCGTAAGAAAGCGTCTGTATGTGGGAAAAGTAAAATTAGAGCATTGCTCATTTATAATATATATGTCACGTACATATTGCACTTTTCCATTTCTTTATACATTATTGTTTGTCCATTTGACATTATTTTGCGGCGAACTTATATATTCATGTTCTATAACGGGCACTTATAAGGCGCGATTTGCCCTATTCGCTATCGAGTCATATAAGCAGTCTGGTCAGGATCTGCCATATTAGCTATCGAGTCATACAAGCAGTCTGATCAGGATCTTACATATTCGCTATCGAGTCATACAAGCAGTCTGATCAGGATCTGCCCTATTCGCTATCGAGTCATACAATCAGTCTGATCAGGATCTGCCATATTCGCTATCGAGTCATACAATCAGTCTGATCAAGATCTGCCATATTCGCTATCGAGGCATACAAGTAGTCTGATCAGGATCTGTCATATTCATTATCGAGTCATACAAGCAGTCTGATCAGGATCTGCCATATTCGCTATCGAGTCATATAAGCAGTCTGATCAGGGTCTGCTATATTCGCTATCGAGTCATACAAACAGTCTGATCAGGATCTGTCCTTTTCTCCATCGAGTCATACAAGCAGTCTGATCAAGATCTGCCCTATTCGATATCGAGTCATACAAGCAGTCTGATCAGAATCTGCCCAATTCGCTATCGATTCATACAAGCAGTCTGATCAGGTTCTGCTATATTCGCTATCGAGTCATACAAACAGTCTAATCAGGATCTGTCCTTTTCTCCATCGAGTCATACAAGCAGTCTGATCAGGGTCTGCCATATTCATTATCGAGTCATACAAGCAGTCTGATCAGGATATGTCCTATTCGCTATCGAATCATACAAGTAGTTTGATCAGGATCTGTCATATTCATTATCGAGTCATACAAGCAGTCTGATCAGGATCTGCCATATTCGCTATCGAGTCATATAAGCAGTCTGATCAGGGTCTGCTATATTCGCTATCGAGTCATACAAACAGTCTGATCAGGATCTGTCCTTTTCTCCTTCGAGTCATACAAGCAGTCTGATCAAGATCTGCCCTATTCGCTATCGAGTCATACAAACAGTCTAATCAGGATCTGTCCTTTTTCTCCATCGAGTCATACAAGCAGTCTGATCAGGGTCTGCCATATTCATTATCGAGTCATACAAGCAGTCTGATCAGGTTCTGCTATATTCGCTATCGAGTCATACAAACAGTCTAATCAGGATCTGTCCCTTTTCTCCATCGAGTCATACAAGCAGTCTGATCAGGGTCTGCCATATTCATTATCGAGTCATACAAGCAGTCTGATCAGGATATGTCCTTTTTCTCCATCGAGTCATACAAGCAGTCTGATCAGGGTCTGCCATATTCGCTATCGAGTCATACAAGTAGTCTGATCAGGGTCTGCCATATTCGCTATCGAGTCATACAAGCAGTCTGATCAGGATCTGCTATATTCGCCATCGAGTCATACAAGCAGTCTGAAAAGGATCTGCCGTATTTGCTATCGAGTCATACAAGTAGTCTTGTAGATGCCATTCCATTTCAAAATCTTTGAGGAGAGAAGCTTTATTCAGTCCCTGGCTTTCACTTCAATCTCCATGATTTTGTATATATCATTTTTTATTACATGCCTGTTTATTTTCCGGTGGAAATACACACAGATTGACATGCGCAAATACACCACGACAGATTAAAATTCCGTATCTATATGCGGTGTAAATACAAGATTGTGACGTCATATAGTGACGTAACCGGTTTGATGACGATATTAGTACTATTTACTATTAATAAAATGTAAACTCAATAAATTTTCGCTGCTCATAGATTGTAGGTATGTAATAAAAGAAATATTATGTTGTGGGGTGGATAATTGAGTTCGTATTAACGACGCGTAGCGTGGGGAAATCCATATCTTAGCTCGACCTACGGTCTCGTAAGATATCGATTTTCCCACGCTACTTGTCGTGGAATACGAACTCATTTATCCACCCCACAACATAATATTCCGTATTTATTACATGCCCCGGTGGAAATACACACAGATTGACATGCGCAAATACACCACGACAGATTAAAATTCCGTATCTATATGCGGTGTAAATACAAGATTGTGACGTCATACAGTGACGTCACCGGTTTGATGACGATATTGGGCGGGGCATACGTATTGGAATGCATTATGGGGCGTGGCGTAATCATTGAAGCGATATCCATCCGCCCTTCATAATCTTAATTTTACGGATAATAAAATGTAAACTCAATACATTTTCGCTGCTCATAGATTGTAGGTATGTAATAAAAGGAATATTACGTTGCGGGAGCGATAAATGTGTTCGTATTGCACGACTCGTACCGTGGGAAAATCCATATCTTACTCGACCTTCGGTCTCGTAAGATATCGATTTTTCCACGCTACTTGTAGTGCAATACAAACCCTTGTATCGCTCCCGCAACGTAATATTCCGTATGTACATAACGTATGTAATTTATGCTGGGCGGTTTACGTGATTGTTTAAATAGTAAGAATATCAATCGCCTAAAATATTTCAATGAATATGGGTAATATAAAGATTAAAACTTTACAACATACAAAACGCGTGTTGGCGCATCAACGCAGGCTACTTTTGAAACATTGTGATCAAAGGTTATGACTTATGAACAGTTTAACCTTTTTCCAAATGTATCCAAATTTATTTATATAGATTTCTTTCTTTCTCCATATTTTTGTCTAAATGTTTTCATCGTCGTCTGCTGTGCACATATCGTTTTGTATGTTGGAAAAAGTTTATATATTTCACCATATTTATGTTGTTCTCATTTCAGAATACGGCGGGCTGTACTTAGATTTCGACGAGATACTATTACGATCAATTTCCCCGTTAAGACGATACGAAATGACCATGGGCCACGAAGAAAAGGAAATGTTTGGCAACCAGTTCATTTTGGCAAAGAAAAACGCAAGTTTTCTCGCCTTGTGGCACCAAAGCTACAAGAACTATAAAACAGGAAATTGGGTCTGGAATTCGTTAATAACACCTTTTAAACTCTCAAGGGAACATCCAGAACTTATTCACGTTGACGGGTTTAATTTTACACGTCCTAATTATGGACAAACCAAGTTAATATTCAAGGAGAATTATGATTGGTCCACTAATTACGCGATGCACTTGTTTATTAGAGTTTACAAAGATCCAATTGATGTTAAAATCATGCGAACGTTGAATACAACAATTGGCGCCATTAGCAGATATGTTTTCTTCGGAAATAAAGAATTATGTTGGCATTAAAGTAAATTGTGCTGAGTCTTCTCTTCAGTTGCTGTTAATTTAATTAAATATGCTTGCCGATACGAATATAAAACTATTCACTCATGTCTACATATATTAAATATGCAGCAGACGACGTTGAAAACAATTGAGTATGAATATGCAAAACCACTACAGAAAAATGAAGAATTTGCTCAATGTAAATTATGAAAAAGGCTTTAAAGTCGACCAATCTTCAGCCTTTGGTTCAGTATTAGGATATGCTGAAACAGACAACATTTGTTCATTGACACACAACAATGGACCGTCAATATTCTGTTATTGACGCCGCGTGGAAGCGCGGTGTTAGTATGGGATACGTTTTAATGTTGTACCATGGGGTGACGTAATCGAAAAGGGTCAACCAACATTATTATTGTTAAGAAAAACTCTGTTATATGTTTGAAAAAAAAAAAAACCTGTATGAATAAATAAATTGTATAAAATTATTAAAGAAACAGCAAGATACAAAATACGTATGTCTTCTACCTTCTTCTACCGTTATAACAAAACTTTAGACACATGTAATTGGTATTAATAACTTTCCCCTAACTTCCTAGGCTACGCTTTTTTTTTTTATAGTTTCTGGCGATGTTTTTGCCTATTTACGATATTGAGATTTTTGAATAAATGGGTAATCTTTAAAAAGTCAATGATGATTCATTTTAATTACTACATATTACAGTATAATTCTAGAAACTGTAAAAACAACGTTAACCCAACTATGCAATAAGCATGGCCGTAACGTGACCCGTTCTATTATTTGTAACGCTTGGCGATTTTGGTCATTCTTATTTAATAGACGACAAGTGTCATCGGTTCCCATAGAGTAATCAATTTGTCTCTGCTTCCTTCCGCTATGAATACTTCGCTGTTTTCACGATTTCATCCGATTTCTAAAATTCATTGCATTCGTACCCGGTTTTTCATGTTTCGTTCGAGATGAACGATTCGTACCAACTGGTTTTCGCTCTTTGCCCTTGGGGAACTGACTTGACCATTTTCTTTTGTTTATTTTTTCAGTTTTCTACTTTCATGTTCAAAACGATTAAAGTGACATTACAAACAAACAAAACAGACTTAATAATTCTTGCTATATGTTGACTATACATGTGAACTTTTATAATGCTCAATCTTGATCATACATATCTTTCTTTTTAATTACTTCGTATTTTTTGTTTATATACTCCCGTTTTTGCTATCATACTCCTGCTAAACTGGAAGGAGAATAGACTTTCACCTCTCCTTCCTAAGCTTGTGTCACACTTAACTTATAACTAGATGCAATACACCTGAATATATGTTAATATTTAAGCACCTAATTTATCTAATGGATCTAGTTTAAGGATTTAAAACAGTTTATTGGTAAAACAAAGAAGAAGAGAAACTTCAGCTTGTATGACACATTGCAGTTGCAGTGAATGTTAAGCAAGCCGTAAACCAAATGGTTTCAGGACTAAACTTGTCATTTCACGACTAAACTTCACATGCTGAATATCACATATAGATCGTAGCATGTAAAACGTTTAATCCCTACGTCAATATTGACCCTTTCTGCTCTTTGTAACCTTTTTATATAGGCTATGGTAGCAATATAGGCACATCTTGGCCTTCTTGTTTGATATAAAGGGACATTTGACCTTCTTGTTAGAAATATTTACATCCTGTCTGCTTGCACAGGTTATTTAAATGTACTGAACTGCATCTGCTTCCTTTAAGTCATGCTTCAAAAGCATGCGCGGCGTCAACATTCTTCTTGTAATTATTGGAGTTTTATACCGCTTTCAACATTATTTCAGTTATATCACGTCGATAGTTCACTTATTCATGATCCCTGGGTAAACAAACCAGTTCTATGCTAAGAATTGTGCCTTGCCCAAGGGCCCGTTTGTACTTTGCTACCAGCGAAATTACATATTGGTCATCCATACAATACAGGCAGTCTTGGAAACTCTTTAAGAATGGCTATGATGACTAACTGTACAAGAATGTAATCGCAACTAACTGAAAACATTGTGACCAAAGGAGAAATTACTTATACTGAGCAATTTTCCCTTTAGTCAAAATGTTTTGAACTTTTTTTAATCATTATACTTTCATCTATATATACTCACACGAAAAAGAAAGTGTGCACTTTTAAATTGGGCATAACTTTTTTGTTACAAAGTTTAGATATACGGATTTATCACCATGAGTGAAGAAAACAACCCTTCACACATTGCACCCATTTACTCAATAGTATGCAACTTTTCGCTCGTGCTACCCCGTGCACGTAACTTGACAAATATCCGAAGACAAAAAGGCAGTTACAAAACATTACAAATATGCAACTTTTACTTTTCACCCCTACGTTATTCACACGTTAAACAATGTTCTGATAATTATCAAATTTCAATTAAAAGTAAAACATCGTATAGCCAATACATTTTTGCACATTTTGATACCAAATTTGCCTATATTTTGCTTTTATAAGTATAAAAAAAATTCCCTCTAACCATGTGCACACTTTCTTTTTCGTGTGAGTATATATTTTTTCTTCGGCGATAGCTGATTAACCTGGGTTTTGACCTAGATGTTAAACAAATGATGTAATGTGTAGACCAATCAAATGCTGTAATTAATGAATAATGTCGAAGAAATAAATGAAATGAAACCTTTTGATTGGTTCATAGTTAAGTTGGCGATCCTACGAGAGGCACTAAATAAGTGAAGTTTTAAAATGATTTGTTCTGCATACAAACCTTTCATTGTTTTCCTTAAAAAATAAATTTCATTGAAACAATCAGTGAAAACGTATAAAATATATAATATTTAAGAGCAAAATATTAACCATTTTTGAAACATTAATAAATGTTCAGTTATTTATCGTCAATTGAAACTTATACACCTCTTGGGAGCCTCGCGTAATCTTAAGTCATGTGACGGGGTATTCTAGGCCTTGATAATCTATTTATAGAAACTGAAGCTGGATGGAGATTGCCAATTAGCCTTTGGTAAACACATAGCTTATTGTTATGATTTAGTAGTTGATACTGGGATAAAGATATAAACAAGTTGATTCCATCGTTTCCGTTTACTATTTAATAATTTTTGAGAGTTTACATAATTTTGGCTGACACGTGGTTCCTGGGACAACCATTGTCCCAGGTGGTTCTAAAAAGAAAAAAACGTGCAAACTACACTCGATTACCGATTCTATAGTATATATTTTAAAGAACACTGTTCTAATCGAACAATGTTCCAACTGGTTCACGATTGTAATGCATTACCAATTCAAGGAGCTGTCGAATTCTTAGATATACAAAATCCCGCCCAAAAAGGAAATTTGTCCCCAAATTAACAAAAGATGTCTCCTTGAATGGTAACCAGTTGGAATTGGAAACAGAAATATACAACATACAACATGTTGGCCTTATCAGATGTTAACGCAGAAGCATAAATGTCCGAGGTTGGCCAAACAAAGGACGACAGACACTGGCCAGCATTTCAGCAGTAGGATATTAATGGTTATATTTCTTTAAGTAAACCATTAATATCCAATATCTCAAATGATTTCTATGAACCGATTCTATATCTTTTAAAGAACAATGTCCTAATCGAACAATATTCCAACTTGTTCACGATTATAATAATTAGGAGCTGTCGACTCATTAGATATACAACATTATTGCGCAAATCTTATAATTCATGCAGAATTACTGATTGTTTTGATTATTAACAAAACCTTTCTGATATTCAAGTCAAATAATATGCGCATGTTACATTTCTTAGTGTTTTCTCATATTGATCGCCGTTTATCTTTTTTAAAGATTTTTCTTTTTAATATTTGTCTAGATATTGTCGTCTGATGAAGATTTGTCATTTGTGGAAAGGTTAGACGTATTTTATTTTCCATACGTATGCACTTTACCTGACATAACAAACACATATAAAAATAGGTCGATTGAATTGAAAGCTTAAAGCTTATTTTTATTCTCTCCTCTATGTTTAAAATGTGGGTACATGATGAGGAAGTCGCGCAAGCTAACCCGGCACATGAACGTAACGTCCATTTACGTTAAAATCACTTTACCCACTAGGCTGTCGGGATCGGTCTGTCGAAGAAACTTTTGTATTCCAAAGGTTAAACACAAACAGCTCTTACGCGATTCAAAGGTTAACAAGCAGGTTCTCCGTTGTGTTAGGCCCAATGGAAGAGAATTAAAATAAACTTATCAAACGTATTATACGTATGTAGGAACAACTCTATATGATCCACGGCTGGCGTTTTGGGGTCTTATGGTCTCTCCGACATCATTTAACCCTTTCCCAGGTTCAGGCGCTTTATGATGCCTCTGCAGCAGACATCTTTAGGAAATATTATGGCAAAATGAGAAATTGCTCATAATGAGAAATTTCTCCTTTTGCTACAATGTGTTCAAATTTTTCTTGACTTCTAGCTGGGGATGCTTTTAGATGAATATCCAGACCTAGGGTACGAACCGTCACACCCTTCTGAATATCTTCTTTACTTGCTGACACTGTATTCCTGTTGTTGTTGATAAGCAATGGTACTTTTACAATATTGGTTTGATCTGTTGTTACTACAAACTGGCTCTGCCCGACATAGACGTAGAGAACCCTCTCCTTTCAAAAAAAAGAAAGGATATACATAGTAAATAGATCAGTTAAAAATATGGTCACTGGCCTTGACCTTTAACAGTTATCTGATAACTTGTCCAAATCTATGATACTAATGCAAAGTACTCATTTTCAAATCTTATTTGATAAAACGAATTTTTTATCAAGAACATGATATTTACCTTTGAGGAAAATTAATCACTGGTCATAAAAGTTACTTTTTCAGTTACTTCTTTATAAAAAAGTATCATTGTGGAGTGTCCTTGGACAAAGCACATTTCCTAGCCTAGTACTGTTTTTTTTAAGCCCATGGATCATGAATAAATGAACTGTTGCCGTTCTATAACTAAAATAATGTTGAAACGGCGTTAATCTCCAATAACTTTTTTTTATAAGAAAGTAATTTTGCTTAAAAGGGGTTCTAAAATAGACATTTGAACAAAGAGATAATTATTAAAGCAATTCATGACAGCAATAAGTATTTATATTTTAAAGCAGATGACGTTTCACTTGGAATGGCTGCTAAACAGTTGCAACAGGCTACATCAAAGGTTCAGAGCTGGCTCTTAAGAATAAACTTATGACCACATCATGCAAAACACAGGTGGTTGTTAAAAACAGATATGTGCATTTAATAGGGCAATTTTATCAGAAAAGTTCAGTGGAGCTTCTTATGGCAGGTTGCAGCTGACCACTCTTGGATAGTTTTGCCACAGATGTTGTAACATTTGTTCTGGCCAGTTTAGCATTTCACTTTCATATGGTCAAAGGGAAGTAACCCTTGTCTTATTAGTTGTTGGAAATTGAATGGAGTTATCTTGTATACATTATTTGCTTTCGGTTTACTCGGTTTTTATCGTGTTCCGCTTATATCAGCCTAGAAGATGCCGTGCCGAGATTTTGAGCATCTCAAATCTTAAGTTGTATGGTCCTGCACACTCTGTAAGTTAATAGCTTTCAGCTACAAGTTAAAACATGTATTTTTCTTCTTGAATGCCATATCGTATATGTTCTTTTCATAATTTTAGATAGTTGATTTAGCGTGCAAATTCAGCGTAAGCATGGGACTAAAAATGGAATGGCGCGGTGTCTTCTTTCTGACGTCACGTGGCTCTATTTTTAGTAGGTATTCCCTGCACTTTTAGGTTGTCCTCAATGATACGTGTTAAGAGATATATTTTCTTCGTGTGGTTTAATTAATGTGAATGAATATTATTATTTCTTATTTGCGTATGGTTTGAAGAGTTTTAATAGATGAGATCAGCTTATTGTGATTTATCAGTTTGTGCACCGTTTGCATAGGTTGTATTGTGCAGTTAGTGTTGTCCCTGATCATGCACCATGATGGGGCTTCACTGTTTGTCACACATTTTGTACACCTTAATTTTGTAGGTGTTTTTTGTCTTTGATCATGTAGGTCCACATTAGTTAGTCAATATTATACATGTATGTAGACTTAGTCAATCTTATACATGTATGTGGACTTGTTTTCTTGGTAAGCGGTGCAGAACCTGATGGATTGCAATGTAATGTTTTGACAGTGAATATAATAGTTGTTTGTTTGCTTTTAGGATTTTACCGTCAATAAAGAACTATGGTAAACTATCTGCGGACTTCTGTTTATGGTCTATATGGCAGAATAGTAAAATCAGAGTAATCTATGGACAGTTTGGACAGCTGAACCAGCACCTACGTCTTATAAAAGCCAAATCGCGTTAGCATGGCCGAGGAGGAACCACGAATACGGACCTTGACCGAAAAGGGTTTAGATCATTATGAAGAAACGCGGTTGAAAATATACCAGAAAGTGCAAACGTCCTATGATCTACTTAGTGGTTTATTGGAAGAGACAAATGTAGACCTGTAGAACCTGGAGGTCACAAAAGTGTTCTCGGACAGACTCCGTAGTGCACACGCCACATATTCAACGGTTTCAACAGAATTTGCAGACTTTTTGTCAAGAAGTAAAACTAAAAGAAGTTTGTCAGAGCTCGATGAGTTGGACAGAGAGGCGAAGTTGATAGGAGATCGCGTATGCATAGCTATGCAAAGGATAAGTGACATTATTGGGACCTCAGAGGCTGCCGCTTCTGTAAGATCAAAGTTATCTCGCGCTTCTAAGAAGTCAAATTCTCACGCGTCATTTTCTTCAAGTTCTCGCGCTCGCGCGGAAGCAGCACGCATTCGGTTAGAGTATGCCAAGAAAGAAGCAGAGCTGTTGAAGAAAATAGCACTCATTGAGGAAGAACGTCAATTTGCAGTGGCAAGAGCGTCAAGGGTTAAACAGGAAGTTAGTGCGGACATAACTGTTTTGAAGGTAGAGAGTGACGTCGCTGCCGCAGAAATGGAAGCATCTTATGTAGATGAAGCTGATGGTGTGTCGGTCACTCAACGTGCGAGAAATATCTACTTTAACTTACCGTATCAAGCTGCCAGTGAAAGATCGCAAGATTATATAGATGATTTACCTGCAGTGCCTAATGTTGAGACAGCCGGGACGCAAACTAGACTTCCAGAATATGCTTTTACCAATCCAAATAGACAATTTGAGTGTGATGATATTAGTGTGGAAAGTTCAGACTCTGAGACTTACCTCAAACAGTGTCCTAGTGAAGCGAAGCAGGCAAGCGTTTGTGAAATTCAAGATACACGTCAAGATTCACGTCTAGCAAGTATTTGTGAACGTCAAGATACACGTCAAGATTCACGTCTTAGAAATTCAGACACTGATGTTTTGACTAGTTTCCTGTTGCGGAAAGATATTATGCCACAAAGATTGAAGAAGTTTAACGAGAAACCGCAATCCTTCGGCGTATGGAAAGCTACCTTCAAAAGTGTGATGAAGGAACTAAAAGTAACACCCGTAGAAGAGATTGATTTGTTAGTTAACAATTTGGGACAAGAATCACAAATTTGGGCTGAAAGCCTACATGCATCGAACGCTTCGAATCCGGAAAGAGGCTTAGAGCTCATCTGGGAGAGATTAGAGAACTGTTATGGATCGCCGGAGATAGTTGAAGCTTCGCTGAAATCGAGACTTGAAAAGTTCCCCCAGTTGTCTAATAAAGACAATAAACGTCTATATGAACTCAGTGACCTTTTGCTCGAAGTGTGTTCAGTTAAAGCGGATCCTAAATTTGCCACTCAGTTCGCTGCCTACGACTCTTCATCTGGTGTCAATGCAATTGTGTGTAAGCTGCCATATAATCTTCAGCAAAAGTGGATTTCGCAGGCTGCGAAGTATAAGAAGGAACATAAAGTGACATTTCCACCCTTTTCAGTATTTGTAGAGTTTGTGCGAGACGCAAGTAAAATTCGTAATGACCCAGCATTTCAGTGGGATAATCAAGTGGCAGAAGTGTACCCAAAAACGGAACAGAGACAGAACTCTTCGGTAAACGCTCGTGTAGTAAATCGTAAAACTGACATCCAGGTTAACAGTGAAAACAGTGACGACAAGTTGGAAAGTAGTCAGCTCACACGATGTCCCATACACAGATCTGGACACAGTTTAAAAGAGTGTTACATTTTCGCGAACAAGACATGGGAAGATCGGCGAAAGCTGCTGAAAGAAAAGGGTATATGCTACAAATGCATTTCTTCCAGTAATCACGTGTCCACTAACTGTCCAGTGACGGTCACCTGTGAAATATGTATGAAGAAAAATCATCTTACGGTCATGCATCGAGATGGAACTGAGCATAATGTGCGTAATTCAGCTGTGCCTGCATCTGAGCGAAATAAAGTGACAGTATCTTCAAAATGTACTTCTCTCTATGGCCAAGGCTTTAAGGGCAGATCCTGCGGGAAAATTGTCTTGGTTGACGTACATTACAATGGTCAAGAAAGTACAGAACGTGTGTACGCTATTTTAGACGATCAAAGTAATCGCTCATTAATAAGCACTGAACTCTGTGACAAAATGAACGTCTCCGGTGAATCAGCAGAGTACACACTGTCCTCATGTTCGGGTAGTAGCGTCATGGCGGGGAGACGCGTTGCTGGCCTGACTGTGTTGTCTACAGATGCTTCAGTGCCTGCTAGCTTTGAATTACCCATATTGATTGAATGTCAGGCCATTCCGCAAGATATCTCAGAGATACCGACACCAGAAGTCGCACATAACTTTCCTCACCTAAATAAGATTGCTTCCTCGATTTCTCCATTAGAACAGGGTGTTGGCATACATCTGCTGATTGGCAGAGACTTACCTGCAGCCCACCATGTGCTGGATCAAATAACAGGGCCCAGAAACTTACCCTTCGCCTTACGACTTCCTTTAGGCTGGGTTATCATTGGTGAAGTGTGTCTTGGGAAGGTTCATCGGCCAGATTCCGTGCATACTTACTTGACCAACATAGGCAAGGACTGTCGAGCTACAATCTTTCAACCATGCATGTCTTACCTGACAGTGAAGGAACAAGACTTCATTGGTAGGGACGTTTTCCAAAGATCTCCTGACGATAACAAAGTTGGCCTGTCAGCTGAGGATAGAGACTTTATCAAGATTATGGATCAGAGTTTTGTGAAAGACGCTTCCGGACTGTGGACAGCACCTTTGCCTTTCAAGACATCAAGGCCTGCACTGCCAGATAACAAATCTCAGGCATTTAAACGTGCAATCCTGTTGAAGAAAAGCTTGGAAAGGAATCCAAAGAAGTGTGAGCATCTCGTCCAGTTCATGGAGAAGATTGTCCGTAGTGGCGCAGCAGAGAGGGCTCCAGACTCAACTGAAAATGGCAAAGAGAAATGGTATCTGCCACTATTTGGGGTGTACCATCACAATAAACCAAACCAAATACGAGGAGTGTTTGACTCGTCAGCTACCTTTAAAGGCCAGTCTTTAAATGACCTGCTGCTCTCAGGACCAAACCTGACCAACAGTCTGCTTGGTGTGTTGCTTCGTTTCCGCAGAGACAAGTATGCCATATCTGCAGATATAGAGCAGATGTTCTACAGATTCCTTGTGAATACTGAAGATAGAAACTTCCTACGCTTCTTCTGGTTTGAAAACAACAACCCAGAGCAGCCACTGACTGTTTTCCGCATGCGTGTCCATGTCTTTGGAAACAAGCCTTCCCCGGCCGTGGCTACATATGGCCTTCGTAAGACAGTAGAGAAAGCTGACACAGATGTGGAGAAGTTTGTCGCAAGGGACTTTTATGTTGATGACGCTTTGGCATCCAGACCGTCACGTGAAAGCGCAATTAGCCTGTTGGAACGCACAAAGAAAGCCCTGCAAGATAATGGTCAAATTCATCTGCACAAGATTGCCTCGAGTGACACTGAGATTATGAACCACTTTCCAAGGGAGGACCGAATGGTAACCTATACCTGTCCTATTTGCGAGATGGTGCTACTATTGTGCGACGAAGGTCAGGACTGTGCAAACTAACTGTAAACTAGAGTTACATCAATATAAGTGCGTTAAGGACACTTCAACATGACATTTAAGTGCGTTAAGGACACTTTATCGTGAATTTCTATGCATACATAGGACACATTAGATTGATATCTTTGTGCGATTAGGACACGTATCTCTAGTGGTTGAATCATCAATCAATATTAGTGGAACAGGACATTAAACTTCGTTATGAAGTTCTATGGTTCGATATTAGGACTGATATTATCATTTGGTAGAACTTTATGTCTTACAGACATGCAAGACTACATAACTATAGGTCACATCTTGTTTCGTTAGATATGATTTCGTAAATTAAGGTGTTATATCTTTCGATATAAGACGGGGAGTGTTCTGGCCAGTTTAGCATTTCACTTTCATATGGTCAAAGGGAAGTAACCCTTGTCTTATTAGTTGTTGGAAATTGAATGGAGTTATCTTGTATACATTATTTGCTTTCGGTTTACTCGGTTTTTATCGTGTTCCGCTTATATCAGCCTAGAAGATGCCGTGCCGAGATTTTGAGCATCTCAAATCTTAAGTTGTATGGTCCTGCACACTCTGTAAGTTAATAGCTTTCAGCTACAAGTTAAAACATGTATTTTTCTTCTTGAATGCCATATCGTATATGTTCTTTTCATAATTTTAGATAGTTGATTTAGCGTGCAAATTCAGCGTAAGCATGGGACTAAAAATGGAATGGCGCGGTGTCTTCTTTCTGACGTCACGTGGCTCTATTTTTAGTAGGTATTCCCTGCACTTTTAGGTTGTCCTCAATGATACGTGTTAAGAGATATATTTTCTTCGTGTGGTTTAATTAATGTGAATGAATATTATTATTTCTTATTTGCGTATGGTTTGAAGAGTTTTAATAGATGAGATCAGCTTATTGTGATTTATCAGTTTGTGCACCGTTTGCATAGGTTGTATTGTGCAGTTAGTGTTGTCCCTGATCATGCACCATGATGGGGCTTCACTGTTTGTCACACATTTTGTACACCTTAATTTTGTAGGTGTTTTTTGTCTTTGATCATGTAGGTCCACATTAGTTAGTCAATATTATACATGTATGTAGACTTAGTCAATCTTATACATGTATGTGGACTTGTTTTCTTGGTAAGCGGTGCAGAACCTGATGGATTGCAATGTAATGTTTTGACAGTGAATATAATAGTTGTTTGTTTGCTTTTAGGATTTTACCGTCAATAAAGAACTATGGTAAACTATCTGCGGACTTCTGTTTATGGTCTATATGGCAGAATAACATTTTCAACTGAATTGTTAAATTTTAATGTTTTCCATACCACAATAAAAGCTGAACTAATAACAAACAAGCAATTTCGCTGAATTGATATCCCCCGCCAATGATGGCTTGTTTGTGATTGATGGCTTGTTTGTGAGTGAAGGCCTTTATGTTGAATGTGCAATTGACCTGCACAATTATTTCAACTTATTCACACAAGAACAGGGGTATGAACAGAAATTGAGACAGATAAACATATTCTTCCTGAAAGAATAAAATAACGACACTGGTTTTATAAACAACTTTATTAAACTAAGAGTGTGAATTAAAGACATTTTTTCATAATTAAATCCCAAAGGAAAATGTGAAAACAAGTTTTTGCTACTTTAACCAACGGTGACACAAGTGCAATAGCTCCCTTTATTCCCTTTATTCAATTTGTTTACTTAAATCAACGGCAATAACTCTAAAGAAAAATGACCAATCCAAAAGAACAATGGACGGGCATCATCCCAGTATGTTGGTTCATATTTATTTCAAGTTTCATGAAATTCTACCAGCTAGTTATTGAGAAATGGCTGCGGACGTGGATTTTTCAATATATCAAGGGCAATAACTTTAAGGAAAATTGACCAATCCAAAAAACAATGGACGGGCCTCATCCCAGTATGCTGGTTCATATTTATTTCAAGTTTCATGAAATTATACCAGCTAGTTACTGAGAAATGGGTGCGGATGGACGTGACGGACGCACGCACACACGGGCGGACGGACAACGCCATTTCAATATCCCCCTCCCTGATAAATCAGGCGGGGGATAATAAAATGCCTTGATTGTAAATGGTATGAACAACTCCGCTATAACTTCATCCATTACAAGATCAAACACTTTCTTCTTTGGCTCATTTGTCCATGTTTTTATAGTCTCCTTAATGGCAACATGTTTTGGGAAGACGTCCATTGTAACCATTTCAAACTCTGAGAGAATGCAAGCATAGAAGTAACTTGTGCCGCATGTGGGGATGAAGTCTTCATGAGCCTTATAAAGACACAAATATCATAACAGTATTCCCTTTCCTACATGCAGACGCATTTTGACGCAATAGCAGCAGACTACTTTTGAAAACATTGTGGACAAAGGTGAGCAATTTCACCTTCGGCCACAATGTTTTCAATTTTTTTTAACAATTAAGCTTCCTTTTACAGAGATTTTTCAGCTTTTTCTCACTTTGTTTTCAAAGTTGTCTGCTGCAGATTTGTTGTATGTGGGAAAGGGTTAAATACAATATTCTTTGGTTATAGATGTGCTTTTGGACTTGATGTTGAAATGCAACTCAATTATATTACTACAATAACATTTTGTTCCTATTAGTATTTGTTTCTATTTATTTTGTTAAGGTGTTATTGATTGATAAGGGATTACACGGCTTTTAACAATGTTCACACAAGTACTACACTCAGTCTTTCTAAGCAACTGGCTGCTTTTCCAAATAAATTCAAAGTAAATTGGTGTATTTAAGGCGAATGACGCTTGCCACTGTGACTCATGTTAAACGTCAGAAAGAATGTCTGCCGAGCTGGGATTCAAACTCACAACGATATAATGATGAAAAAAACCCTGATATTATCAAAATTTAAAAACTAAAACATGTTATTAATTACTTAAAACTCATCATCAGCAAGTAAAATTATACCTTAAAGCGGCTTTTAACTTTTCCATTCACATTCACTCTTTGAACGAGTATCTTCAGGTTTGAGAGTGTCCCTGGATCGCTTGACTGTTTTAAGTCCAGGAATTTACGGCAAAGTTTCTGATTATAAAAAAAAAAAGAAACAAAAACACCAATTAATATCAAGATGAAGAATGTTACTATATTAATGAAATCAGGAGATACAGAATACAAAAACATGAACATTTAAGTTTTTTGGGGGGAAAATGACTGTATTTTAGTGATTTAAGCCTTTCCCACATACCATAATTCTGCAGCAGACAACTTTGAGACCATCTTGGCAAAAACATGAGACATCAGAAAACGTCTGTATTTTAAGAAAGAGTAAAGATGTGTCAGTATTAGCGATGCTTATATATATGTTCTGACAGTAATTATGTTAATGTCATTAATTTTGAGCTATCAAAGACCATTTAATGTAAACTTACTTCAAGAAAATCCTGTAATGTGTGAAACATCTCAATTATAATATTATTGGTTGAAGAGGAGCAAAACGTTCCCTTTGTGTGTGAGCTCCAGCTCTTAAGGATTTGGCTCCTTGAAGTCTGACACGTATAAGTTGATCACCACCAACTGGGACCTTTAAGTCCTGCAGGGCACATCCTGAAGTTGAAACACATTTGATTTATCACAGCATTTCCTTGGTAAGTACTGGTCCATTTATCTTGACACCAGCCAGTCAGTATAATGCTAACCGTGCAACCATGAGTGCCAAGGAGTGCCAAGGAGTGCCAAGGAGGGCAGCCATTACTACCATCTTTGGTATGACCCAGTCAGGAAACGAACCCATGATCATAGAAAAATATCATTGCTGAACTTATTCAATGTCAATAATTGTAAAACGATAATCACGGAATACTGATTCCCAAATTGTGCTTCTGCATTATTCCTTTCCTACAACAACACATTTACAGCAGACGAATTTGAACATATAACTACAAAAATAGGAAAATATTAATATATATATATATGAAAGTATAATTTTTGAAAAGGGGTTGAAAACAATACGGCAAAAGGGTAAATTGCTCATCATGAGCAATTCAAAATGCAATATAGCCTCACAGAAATAATTACCCCTGAATATATTGTTATCTATTTCAAAATGAGAGAAAATAATGGTATCTTCAATTTGAAGTTTATTCTGAAGAATTTCCAATAATAACCTCGACCAGTCTTTGTATACCATTTGTTGATGTACTGTTCATATTCATCCATGATATGTATACAATCTTGGTATGCTGCTTCGTTATTCAGGGAGACTGGAAGTATGTATACTTCAGACTTCGTTGCCATGTCTTTTTCATAATCATGGGGGATATGCTCAGGTACAATGTTTTTCATCCAGCTAAAATCTTGCCAGTAGAAGTTTTAATGTTTTCTTGAAATGTTTATATTCATCTTCGTTTGGAATAAAGTTTTGAGCTGTAACATTTATGTTATGTAGCAGGCCAGGATATAAGACGGATACTTTCAACGGTTACACAAAAAAAGAACATAAATTTAAGAATAAAGACAATATACAATACCTGATATCTAAATTGTCTCCATTGAATTTGCCATTCTTCCCAGTTGATATAGACTTATAGACTGAAGTAGGTTTTTTTCCTCCGCTTCTTGTCCATAAGTTGCTATGAGTGATCGTTTGGAGTGCTCTGTTAGTGTATACAATACCTGATATCTAAATTGTCTCCATTGAATTTGCCATTCTTCCCAGTTGATATAGACTTATAGACTGAAGTAGGTTTTTTTCCTCCGCTTCTTGTCCATAAGTTGTTATGAGTGATCGTTTGGAGTGCTCTGTTAGTGTAAGATGCACCTTGTTGAGTTTTGTCAGCAGCTACAATGAGCGAAATACATTGTCAATTCTAATATAAAATTAAATTAATCATCAGTGGAACAAAGAAATGAAAATATGTGTAATCGAAAATAACATATGTTGGACTCATTAACATCATATCTCATTATGTTAAAAACAACCCAGTCAATATTCCTTCAGTGGTCAATAAATAGTGGTTGATAGAAGTTTAAAAACTACACAATATATTATGAAACTTTTTATAAATTTCCTTAACTATGATTAAATCAATTTTAATATATCTAATGTGCAAAACTCCAGATGGAGATCAAAATTTGAAATGTAAGTAATAAATAGCTCAAAACTATTTTTGCAGTAAATGTTGAAAAATAGTCTATTGAAAGTCAATGAAAATGTACGAATTTCTTGAGGATGCATTCCATTGCTTCCACGTAAAATGGAAGCATAAACATTCAAACAATCAATATTTAGATGTTTATTGTACTGGTAAATGAAATTATAACTCTTTATTTTATCTCAGTTCTAAGATTCTAAAATTTTAGGACAACTTTTGAACGTTTTTAAATATAGGTATAATGAATTTCTTTACTGTTGTTATTTTCCTCATTTCATGTCAATTATGTTCAAGTGTAAAATACACTTGCATTATAAACAATCATATTCACTGGAATAAAAGAAATTATAAGACAACAATATTTTGAAACTATATTTAGTTTGCCCTCTCTTTTTTTGGACGGTTGTCGACAAACATCCGTTCCAGAGTCAACAAAATGAATACACGGATTTTCAGAGTTAATACGTTCTTTATTACACAGACTGTTCCGCCGAAACGAATAGTTCTAAGCGAGTAATCATGATGTGATCAAAGCGATGAAAGTACCAGGTGGGTCAAAGTACGGAAAGTATTGGTGGGATGGCTGTGTTGGTATTCGTAAATTAAGGTCAGACATGTGGTTGTATATGTATATACAGAAGAGATGTTTGTCAAATATAAATGCCTCCCTAGTCACTTTTTGAAAAGGCAGTTTAATTTAGTATGCCCATGATTTTTTTAATTGACTATGTCAACAACATTCAGACCAGATTTCATTATAACCTCTGCCAAGTTTGCAATGCTCGGGTGAGAGGTTGTGTTGGTAACCACGTTAGGGGAGTAGCCAGCATGTTATTATAAATTTTAATTGCGAAATCTGCAGGATGTGACATTATTGATGGTCATTAAACGGAGAAAAAAACAATTTACGTAGTTTTCTTTGAAATTATTAATAAACAGGAGGACCATTATTGTCCCTTTTCGCTCACCTGTGTAACAGAACTGAGATAGTTGTCCATGTATATATTAGGAAATGAAGCCCCTGGTAACCTTCAAAGCAGTCACCCGTGTTTTCTAACACTGTAACTACATTTACTCACAAGTACCTGTGAGTAAAACTAGTATTCTCACCCTCTCATACACACCAAACACCTCACATATTCCACAACTAATACAAGATAACTACATATTTAGGATATAGGCCTGTATTTCTGATTGCAGTCACTTTACAATAATATCAATTATATTTAACAATGGGCGAGTTCGATCGCAAACTTAAGTTTGACCAGACTTTGGTCGATTCTCTATGGTTAGTTTAAATGACGTCACTTTACCGACTACGGTCAGAGTTTGCTCTGGTGGCTGTAGTTTCTCTAAAAACAAGATGGCCGTCTCAGGTAATACCTGAAAACGTTTTTAAGTTTATAAATCTACTTTTAGGCGATTTTTAAACACCTCAGCCATGTAAATTGTCACATTAGGGATGAACTTCTGCCATTAAACAGCATTCTTATAATTTCTTCATATTGTCTCGCAAATCCAATGTAAATGTCATCATTGAATATCCCACAACAAATAACGGAAACAAACCAATCAGTCGTTGCCATGACAGAAAACTATTGTTCGACTAATGTGGCTAAATAACAGTTGCAGTCAGGATGTTCAGATTATGGGCAGGGTCAAAACAGAATGCTAAATAGTAAGTTTTGGGCAAATGTTTGATTTTAATGTGAAAAGTAAGCTCTCATGCAGTATGGGTTTAAATTTTGCGGTTGAACCCCCTTCTTCCTTGGTTTATATATTTAGGGACTGGTGTGCGCTAACAATGTGTGTGGAGCTAAGTGTATAGTTAGAGGTAAATTTGAATACCAGCTTTCGCGTCCAAGATTGATTGTAAAGGAGCCGGAAACATGTTAATTCTGACCGCATCCACAGATTGCCTGTTGTTTTGAAGTTTCTCTGGTTGTCCTACTTTATCACCCTGTTTCAGACCACTTGTGTGGCCTATTCTTTCCATAAAATTGACTGAGTGTGAATTCCAGTCATTTTCTTACAATTCTGATTCTCCTTGATATAGAAAAAAACTTGTAACCCTTTCCCTCATACGACAATTCTGCAGCAGTAAAAAAAAAGAAAATCTCTATAATTGAATGGATAACCTATCACTAAAAGTGGAAAACATTGTGGCAAAAGGAGAAATTGCTGGTTTTGAACAATTTCTTCTTTTGTCACTATGTTTTCAAAAAGCCGTATGCTGCAGAGGCGTCAAAAGGCGTCTATATGAGGGAAATGGTTAATAATACCAGATTGGATGTTATGAGAAATGTTGAGAGAATAAATGTTTGTGTGTGCCCGGGTAACAGAAAATCAGCTTCCAACTGTGTATTACCACCTTATTCTCGTTCGATCAGGTACATGCCTAGTGCGGCTTCCGGTACTAGACTATGGTCAGATGGAAGCAATTCGTTTTCCATAGGCGACCATTATAGCGTTTTGGGCTATGGCTCTTTCCCAACAGTAGAAATAATCCAGAAACCTATATTCAATCAAAGTTCATTATAAAAACTATCAAAAAGTCACAAAAAAGTCACATGTTATCCCACCTTTTTTGTTTTAGCTATGACGTCAAATCCTAGGTCACCCTTATACCGCAGTGAATTTTACTTTCAATTTCAGAAAATACATTTTGTTCTGAAAATGGCTCCTTCAACCTTATTAAATCAAAGCACTGCAGTGCTGACGGCCTGGGGGCTGCAGTAAGGTTGGAGAAGTAGGGAAAATGTGAAAGGAAATAACAATTGCAGCTTATGTTTATGTATGTATTGTTAAGAAGTTGAAAGATCATATCAAAAATAGTAAATATTATGAAACTGCCAATTTGAAAACAGGAGAACCTTGTGGCATTATATCAAAGGTAAATTTGACAGCAGGTTTAGGCAGAATATTTTGATGTTTCTGCCTTATTATATTGAGAAATACGCATTCCATCAAGTAGAAATAATTCTCTAAACCATGTACTAGACTGGGATAAAGTGTTTGAAAAATGCAAAACTCATCAAGACAATTATTTTGACAAAGATTCAAAATGCAACATCCAGTGTGTTATCAAGATTTACCTTCCTTTGGCCTAGTGACCTATTTTTGTTTACCCGATATGACTCTTATTCGAACATGCACTCGATATCATCAATACAAATATTCTGACAAAGTTTCAAGCTGCTGTAGCTGGGGCCTCCAGAGTATTTACACGATTTTCATTCAATTTGTGTTTAACCCGGCATGACCCATATTCGGTCTTGGCCTAGATGTCATAAAGATTAACATTCTGACCTGACCAAATTTTAAAAAATGTGGCTTTTACAGTGTTGACAAGATTGTCCTTCAATTTGGCCTAGTGACCTAATATTTAAACAGCCATGACCAATATTCGAACTTGGCCTTCATATCATTAAGACAAACATTCTGATACAGTTTCAACATGCTCAAGTTTAAAATGCAGCCTCCACAATATTAACAAGATTTCCCTTCAATTTGGCTTAGTGACCCTATGGGGAAAAGGGGGAGGAGTTGGGCATGGGCCCTATGGGCACCCGCTAAATCCGCCGCTGCATTTGACACGCTACTTCTTTGTTAACCATTAAGTTAGTCCGCCACTGTATTTGTCACTTCTTTGTACTGTTCCGTTCCTCTTCGCGAATGTTAATACGGGTAAACAAATCGACGGCGAAGCCGGCGATGTTTCCCGTCAATAGGTAATGTGTATGAACTTTGCCAAACTTTGCTATACCGTTTTTCCAAACATTGTGTCCAGAGTTGATTTTTCGATGCAGTTACGATTCTGCTACGTTTTGATTGGATGAAAAGAAAATATCGAAACAAAAAAAACTTCTAGAGGAAATAATTAAATATGATAATACGTACTCGATAAAGGAACGAGCACAAGTAATTTTATGTGTGATAATTCCCGTTTAATAACAATCGTCGTCTATTTCTAAAACGAGTTCAAATAAAACTCATAAGGGTTTTTTGACCTTTGACATTCTGGAAGTTATAAATCCAAATTCCTGTAATATGACGTCATAATATGACGTCATTATATTAGTGGTGCAGAGGTAGAGCGTCGGCCTTTTGTATCAAAGGTCCCTGGTTCGAGTCCCGTGATGAGTGGGTCCTGACTTTGGGATTTTTTTTTGTTTTTGTTTCACAATCGATGTAAAATAAATAAGTTTAAACTAAATGAACCAAAAGGAAAACGACAGCAATTATAGGAAACGTTAGTTTGGCTTGTCACAAATGTAGTTCCGTGAATTATGGAATCGTTTTATTTGAAGTACTTTATGAAGGGCAAGTTGATTATTTGTTGTACCTGTCATCATATTTTCATGGATGTAAAATCTTGGCTATATTTAAAAGTTAAAATGCTTTGTAATTGACGTAAATAACTGATCGTGCTGCAAGCAAGGGGCTAACTGCAGTTCGCGGAGAATTATTCACTGATCACAACATATAATAAATGTTTACCCGAAATAGGTAGCACCTATACCCATATTACGGGTAAACAAATCGACAATAGGTAATGTGTATGAACTTTGCTTAACCGTTTGCTATACTGTCTATCCAAAAATTGTGATTTTTCCATGCAATCACGATACTCGTTCGTTTTGATTAGATGAAAAGAAAATATCGAAACAAAAAAATTCTAGAGAAAATTATCAAATATGATAATACGATACAGGAACGAGCACAAGTACTTTTATGTGAGATCATTTGCGTTTAATAACACTCGTCGTCTATTTCTAAAACAACTCATAAGGGTTTTCTGACTTTCCGGAAGTTACAAATCCAAATTCCTGTAACATGACGTCATTCTATTAGCGTAACGCAACATAACCAAAAGGAAAACGACAGAAATGATAGGAAAGGATAGTTTGACTCGTCACAAATGTAGTTCCGTAAATTATGAAATTGTTTCATTTGAAGTACTTTATGAAGGGCAGGTTTATTATTTGTTGTACCTGTCATCATATTTTCATGGACTAAAATCTGGACCATATTTTAAAGTTAAATATATGTTTAACCTGATGATGATTTTTATTTTCTTTGCTTAGGTCGGTAGGACTCGTAAATAAATGATCATGCTGCAAGGGGCTAACTGCAGTTCACGGGGCATTATTTACCGATCACAAAAGTTAATAAATGTTTACCTGAAATAGGTAGCACGTATACTCATAGTACAATTGAAGGCAATATGATAGTGCAAATCAAATGAAAAAAAAAATTTTTGAAATTTTGTTTGGAGCAATTTAATTATTCTTTTTCAACAAATACATGCATTTCTTTAAGATAAGAAAGTGTCAGCTGCATATATTAAACAATCATATGTATCATGCCTCTCCCTTCCCATTCATAACAAATCTGCAGCAGACGACTTTGAAAATATCTGGACAAAAGTTAAGGACATTATTCTCTCGCCAAAAAAAGGTTATTATTGCCTTTTATCCCTATGTGTAAATCAGACCAAATTTTAAAGTACACACCATATGGCAATTCCCATTCATAACAAATCTGCAGCAGACGATTTTGAAAACATCTGGGCAAAAGTTTTTGTCTCGAACATCGTGTAGTGCCAATAAAGAAATTATAGGCTGGTTTCCGCTCTTAGAAAAAGTGCATAACCTGCGGTAACCAGCACATTGTTAAGGACATTATTCTCTCGCCAGAAAAGGTAAACATTGCCTTTTATCCCTATGTCTAAATCAGACTAAATTTTAAAGTACACACCATATGGCAATTGGATGGATTTATTCATAATTCATTGCTAAATTATTTTTAAACTAGCTCATAAAAGTAACAGATAATTTCTTCGACCAAAAAACCAGTGCTTGCATGTCAACAAAAATGGCGGCGTTCGTAACACAAAAATGGAAATTAGTCATGACCATCTTTGCTCCACACATTACTTCTTGCGTTTACATTAGTCATTTATTGAGCAATTCAAGTTGTAAAAAATTGACAGTTTGGTCAGGCATTTACGTTTGTGTTTCTCAAAGTTGAACCGTTTACTTACATCATTCATGTTTATGACACTTTCCTGTTAGAGAGAATTCCAAAGGTAAGATCTGCTTGGCATTTGTTAATAATCAATGCAAGGCTGTTATTCTGTAATACAATACATAATTAGACCAAGATAGCTACTTTGTAACATAAAATAATGGCTTACACTAATAGTAATAACTATACATATTTCTAAAACTTCTCTTAGTGAAGCTAGTCTCAATTTACAGATATTATCCTGTTGTGTCCTGGTTTCGTGACATTTAACATCGATTTTCGTGCATGCCCGTTTCGATATGATGAAGCAAGTGGTCAAATAAATATTATATTTCAAGATAAACAGTAACATAAACTGGTAACACAAATAAAAATAAGAAATATTGCGACAAACCTAATTATGTATTGTAAAAGTGTAAAAAAAAAAGCCTTCTTTTACCAAAATTTTATAAATATTTAAACAAAAATATTTTTTTTTCTACGACACAAACATCATCTTGTATTGTGTAAAAGAGGGACATTTTGACCCATTCCTTTAAGGGTTTTGGCCTGATACCGTCATGAACGTCCAGACGCTTTCTCCGCAGTACGTGACCTAATTTCATATTGCCAAGATATAAAGGGAAATAAACAAGGTAATAATGTAAACTTGGAAAAGTGCTTCCATGACATTGACGAGTTATGCAGACAAAAATAGCGCTCGAAAGATCAATTTTTTTTATTTCAAGAAACGAACTCGCAAGGGCCGAATGTAGGAGAAAGAAGGATACATAATGATAATGGGAACAAAAAATATATAAAATCTCATTTGGGGTCGGAAACCGGGACTAGTCCTCTGCTATGAAATAAATATGAAATAAAAATGTTGACAATGCATTGTTATGTGTTTTATTTATTTTCGCACATTAGCTTTGGCTATTTATATTTTTTTCATGAAAAAATGTTGGCTATTATTTTGTCTAGGCCAGAGCCAGCCCTGCCAATAACTGTTCAAAGTATAAATACTTCATACAAACTAATTAGAAGAAAAATTATCAGAATCGTCTCAAAAAAATGAAAAGGAACCATGATGGCTGGCGAAAAATCTGCTTAAGATTAGTTGAGTGCAGTCTTAGATTTCAGGATACAAGGAAGAATTTTCCTATCCAAAACAAAAGTCTTGTTTAAAGTTTCAACTCTTATACTTCAGTTCTTGTATTATATTGGAACTTAATTTTCATTGTGTTTTTAGCTCTCTCAAGATAAAGCTTCTCAGCTTATGATGTCACCTTGTCCACTATACAAGCAAAGTGTTTAAAAACATTTTTATTGACAGTCTGGCCTCTAACAGTTGCGCAGTACCCGGCAGGGTGAGCTATTCTGGACTGCAACAGCTCTGGTATCCTGATAAATTAATTAACAATATATTAAATCTTGTTAACTCAATAACTGTTTTTATATTGTAGATGCCCAGTATAAAATTACAGAGCTCCGATGGGGAGATATTTGAAGTGGATGTGGAGATTGCTAAACAATCAGTCACCATTAAAACCATGTTAGAAGGTATATTTCAGAATACAAATTGGTTCATCAATCGTGTTCTTTAGCCTTTTTTCCTATAAAGACGACTTCGGATGCAGTCATGCCTAGGCAACCATTGCTTTTTATTTTTAAACCCTTTGCTACAGTACTTGAAGAGGTATTTTGAAGCATCTTATTCTTAAGCACAGCACTTTCGAAAACTGTGGCGAAAGAAGAAATTGCTCATAATAGGTAATTTCTCCTATTGCAACAATGTGTTCAACTGTTTTTAATAATTATATTGTCCTTCAAAAATGTTTGACTATATTTTCTTAGAGTCGTCTGCTGAAGATTTTTTGCAAAGGCTAAAAATTTAAGGAAAAGAAGTAACTTTTCCCTTTTCTCTCAATATTTTTGAGAATTGTCTTCTGTGAAGGCTCTGGTCAATAATTGTTTGTTTTAAGGAGAAGGGAACGGGTTAATTTTCCATTTTATAAAAGGTTTGTACTGACAGAAACGCAGCATGAGGAAAGCCCCTATTTTCTGAACTATCAATCTGTTGTTTTTGACCCATCTGCAGTAGACAACATTTGAAAACATTCTGACAAAAGAAATAATGCATATATCTGGACTATTCCTTAGGAAGTACCATCTGGAATATTAACATAAAACTTTACAGGAGGCTTCCCCACCATGAAAATATATAGGCGCGTACAGGGTTTAATTTTGGAATATGACGTATACCCATGGAATTGGGAATTTTTGTGTTTTTTAAGGCAAAATTTTGAACTTTTTCGTAAATAATATGATTTTATGGTACCTGCCTGGATTGTATGTCTCTGAATAGAAACTTGAAAGTAACTTGTAAGGGAAATAACAGTTTTGTTTATATTTTCTTCTTTCTTTCCTGTTTTTTCTATCAATTTTTATTGAACTTCTGATTGGGAATTTTGATTGAAAAATTGGCGGAAAACATACTTTTTGCCATTGGGAATATGACCGATTACTGGCTATAAAATTGACCCCCGAAAAACCTGACATATATTATATTGTCAGCTTATACAGATTTTTATATTGTTAGAAATACTTATGGCCTGATGGCCCTTTGATATTTTGTTATACCTTATTCTTGACCATCCATTTGTTTGACCTGTTTTCTTGTTTCATTTCAGACCTTGGTATGGATGAAGATGAAGAAGAACCAGTTCCTTTGCCAAACGTAAATGCTGCCATATTGAAAAAGGTAGATATTATTTAACCATGACTTACACCATGTACAACAAATCTGAAGTCAATTATTTTTAAAACATCTTTAAGAGGCAAGTAGAAACATCCCTTAAAATGAAGGGACAGTATCAAATAGAGTTGGAAACATTGTGGCAAAAGGTTTCCTGGAGCATAAGCATTAACATGCGCCTCCATTATGACCGAGTGCGGAACATTGTTGTTGCTGTTGAAATGTACCTTGTAGTTCAGTGACCTGGGTTAAAGTATTATTTTTAATACAGGTTTACACTAAAAGATACTCAATTCAATTATTATAACCGATTCGAACTTCAGAAGAGGGAGTATATAGGAGTCACTGTGTCGGTCAGTCTGTCGGAAGCCATATTTTGAAGCTGTTTCGGAAGTCATATTTTGTCTGGCCTTTTTCTTACAAATCACTGGGTGGAATTCAATAAAAATTTACATGAAGCTTCTATCCCAAGAAGAGATGTGCATATCCTTAAGGTCTTACAATTGCATTTTACTTTACAGAGTTATGGCCCTTTTACTTATTAAGTTATGGTGTTATTTTACAGAGTTATGGCCGTTTTACTAATTAAGTTATGGTGTAGGTCAAGGTGCTGTTTTGGGGGTATTTATCATCTTCAGTGATAGTCCAAATTGTGTAAGGCATTGTCACAACTGTGACAAACAGAATGAGCAATTCATCTCACTTTTCCCACATTGCTATCAACTTTGTTTGAAAATCATATTTCCAAATTTTAATGTATGACACATTTCTGTCATACCAGTTTTAAAGGAGATTACCTTATAAATGATATCATATCAGGTAAATATTTATTGAATTAGTTAAACACTTTCCCACATACAAGAAATCTGCAGCATTCAACTATTAACATATCTTGAATAAAATGTGGAAAATCTTTTTAAATGAAAGTGAAATTATTGAAAAAATGTGAAAATCATTGTGGCAAAAGCAGAATTTGCTCATTGTGAGCAAGTTATCGTTTTGCCACAATGTTTTTAAAAGTCATCTGTTGCAGAGGCCTCAGAAATTGACTATATGATTTTCAAGGTCTTGAAAGGGGATGTAGGATTGTGTATAAATTTTAAGCCTTTCCCAAATACAACAAATGTACAGTGAGCGGATATCTTTAAAAACATCTGGGGAAAATATTATTATTTGTGTGATAGAAAGTTAAGTTATGAAATATAATATTAGAAAGAGTTGAACAAATCTTAACAAAGGGTAATTTGTACATTATATTCTGCCAATGCAATAAATTGCATTACGTATCAGGGCTGGGTTAAAGATAAGACAAAATGTATGTAGAACAAGTGGTGATATTTACATGAGAAACAAGTGGGCTCTGAGGTTTAGCCCTTTCCCACATACAACAAATATGCAGCAGACAACTTTGAAATCATATAGGTAAAATAGGAACAATTTATTATTGTCGAAAACATTGTGGCAAAAGAAGAAATTGCTCATTTTAGCAATTCTCCTCTGGCCAGACTGTTTTCAAAGGTTTGCTGCAGAGGTGCCAGAAAGAGCCTTATGTGGGAAAGGGTCAAGACAAACTGGTTTAAATATTCTGAACGTGTTTACTTTATAGGTCATCCAATGGTGCACATACCACAAAGACGACCCACCACCGCCAGAGGATGACGAAAACAAGGAGAAGAGAACAGACGATATTTGTTCATGGGATGCAGAATTCTTGAAAGTGGATCAGGGTACCCTGTTTGAACTGATTCTTGTAAGTGTTTAACTCATTTATGTGAATTAAAAGTATGTGTTTTAGTATGTACATGTACCTCACTACCTACTATGTGTTATGCACATTTAACCCTTTCCCTCATATTAACGCTTTCGGATGCCTCTGCAGCAGACAACTTTTCGAAAGCATAGTGACAAAAGAAGAAATTGCACAAAACATGCAATTTCTCCTTTTGCCACAATGTTTTCCACTTTTAGTCATAGGTTATCCATTCTATTATGGAGATTTTCTATGTTTTGACAAAATACGTTCAAAGTCGTCTGCTGCAGAATTGTCGCATGAGGGAAAGGGTTAATATAGAAAGAACCAAAGAATTAACCCGGTTCCACCTGTAGATGCATTTTGATGCGTATTCTTAAGATGACTTTTGAAAACAATGTGACAAAAGAAGAAATTGCTCATAATAAGCAATTTATCCTTTTGGCATAAGTGTTTTCAACTATGTTCATTGACTATATATATACGTTCATGTAGAGAGATTTTCAATATTTTAACCAAGATACTTTCAAAGTTGTCTGCTGCAGATTTGTTGTGTCTGGGAAAAGGTTAACCATTTCCCTCATATAGACGCTTTCTGACGCCTCTGCAGCAGACAGCTTTTTGAAAACATGATAGTGACAAAAGAAGAAATTGCACAAAACGTTTTCTTCTTTTTGTCCATTCAATTATGGAGATTTTCTATGTTTTGACAAAATACGTTCAAAGTCATCTGCTGCAGAATTGCCGTATGAGTGAAAGGGTTAAAGGTATAATGAGTTACAGAAATTGACCAAGGTTAGTATTCAGTAAAACTGTAATGCTTACTTGTGTTAAACTTTAAAGACACACTTTCAGTGTGCATTAACTTACATACATACCAGTTTTAAAATTATCAATTCAAGGTGGTTTATACATTCGTCAGCTGAATTAAATCCAAATAGGATCAGGAAAATGTAAGGAAATCCTTATATTATAGCAACCGTTTTTTCCCCCATATGACTAGATCTTCAGCTAAGATATTTTTCATTCTGTAAATATGGAAAACATTCTACAAAGGAAAAAAATAAAAGTTAAAACTTTTCCCTCATATAGACGCTTTCTGAGGCCTCTGCAGCAGACAGCTTTTTGAAAAGTGACATAAGAAGGAATTGCTCAAAACAAGCAATTTCTCCTTTTGCCACAATGTTTTCCACTTTTGGTTATCGGTTATCCATTCAAATTATTTTTCTATTTTTTGACAAAATATGTTCAAAGTTGTCTGTTGCAGAATTTTCGTATGAGGGAAAGGATTAATTTGTGTTCCTGTAAGACAGCGGAATACTTTTTTGATAGCTGACATTACTCGATGCTTACCAAAATTTTGGAATATATAAGCAAACAAGTGAAATGCAAACATCATCTACACATCATTCATGTTTTTGTCTTTCAGGCAGCAAATTATCTAGATATCAAAGGATTATTAGATGTGACATGTAAAACAGTGGCCAATATGATTAAGGGCAAATCACCAGAGGAGATTCGCAAAACGTTTAATATTAAGAATGACTTCACCCCCGCTGAAGAGGAACAGGTTAGAGTTTTTCGCATCTTTTATGTGCTATAATAATTACTGTAGAGCCGTACATTGGAAAAATGGTCATTTAACCCTTCAGAGGATCAGATAAGGAGGTGTGAACTGGTCCGTTTTCCAAAATATCTCTTATTACCCGACCAAAACATTTATGTTGCGGTTACTCGAAAGAATCATCTAATTTGAGAGTACACACAACAAAGGGCTTGAGTGACAAATAAGGTTTTCATATCATGCAAAATGCCCCTTATCTGGAGCTCTGACCCTTTTCCACACATACATTTTCCCTATTGTTACCTGCAGATAATGTTTTCATTCAAAGTTGTCTGCTGATAATTTGTTGCATATGAAATAGAGATGATGTTATGGAGTGCCAATAGAGGGAATTTTTACCCATATATCATTTATTTTGATATTAACCTAGCCTAGAGGAATTAATGAATATCTATAAATGAATGTAAAGAACTATTGAAAAGAGTTAAAACATTAGGGCAAAAGGAGAAATTGCTCATTATGAGTGAATTCTCCTTTTGCCACAATGTTTCCAAAAGTCATCTGCTGCAAATGCGTCTTAATGCACCACCTAAAGATGGGAAATGGTTAAAGTTAAAACTAAATAAATACTAGTGTGTGTGTTTTTAGGTACATAAAGAGAATGAGCATTATGAGCAAATTCTCCTTTAGCCAAGATCATGAAGATGTTTTCAAAAGTCATCTGCTGCAAATGCGTCTTAATGCATCTAAAAGTGGAAAAAAAGGGGCTAAGCTAAATAAATACCCAAGTTTTGTGTTTTCAGGTTCATAAAGAGAATGAGCATTATGAGAATTTCTTATTTTGCCAAGATGTTTTCAAAAGTCGTCTGCTGCATCTACAAGTGGGAAAAGGGCTAAGGTTTAAAGCTAGATGAAGAGGTCCAGTTCTTTTCCCCACAATATCTTTCTTATTATCCAACCAAACCCTATGTTGTGGGTATTCAAAAGAATCGTCTCATTGAGACGATTCTTTTGAGTACCCACAACATAGGGTTAGCGGATAAGATAAGGATTTTAGAACAGGTAAAACGCTCCTTATCCAGAGATCTGGTTTATGAGTATGAATGTTTTGTGTTTTCAGGTTCGTAAAGAGAACGAGTGGTGTGAGGAGAAGTGAACATGTTAGGACAATGATAGTGTATTAGAGAGGATAATAATAGTGTATTAGTGAGTTCTACCCAACAGCACAGGCCAGAACTGTTTCCACACTGTTTATTCCATCCCAGTCAATCTGTTCTGTTAAATACCTTCATACTGTATATATATATATATATATTGAGTGCTTCTTCATGTAAAACAGCTGTCAATACCAGAAACCTAAGAAAGGGCGTGTTACCTTGTCTTTTACAACAATATTTCCCTTATTGCATAGATTAACCTTTTATGTAGGTTCTCATACGAATCGTCTTAATGGGATAATTCTTCCAAATCCACAACATATGGTTTGAAGATCAAACAAGGGTTCTAGAGAATAAAACATGTAGCTCATTTGAGATCATTCTTTGGAACCCACAACATATGGTTTGTAGATCAAAAAGGGTTTTTAAAACAGGAAACGTGTACCTTATTTAGAGTTCTGTATTACATCTGTACTTCAAAAATAGTAATACAACAACTGTTTTGTTTGAAGTCAGCAATTGATAATGAAAAACGGATTTTAAATTGTATCCAAGTTCTTATTTATCTTCTTCATTATACATATATCTAGAATAATGGGGCATGGATTCGAGATATAACATTTAAAAGAAATCCAATGTTTCTCATTCTGATGATTACCTATTTTCTAGGAATTCAATTTTTTTTAGAAAACGGGTAGTTTATCAACAACTCCCTTGCTTTATGATGTTGTGACATGTTATTTAGAAAATAAAAAATACTATTTGGATTTACAATATTATTTCTGTTGGATAGCAGCCAGTTGCCTGGGAAGAATATGTGGAGTACTGGTGCTAGAAAAACAGGAAACAGGTTATAAGACAAACTGGCTGCCATGTGATGTGATGCATCTAAAATACTGTTGAAAACGGCGTTAAAAACTCCAATCGATCCTCAGCACAACTTTACTAAAGAAGATTCCTCTGCGGTGCAAATGATTTG
Source organism: Serripes groenlandicus (assembly GCA_031761405.1). Classification (NCBI taxonomy): domain Eukaryota; kingdom Metazoa; phylum Mollusca; class Bivalvia; order Cardiida; family Cardiidae; genus Serripes; species Serripes groenlandicus. The sequence goes on from JASEVX010000001.1 coordinate 242,129,995, forward strand.
CAACATGTGCTGAAACCACCGTTTAATTGAGCTGTGAATCACTGTGATCTAGGAAAACCATCCTTAGGCCATTTTCTGGAGATGCAGATCACCCTGCACATTCAATGTCTGATCAGAATCTACACAGTTTGCCAATAAGTCACAGAACTTACAAGAAACTAATATCAAATTTAGTACATTTGGATTGGATGAATAGGCCAACCTTGGTTTTTACTGGGGCATGGCATAGAATAAATGGGCATTAATTAACAAAAAACAGACTTTGTGTATTGATGATGATTGTACTTGTCTAAATACACAATTCTGGTCAAAACCTGTGACTTATTGGCAAACAGTGCATAGCATGAAAGCCCTAAGTTAAGCTTTGTTTTCCTTGATATCCTCTTGAATATTTACATTTCATTGCAAGATTTGCTTAACAATTACAAACTATTTATTAAACAAGTAATTTAGAGGAATCCTGAATGTAATTGTTTGAGTGAGTGGATGCTGAAGGGTGGAAAGCTGTATCAAACTTACAAGTGTAGTCCTTGACCTGTTGTGTGACTGGTGTAAAGCTTCATGAATAGATATGTAACCCTCAATATGCTGATTACTACTTGTATGCACATGTATTACTTGCTAATGTTGACCTGATCCCGACCTTTATCGAATTGTGTTTATTATTATAATGTTAATTTGATTTGTGACTTGTCTATGAAAACAAAAGCGGTGAGATAAATGACACTGGATAATACTTGCCCAGAATAGACAACATTGAACGCATCTTGGTAAAAATGTGGATAATCTTTATAAATGAAAGTATAATTATTGAAAAGAGTTGAAAGCATTGTGGCAAATGGAGTGGTTGCTCATCATGAAGAATTTCTCCTTTTGTCACAATGTATTCAAAAGTCATCTGCTGCACAGGCGTCAGAAAGCATCTTCATGAGGAAAAGGTAAACAAAAATGCTGAAAATACATACACACTTTATAATAAATATTTAAACCCAAAGATCAGGATCAGGTCAATTTAACCCTTTCCCTAATACAACAATTCTGCAGCAGACGACATAGAAAATCTCTATAATTCAATGGATAACCTATGACTTAAAGTGGAAAACATTGTGGCAAAAGGAGAAATTGCTTGTTTTGAGCCATTTCTTCTTTTGTCACTATGTTTTCAAAAAGACGTCTGCTGCAGAGGCGTCAGAAAGCGTCTATATGAGGGAAAGGGTTAATTGAGAGATACAACATGTATTCGTTTTATTTCTTTTTATAAGCACATTTTCGTTTTCCTAGTGTGTTCTCAATACTCTTTCGACATATATATTCTTATTAGTTGTAACGTGTCTTTAACCAACATTCTAAATTCTAAAAGTAATTCAGAGTTTGTGTCACAGGCTTAGACGTAATTTGTAGGTGATATATGTCGTCCTTGGAACACATTTTTTTCTTAATATTGTGGTTACAGGAATTTGAAATTCAGAGTGACCTAAAGAAGGTTGGTGAAAAAATAACTTTTTAACAGAAATTTTCTCCGGTCCTCAGGATGTTTGATTCTAATGGTGGAGTGTAAACTGCCTTAACCCTTCCCTACATATAACTATTCTGCAGCAGACGACTTTTGAAATATCTAAGCAAAATTTTATGAAAATACATTTGGCACAAAGAGAAATTGCTCATTATGAGCAATTCCTTTTGCCACTATGTTTCCAAAAGCTATGTGTTGCAGATGCGTGAAAAGCCATCTGTATGAGGGAACGGGTTAATATATAGTCATTACAGGCACACAATTCAAATGCATTCGGGTTATAATGCTGTGCTGTCTGTTCATTCAAATTTATTCAACATTTGTCTTTGTTGTATACTTTCATTTATAATATAAAATAAACCTTGTTTAATTCCAGTCTTGTCATCTTGTATAATCAGCTTTTCCCTTTTTAGCTCACCAGAGCACAAATGCTCTAGGCAAGTTTTTGTGATTGCCTTTTATCAGTCGTTCGTCGTCAACATTTGCTTGTTAACACTCTAGAGGCAACATTTTGCATCTAATCTTCATGAAAGTTTATCAGAACATATATCTCAGTTCGAAACTGGGTCATGTTGGGTCAAAAACTAGGTCACTAGGCCAAATTTAATGAAAATCTTGTTAACACTCTGGAAGCCGCATTTTAAACTTGAGCATGTTGAAAGTTTGTCTTAATGATATCTAGGCCAAGTTCGAAAATTGGTCATGTCCTGTTTGACAGAATGTTTGTCTTAGTGATATCTAGGCCAAGTTTGAATATAGGTCATGTCGAGTCAAAAACCAGGTCACTAGGCCAAATTGAAGGAAAATCTTGTAAACACTCTGGAAGCCGCATTTTAAACTTGAGCATGTTGAAAGTTTGTCTTAATGATATCTAGGCCAAGTTCGAAAATTGGTCATGTCCTGTCAAATACTAGGTCACTAGTCCAAATTTAAGGAAAATCTTGTTAACACTCTGGAAGCCGCATTTTTGAAACTTCGTCAGAATGTCTGTCTTGATGATATCTAGGCTAAGTTTGAATATGGGTCAGGTCAGGTCAACAACTAGGTCACTAGGTCAAATTGTAGAACAAACTAGTTAACACTATAGTGATCGCATTTTTGACTTTAGCAGCTTCAAATTTTGTCAGAAAGTTTTTCTATTTAAGACTTTCAGTGCCAATGGCAATATCATCAAGTCTTAAATAGCCCATTCTTAGCTGGGCGATTCCAGGGCCTTATGGCCCTCTTGTTTCTGTCATGTTGCGATATTCAGTAACAACAAGTGCTATCAATCCAGGGGTCACAAGTTTGTGCCTGAGCTCGGCCAGTCATTCTTTCCAATGATTGACAAAAGCTATTACATGTAGTCGTCTTCCAATATTGGACTCAAAAGTAAATATGTATTGGAAGATAGGCGGTTGTGTAGATTACTAAACCAGCAATCTCATTTAATTCAGACCAAAATACTTCACTGTACTCTTCCCCACATAAAGGGTCATCTCGAATTGACCTAATACACTTGAATACTTATGAGCACGTGCTTGGTTTTTATGTCCAATGTAATCGTTTATTTATATGGGTCGTCTAACCTGTTTACACCATAAGATTTGGTAAGTGACATTTTCATTGGTCAATCTGAGACGACCTGTACCTTGCAATCATCAGATCTGTATACGAGTAAGCGAAGTTTAGATCTAGTTTTAATGAGATTGCCTAAACCAGGTAATGCTTGGTCACTGAACTGGACAGCTGTGATATATAATTCAATCAGTCGAAATTCAAGGTTGTCATTTTGAAGAATACAATACAAAAACAACAAGAATATCTTGGAAGTTGTTATGGATGGCTTCTTGCAAAACAGGAGTAACTACATTTTATACAAGATGTAGTTACAACTGTTTTGCATGAACCCCTTGTTATGTCCTGTCCGACGGATAATTTGTGCTAAATTATTTTCTAATCGGCCAAGCGTATTGTACAAGAAGATTTTTAACCTTAACCTTGTGTGACATGCAAATGTATTTTATCCATGCTGTGAGTGGCAATTTTGTATCAATCTTTCTAATCAAGGAGTTTACTGAAGTTTTGAAACAATAGAGAAGGAATACAATGTGTTTCTAGTAACTCTTTTCCACAACGTGGACGACATTGTAATTATCAAAATAAGGAAAATATCTTTCAATTAAAGTGTGTTTATTGAATAAGGTTGAAAACGTTGTGACAAATGGAGAAATTGCCTTTCAATTCATGAGCAATTTCTCCTTTTGCAACAATATTTTCAAAAATCATCTGCTTCAGATGTGTCAAAAGGTGGGAGAGGGTTAAAAACCATTGTTTATAGAACAAGAGGGCCATAATGGCCCTAGTTCGCTCACCTTAATTATACAATGTACTGCAATTCAAAACACATCAAGACAATTATTCTGAATGCAACCTCCAGTGTTAACAAGATTTTCCTTCATTTGACCTAGTAATCTTATTTTTTTTTTACCCGATATGACCTATATTCCAACATAGACTAGATATGCGGCCTCCGGAGTTTGAACAATATTTTTCTTTATTGACCTTGTATCTGACCCAATATAACCCTTATTCGAACTTAACCTAGATATAATTCAGACAAAATTTCAAGCTGCTGAAGCAAAAAAATGCGGCATCCAAATAATTAACAAGATTTTCCTTCAATTTGGCCTAGTGACCTAGTTTTTGACCCAACATGACCCATATTTGAACTTCGCTTAGATATCATTTAGATAAACATTTTCATCAAATGTCAAGCTGCTGTAGCAAAAAATGCATCTTCTACAGAGTTAACAAGATTTTTCTTCAATTTGGCCTAGTGACCTAGTTCGAACTTGGCCTAGGTATCTTTAAGACAAACATTCTGACAAAATTTCAAACTTCTGAAGCAAAAAAATGTGGCCTCTAGTTTCATTCAACTTGAACTAGTGACCTACTTTTTGACCCAACATGACCCATGTTCTAACTTATATATCACCAAGACAAACATTCTGATAAAGTTTCATCCAAAAAAGCGGCTTCTACAGAGTTAAGATTTTCCTTCAATTTGACCTAGTGACCTGGATTCTGACCCAATATGACCCATATTCGAACTTGATCTAGACATTTTTAAGACAAACATTCTGACAAAATTTCAAGCTGCTGAAGCAAAAATTCATTGCCTCTAGGGTGTTAACAAGATTTTCCATCAATATGACCCATATTCGAACTAGGCCTAGATATTTTTAAGACAAATATTCTGACAAAATTTCAAACTGCTGAAGCAAAAATTACGGCCTCTAGAGTGTCAACAAGATTTTCCTTCAATTTGACCTAGTGATCTACTTTTTGACCCAACATAACCCATGTTCAAACTTGACTTACATATCATCAAGACAAACATTCTGATAAAGTTTCAACATGCTCAAGATGAAAATGTGGCCTCTCGAGTGTTAACAAGATTACCCTTCAATTTGGCCTAGTGACCTAGTTTTTGAACTTGTCCAAGATTTGATGGAGAGGAATGTTCTGATAAACTTTCATGAAGATTGGATGCAAATTGTAGCCTGTAGAGTGTTAACAAGAGCAAATGTTGACGACGCACGACAGACTGACGCCAGATAAAATGTGATCACAATAGCTCACCTTGCACTTCGTGCATAGGTGAGCTAATAAATTAGATTGAAATTTTGGATGAAAGAGAGTCTAGTCAAACCTCTGCATAAGACCATCTTTGTATAGCAATTCGCTGTCTAGAGCAACAACACTTTTAGTGTGAATTAAAGACCATAATGTTTTGTGTTCCCATTGATCGTCTTTAGACACCAGCTTTCACTGTAGTTTTAAAAGTTTTACATACAATGTAGTGCATCTTTATCCAACCAGTTTTCAATTTTCTCATCATTTTGGATGTCATCTGACGACAATACTGAAATTGCAAATGTTCCCATACCAAACACTCACGTAATATCTATAGTTTAACCCCCCTATCCCACCTACAGGCACCTTCTGAAGGCTCTGCAGCAGACGTCTTTTGAAAACATTGTAGCATAATCAGAAAGTGCTCAAAACATGCAATTTCTCCTTTTGCCACAATGTTTTCAACTCTTTTTAATTATTATTCTTTCGTTTGTATATATTTTCCACATTTTTATGCAGATGTTTTTCAAAGTCGTCTGCTGCAGATTTGTTGTACTTGGGAAAGGGTTAATGCTTTATGACACCTCTGCAGCAGATGGCTTTTTCAAAACAAGCAATTTCTCCTTTTGCCACAATGTTTTCCACTTTTCGTCATAGGTTATCCATTCAATTATAGAGATTTTCTATTTTTTGTACGTGGGAAAGGGTGAAAGGGTTAAGCATGATTGACAGATGGCAAAGAAGTGATTCCTATGTGACTACATGTACCAAGGATTTTAACAAAAAGACTGATATTTCCAAACATATATTTAAATCATTTTAATACACTGACACTAAAAATGGCCAAATTGAACTTTTATAATTAACAAGTAACAGAGAAGCATGTATAGAATAACCTATATATTGAAACAGCAACATAGCAAAAAAGACATCACATTTATAATAAATATTATACATTCCATTACATATTTATAGGCTAGGCAAATTAAGAAAAAAATAATTAAAATACACAAAGTTTACTTCATTTTAACACTTTGAATTGGTACAGATTGTTTAACCCTTACCCACATACAGACGCTTCTGCAGCAGATGACTTTTGAAAACATTGTGGCAAAAGAAGAAATTGCTCATGATGAGCAATATTTTCCTTTAGTAACGATGTTTTCAACTCTATTCAACAATTATAAATTACAATTAAGATTTTTCATCTTTGTCAGTCGTCCGCTACAGATTTGTTGATGTGGGAAAGGGTTAGTATATTCTGTTCAAACTTTCGAGTCTTTCCAGCTGACAACTTTGAAAAGGTCTAAACAAAAATATTGAAAATTTCCACAAATGAAAGTAATATTTTTGAATAGTCCAAAACATTGTGGCACTGTTTTCAAAAGTTGTCAGCTGCAGGTGACAAAGGGTACCAGAATGCCAGAAAACAGAAGTGAATTCGCCACCATGATATAACCGAAAAACTGCTAAAACCATGTTAAACTCGAATAAATCAATTCATGAAATGTATAAACACATAATGTAATCAACTGTTTTGCAATAGAGAATTTTACAAATTTATTTCTTTATCTATTTTCAACTTTTTATGTTGTTATTATATACTTCTGTTATTTAGTTTTATATCATAATTTTCCTTTAATATATACAATTTTAATTTTATACCGTCTATTCATTAAATATTTAAGTATCTGTTGTATACAACTTTACAATAATAATGACTAAATGCTACTACGGAAAAGTTAGGGTGATACTTGTGTACAATTTATCCCATTTCTTCACATGACTTTTCAAAGGTCGTCTGCTTTACAATCATCAGATAAACAATTTCAAAGATCTAGAAAACTGAAAGATTTATATTGATAAAGAGTTGAAAACATCGCACTAAAAGGGGAAATTGCTCGTTTTGAGCAATTTCACCTTTTATTGCAATGTTTTCAAAAATCATGTTCAATGGCAGGTGTCAAATGACGTCTGTGTGAAGTAATGGGTTATAGTCCTGATTATATGACATGGCAGGGCAGGCTAGATACAACAGACCACCGAGTCGAGCATTTTTGGGGTTGGGACATTTATTTACTTAGACAATGGTATTAACCCTTTCCAACATACAGGAACTTTCTGACAAATCTACAGCAGACAAAATTTGAAAATATTGAGCAATTTCTCATTTGGTCACAATGTTTTCAACTCTATTAAAAAATTAAACTCATTTGTGAAGATTTTTCATATTTTGTCAAAATGTTTTCTGCTGCAGATTTATTGTATGTGGAAAAGGGTTAACCAATTATAATAATTTATGGTGTTACCATAATTTTAAGTAAAAAAAGGGCAACAATTTGCATCGTATGCAGGGTAGAGTGATCTTAATTGATTGCGTATATAGTTACGAAATTGGGTTGTATAAAAATTCAATACAATGCTTCAAGTAGTTACTGAGATATGGACTTTTAATGTAGTTGCATGCAAAACTTTAACCAGAATTTCTAAGTAATAAAAGGGCCATAACTTGCATGAAATGCAGGATAGAGTTATATAACTTGATAATCTACATAAGTGCGGTAGTTGGGAAGCATTGTAGAAAGTGTCAATGTAAAGCATCAAGTAAATACAGAGATATGGACTCTAAATTTAAATTGCATGCAAAACTTTCAGAATTTTTAAGTTTAAAAAAAGGGCCATAACTTGCATACAATGCAGGATAGAGTTATCTAACTTGATAATCTACATAGGTGTGATAGTTGGGTAGGGTTGTATAAAGTTTCAATGCAATGCATCAAGTAAATACTGAGATATGGACTTTTTAATTTAGTTGCACACAAAACTTTAACCAGAATTTCTAAGAAAAAAAGGGCCATAACTTGCATAAAATGCAGGATATACTTGATAATCTATATAGGCATGATAGTTGGATAAGGTTGTAGAAAGTTTCAATGCAATACATGTAGTATTTCAGAACTTGCATGCAAAACCTTAACCAAGGTGTGATGTGGACGCTGACGCCAGGGTGAATAGTATAGCTCTCATATTCTTTGAAAAGTCAAGCTAAAAATCGGTCTTACCCAAAAACAGATTGCAGGGATCTGAAACAAAATCTGCCCTAACATGTTAATTCTTCCTCACAAGCAGACACATTCTGACCTGACTGCAGCAGAATAATTTTGAAAACATTGTGGCAAAAGGAGAAAAAGCAATTTTCAATCTTATTCACAAAATAAACCTTTTCGAAGTCATCTTCTGCAGATTTGTCATATTGGGGAAAAGGGTTAAATAATAAGGACAATACATTAACCCTTTCCCACCCGCAGACTATGTTTTCAAAGTCATCTGCTGCAGACTTGTTATATGTGGGAAAGGGTTAATCATAATATATCTTCATAACAACAGCTAGCAGAATACCATTGAAACAGGAACCATTATCACCTGGATAGAACTGTTAATAAACTGATAAATACTCTTTTAATATTCCTGTTTTCCAAATATAACTTTGCCGTGAATCAGTCATCAGTCATTCCTATTTTCAAAATATAACTTTGTCGTGAATCAGACATCAGTCATTCATTTATTATTAAACAAAAACCCTTTCCCACACACAAGAAATCTACAGCAGATGTCTTTGAACACATCTCAGTTAATATGTGGAAAGTCTTTATAAATGAATGTTAAAACAGGTGAAAACATTTTGGCAAAGGGACAAATTTCTCATTATGCCACAATGTTTTAAAAATGTATCTGCTGCAGAGGCGTCCCAAAGCGTCTGTATGTTGTAAAAATGTTTAGAACGGGATAATGTAATATCTGGAAAACTGGAAGTATAATTTCTAAACCTTTTCCTGCAATGTTTACCCAAAGTCTGAGGCAGAGACATGAAACAGGAAAAGGTTAACCAGGTAGAGAGCAAAGCATTTATTGGGAAAAGTTTGCACATCACTTATATCATTGAAAGAGAAACAAATGTAGTAGGAAAGATGCAAAAATAAATTCGGGCTTTAGATCTGTTTGGCCTATCAGGCAGATTGATCACGGTCTTCTCAGTCATGTCAACCACATGAAGCTTTGCTTTAACCCTTTTCCACATACAATAAATCTGCAGCATACTACTTTGAAAATGTTCCAGCTAAAATACAGGAAATATCTTTAAATGAAAGTATGTATGATTGCTGAATCAAGTTGTGAACATTGTAGCAAAAAGAGGAAACTGTCTCATGGGAAATGTCTTCTTTTTCCACAATGTTATAAACATTTGTCTGTCACTGATGCGTCAAAATATGTCTGCAAATGGGAAAGGGTTAACAGCAAATTCAAGACTAAATGTGTGCAATAAAACCAGAATCCTCGTAATTAATCTTGGACTGTATGAAGATCAATTTCAAATAACGAGCTAAATGCTGGTAGCAGCAGCATGACATCAAGGCAATACAATACAAAATCTGCCATCATTATTGGCTTGTTCATGTTCACTCTTTCCCACATACAACACGTCTATAAAAACATCTAGACACAAATATGGAAACTATCTTTTTAAATGAAAGAGTAATTATTGATTGAAAATGAAAACATTATGGTAAAAGGAGCAAATTGCTCATTGTGAGCAAGTTCTCCTTTTGCCACAATAATTTCAAAAGTTGTCTGCTGCAGGTGTCAGAAAGCGTCTACAGGTGGGAAAGAGTTTCTCTTAATATTAATGAGTTGTTAGGTGTGAAATTGTGAACATCTATCACACAATATCAAATTATTTCAATTAAATATATAGAATTGCTCATATGTGAGTGTATATATATATACATATAATATATATATATATTATATATATGTGATATATCATCAAAATTATTCTTTACTTTGACCTAGAATAAATAACATGACATAATCTAGATTTATGAAGGACTTAAAATCTTATCCACTCCCTCATACGACAATTCTGCAGCAGACGACTTTGAACATATTTTGTCAAAAAATGGAAAATCTGTATAATTGAATGGATAACCTATGACAAAAAGTGGAAAACATTGTGGCAAAAGGAGAAATTGCACGTTTTGTGCAATTTCTTCTTTTGTCACTATGTTTTCTAAAAGCCGTCTGCTGCAGAGGCGTCAGAAAGTGTCTATATGAGGGAAAAAGGGTTAAAACAATCTGCAGTGGAACACTTTGAAAATATATAGGCAATCATATGGAAATCTTTTTCAATGAAAGTATAATTAGGAATGGAGTTGAAAACATTGTGACAAATGGAGAAATTGTTTATGATGAGCAATTTCTCCTTTGCCACATTGTGTTTTCTTAAGTCGTTTAATGTGGGCGCATCAAATTATGTCTGCATGTTTGAGTGGGTTTATAGTACAATAATTATTGATTTTCTTTTGTTTTTTTATGCACATCTTCTTTCATCAACATAATTGTAAACATGATCATTGCAAAATACATTTTCTGCTTATTTGCAAATTGGGCTGAATCACATATTTAGGCATGATAGAATAAGCAGAATCAACCTAACTTGAAAAGTAAATTTTCAAAAAAAAATGGCTTTGCTATTAGAGGTAATTAATTGCACACTCATAGATAAGCAGAATCAACCTAACTTGAAAAGCAAATTTTCAAAAAAAAAATGGCTTTGCTATTAGAGGTAATTAATTGCACACTCATAGATACAAGTTATGTCTGGCAATATGGTCTCATTTGATCATTAAACCCTTTCTCACATGCAGACGCATTTTGACGCAATAGCAGCAGAATAAATTTTGAAAATTTTGAAAATATTGTGGCCAAAGGTGAAATTGTTCATAATGAGCAATTTTTCCTTTTGTCACAATGTTTTCGACTTGTTTCAGTAATTAAACCTACATTTATGGGGATTTTTCATGTTTTTGCATTGATGTTTTCAAATTCGTAAGCTGAAGATTTGTTGTATGTGGGAAAGGGTAACGTGACAATGGCATACAATTAAACTTCTAGTTTGTCAAAATATGAATTGAGGACTATATAACACGTTGGCAGAGTCAAGATTCTGGTGAGGCTGTGTCTATGCACATTCTCAGCCGAGTCTCCACAGTACACAGATGCAATAAGACCGGGCTCACATGCAAGTATTAACCCTTTCCCTCATGCGACAATTCTGAAGCAGACCACTTTGACCATATTTTGTCAAAAAATAGAAAATCTCTTTAATTGAATGGATAACCTATGACTGAAAGTGGAAAACATTGTGGCAAAAGGAGAAATTGCTCGTTTTGCTCGTTTTGAGCAATTTCTTCTTTTGTCACTATGTTTTCAAAGAGCCGTCTGCTGCAGAGGCGTCAGAAAGCGTCTATATGAGGTAAAGGGTTAATGGGAGACATTTTGACATAATGGGAGAAAATGCTGTCAATATTCAATGCTTTCTTTTAAATAGATATTCGAAATCTTTGCCTGGATTTCTTCAGTCGTCTGCTTCTGATTTGTTGTACACAATAAAGGGTTAAATATATTGTTGGTGTACACATATAAGGATTACGTCAAAGAGTTACCTCCCCAAAGTATATGCAGCGGTATAGACAAAGAAATGTTGACTTTACCTGCCCCAACCATTTCATTATTGTGTTAGGGGGCATCCTTTGGACATGGTGTTGCAAGCAAAAGGCTAGAGACAATATTTTCGTGGAACAACCTGTTAACCTTTCAAACTCTGACAGAAGTTTGCTTCATTATTTCTGTATTGATTCCAAACTTTGAACATCAAGTTGTAGAGCTTACAAAAAACAATTCTATATTTATTAATTTACTATAATACACTGGGAGCCAGATTTATTTTATAGAACACTGGGTACCACACTTAACTGCAAGTGGCCACTGTTGGTTAATGCCAGACATACTAATTTACTATAGTATGCTGGGTACCAGACTGAAGACAAGGGGGAGTAGACTGGTTTTTCTCTTATTACACAATTAAACCCTATACTGTATTGTGGCACTAAAGAATGATCTCACTGGGATGTTTATTTTTAGAGCTGACAACCTAGGCTTTGTAGGGGCAATTAAGGATTAGCCCTTTTCCACATATAGACGCATTCTGACACCTCTGAGCAGACGACTTTATGAAAACATTGTGACAAAAGAAGAAATTGCTAAAAACGAGCAATTTCTACCTTTGCCACCATTTTTCAACTTTTTTCCGTAATTATAGTTTCATTTAGAGATTTTCCATGTTTTTTGTCAAGATGTTAACAAAGTCGTCTGCTGCAGATTCCTGTTATGTGGGAAAGGGTTAAAGAACGTGAAATAGGCTATTTTTGTGGAGCTCTGATATGAACATATTTTCAATGAATGGCATTTACATGTTACTATGTAAAAATCCTTGTACATGTACAATTGCAATCATTTTTATAATATAAATTCTCAAACATGCCTTTTTTTCTTTTTCTAGAGTATATACATGTACATATAGATTACATACAAATATACACATTTAAACAGCTACACAAACACACATAAATACAGACAGCATATTGAAATATTCTTGACACCAAAACATTTACACAAACATTTATGATTCATTACCTCATGATGAGTCCATTTTGAGAACTTTCAAAAATTCCATGTAGGTTTAAACCCTTTCCCACATATAGACGCGTTTCGATGCCTCTGCAGAAGATGAATTTTCAAAACATTGTGGCAAAAGGAGAAATTGCTCATCATGAGCAAATTCTCCTTTTGCCACTATGTTTTTTCAACTCTGTTCAACAATTATACTTAACATATAGAGCTTTACCATAAGTAAGCATAGATATTTTAAAAGTCATCTGCTGCAGATTTGTTGTATGTGGGAAAACTTGCTAAAAATCATTTTGGGGCATCTCTGTAGCAGAAAACCTTTAAAAACTTTGCTAGCTTACTCAATTTTAGAGCAGTATCTTCCTTTTCCACAATTTGTTTAACCCTTTCCCTCATATAGACGCTTTCTGACGCCTCTGCAGCAGACAGCTTTTTGAAAACATAGTGACAAAAGAAGAAATTGCACAAAACGTGCAATTTCTCCTTTTGCCACAATGTTTTCCACTTTTAGTCATAGGTTATCCATTCAATTATGGAGATTTTCTATTTTTTGTCAAAATATGTTCAAAGTCGTCTGCTGCAGAATTGCCGTATGAGGGAAAGGGTTAAACAAAATCATCTTCTTCTGATGCCCCTGAAGTTGTATGTTTAAGTAAAAGGGTAATGTGACGAATCAAGAGGTACATATTTATGTTACAGATCAATGGATAGTTGAGAAATTACAGTAGGTTGTATCCTGACAAACTCATTGTTTCAACCGTTTCCCACATACAGACACTCTCTGACGCCACTGCAGCAGGTGACTTTTGAAAACATTGAGGTACAAGGAGAAATTGCTCAAAATGACTCCTTTAGCCACAATGTTTTCAACTTTCATTTATAAAGATTTTTCTGTATATTGACCTAGATGTTTTCAAAGTTGTCTGCTGTTGATTTGTTGTATGAGGAAAAGGTTTAGACTATTCATCAAGTAATAACTTTCACTGTTTGCTTTGTCTTAACCCTTTCCCTCATATGACAATTCTGCAGCAGACGACTTTGAACATATTTTGTCAAAAAATAGAAAGTCTCTATATTTGAATGGATAACCTATGACTAAAAGTGGAAAACATTGTGGCAAAAGGAGAAATTGCTCATCTTGAGCAATTTCTTCTTTTGTCACTATGTTTTCAAAAAGCTGTCTGCTTCAGAGGCGTCAAAAAGCGTCTATTCAAGGGAAAGGGTTAACGTCATCAGTATGGAAAAGCATGAAATAAACAGAACAGTTGTATTTTAACCCTTTTCCACTTTCAGCAAATCTGCAGCAGACAACTGTGAAAACATCTGAGCAAATATATGGAGAAAGATAACATTTTGAATCTAGTTGAAAACATTGTGACAAAAGGAGACATTGCTCAAAATGAGCAATTTCTCCTTTTGCCACAATTTTTTCAAGTCGCTTTCTGCAGGGGATTGAGAATGCGTCTACAAGACGTGGGTAAGATATAAACAGATCAATATATCCATTCATGAACACCAAAAGCGCTATTTCCATACATGAAAATATCAATGTTGGTGCTCTTTGAGTTTGAGAATAAACATGTGCAGAGGACTAGAAGAGGTCAAGTTGACGGGTCTTCGTCCCCAATATCTTTCTCAGCACTCATTAAAACCTGCGTTGTGGGTACGCAAAGGAATTGTCTCACTGAGACAACTCTTTTTGAGTAAGCAACAACATAGGTTTCAAAGGTCAAATCAGTATTTAACCCTTTACCTCATACAGACGCTTTCTGACGCCTCTGCAGCAGACGGTTTTTTGAAGACAGTGACAAAAGAAGAAATTACTCAAAACGAGCAATTTCTCCTTTTGACACAATGTTTTCCTCTTTATGTTGTAGGTCATCCATTCAATTATAGAGATTTTCCATTTTTTGACAAAATATGTTCAAAGTCGTCTGCTGCAGAATTGTTGTATGAGGGAAAGGGTTAAGAACATGAAAAACACCTCTTATCTGGAGCTCTACTTATGTTTCTCATTCTTACAGGAAACAAGCAACTATCCTCTATGTATGTAATGCATGGAAAGGCAGAATGAAAAGGAAAACTTTGCACTTCTATTTAAGTTATTTCAAAGATATAAAAAGCACTTTTAAATCTACATTAATTTATTATAACACTTGTCGTCATATTTCGTTCCCACTATGGAAGAACAAACTACACTGTTCTATCAGCGTCTGAAGAATCTCTTCCGGTATTCGCGAGTACTTAGAGAATTTGTCGATTGTATCAAATTCCATTCGTATCAATGTAGGCCACCAACATCGTGATAAATTTTTAGGGTCCATGTTATTAGTATCATTGTTTTTACTGACTCTGTGAATAGAAAAAAAGATTCATACATTGTATCATCCCTTTCCCACATACAACAAATCTGCAGCAGACGACTTTGAAAATGTCTCCTTAAAAATATTGTAAATCTCTGTAATATTTTAATTATAAATACTGAAAAAAGTTGGAAAACATGGTGACAAAAGTAGAAATTGCTTGTTTTGAGCAATTTCGCCTTTTGTCACAATGTATTTTTAAAAGTCGTCTGCTGCAGATACGTCAAAATGCGTCTACAAGTGGGAAAGGGTTAATTGGGCCATTCCTCGAGAAAACCAACATTGTGGACTCAACATTGCGTAAAGTGTCGACCTGTTCATCACGGAATTGGAACCTGGGACCTTTGGTATGAGAGGCCGACGCTTCCCC
The DNA here is from genome assembly GCA_031761405.1 of Serripes groenlandicus. NCBI lineage: Eukaryota > Metazoa > Mollusca > Bivalvia > Cardiida > Cardiidae > Serripes > Serripes groenlandicus. The sequence goes on from JASEVX010000001.1 coordinate 242,145,386, forward strand.
CTCTGATTGGTAGCCGATTCCTCGGCCCTCAGGATTCTAAGGGACAGGATCAAGACTTACAGGAGTACTGGTAACTTACCAAGGAAATGGATTGGTATAAAGAGTGTAAAATACATTTCAAACAATCAGCATTATTAACCTTTTTCAACTGCTCTGCAGTAAACAGCTTTTGAAAAAATGGCAAAAAGAACAAGAGGGCCATGATGGCCCAAAATCAGTTATGCAATGAGATTTCTAATGCAAAACACATGACAAAGTCTCAAAGTGCTGAAATAAACAAGAGGGCCAAGATGGCCCTAAAATCGATCACCTGAATGATAGTTAATTAGAAGCAAATATTTAACTGCAAATATCTGTGAAAATTTGATCAGGAGTTCAAATGAAACTGCAAGGAGTGGAAATAGTCCATTTTTATCTTGAAATCTAACAAGAGCTTTCTCAATTTCTGATGCTGCAGCAACAAAGGTTCTACACAGAATGCAAGTATTTGAACAATTTTGAAAGAGGACCATCAAAGGAACATTCCTGTGAAGTAACATTGAAATTGGTCAAGTGGAATGGTAGGAGTTGTCATTTGTAGCTAAAAGTTCAATTTACCCCTTTTGTGATGACGCGAGGTTGCTATGATTTTGTAACTAATCAAAACAGCTTGAACAAATTAAATGTAGAGGATCACTGAAGTAGGATTTATATTCAATTTCCTTAATATCAGACAAGAACTTTTAAAGCTTGGACATTTTGCCCCCTTTCTGATGCTGCAGCAACCCTGGCGGCCATGTTTTTCAACCGATCGGAAATATTTGAACAATCTTGGTAAAGGGTGCCCCAAGAAACATTTGTGCAAAATAATTTTCAAATTGGGCCAGTACTTTTGGACAAGAAGATTTTTAAAATTTTAACAAAAAAAAACCAAGCTCCTCCTCCTGGCGGCCATGTTTTTCAACCGATCGGAAATATTTGAACAATCTTGGTAAAGGGTGCCCCAAGGAACATTTGTGCAAAATAATTTTCAAATCGGGCCAGTACTTTTGGTCAAGAAGATTTTTAAAATTTTAACAATGCACATATAAGGAAAACAGGCTCCGCCCCCTGGCGGCCATGTTTTTCAACCGATCGGAAATATTTGAACAATCTTGGTAAAGGGTGCCCCAATGAACATTTGTGGAAAATAATTTTCAAATCGGGCAAGTACTTTTGGACAAGAAGATTTTTTAAGTTTTAACAATGCACGTAGAAGGAAAACAAGCTTCGCCCCCTGGCGGCCATGTTTTTCAACGGATCGGAAATATTTGAACAATCTTGGTAAAGGGTGCCCCAAGGAACATTTGTGCAAAATAATTTTCAAATCGGGCCAGTACTTTTGGTCAAGAAGATTTTTAAAATTTTAACAATGCACATATAAGGAAAACAGGCTCCGCCCCCTGGCGGCCATGTTTTTCAACCGATCGGAAATATTTGAACAATCTAGGTAAAGGGTGCCCCAATGAACATTTGTGGAAAATAATTTTCAAATCGGGCCAGTACTATTGGACAAGAAGTTTTTTTAAGTTTTAACAATGCACGTATAAGGAAAACAAGCTCCGCGCCCTGGCGGCCATGTTTTTCAACGGATCGGGAATATTTGAACAATCTTGGTAAAGGGTGCCCCAAGGAACATTTGTGCAAAATAATTTTCAAATTGGGCCAGTACTTTTTGACAAGAAGATTTTTAAAATTTTAACAATGCACATATAAGGAAAACAGGCTCCACCCCCTGGCGGCCATGTTTTTCAATCGATCGGAAATATTTGAACAATCTTGGTAAAGGGTGCCCCAATCAACATTTGTGGAAAATAATTTTCAAATCGGGCCAGTACTTTTGGACAAGAAGATTTTTTAAGTTTTAACAATGCACATATAAGGAAAACAAGTTCCACGCCCTGGCGGCCATGTTTTTCAACGGATCGGAAATATTTGAACAATCTTCGTAAAGGGTGCCCCAAGGAACATTTGTGCAAAACAATTTTCAAATCGGGCCAGTACTTTTTGACAAGAAGATTTTTAAAATTTTAACAATGCACATATAAGGAAAACAGGCTCCGCCCCCTGGCGGCCATGTTTTTCAACCGATCGGAAATTTTTGAACAATCTTGGTAAAGGGTGCCCCAATGTACATTTGTGCAAAATAATTGTCAAATCGGGCCAGTACTTCTGGACAAGAAGATTTTTAAAGTTTTAACAATGCACATATAAGGAAAATAAGCTCCGCCCCCTGGCGGCCATGTTTTTCAACGGATCGGAAATATTTGAACAATCTTGGTAGAGGGTACCCCAAGGAACATTTGTGCAAAATAATTTTTAAATCGGGCCAGTACTTTTGGACAAGAAGATTTTTTAAGATTTGGCAATTTTCCCCTTTTCTGTTGCCGCGGCAACCAAAGTTCTCGATGGAATTTAAATCTTTGAACAATTTTTAAAGAGGTTCACCAAAGGAACATTCCTGTGAAGTTTGGTTGAAATTGGTCAAGTGGTTAAGGAGGAGATGATCTAAATGTTAACGACGGACGACGGACGACGACGGACGACGTAAGACGGACAAAAAGTGATCAGAATAGCTCACCTTGAGCCTTTGGCTCTAGGTGATCTAAAAATGCAGTCTCCAGATTGTTGAAGAGATTTTCCTTCAATTTGACCTAGTTTTTGACCAAAAATGACCCATATTCAAAACTTGACCTAGATATCATTAAGACAAACTGCTGAAGCAAAAATTGCGGCCTCTAGAATGTAAACATGATTTTCCTTCAGTTTGGCCTTGTGACCTACTTTTGACCCATATTCAAACTTGGCCTACATATCATCAGGACAAACATTCTGATAAAGTTTCATCATGCTCAAGTTAAAAATGTGGCCTCCAGAGTAACAAGACTTTCCTTCAATTTGAACTAGTGACCTAGTTTTACACCTCATATGGCCCAGTTTCGACTTTGTCCAGTATTTGATGGAAATGCCTGTCGAGTGTTGACGATGCACGACAGATGGATGACGGACAAATAGTGATCACAATAGCTCACCTTGAACGTTTTCAACTTTATTCAATAATCCAAATGTGTATTTTAATATTACAAATCTGATGAAAATATACGTCAGTCAAACCTGTGTTTAAAGACCATCCATGTGAAAGGAACAATCTGGTCTTTGTTCACAGGTGGTCTTTAATTGCAGGGTCAATTATACAGAAAACTTAAAGTATGGTCGCTATAGACAGGGAATTGCTATTCCAAGCCGGTCTTTAGCATGTGTTCCACTGTATATCGAGGGCTTGGCGTGAAACGGTTGTAACTAACAAGAGGGCCAAGATGGCCCTAAATCGATCACCTAATTGATAGTAAATTAGTAGCAAATATTTAACTGCAAATATCTGGGAAAATTTTATCAGGGAGTGCAAATGAAAATGCAAAGGAGTGGACACTTCTCAAGAAACAGCTTATCAGTAAAGGTCATTTATATCTTGAAATCTAACAAGAACTTTAATAAGAATGGAATTATAAAGTTTTTGTCATTTTGCACCTTTCCTGATGCCGCCTTGCTGCCCTGTTTTTCAACGAAATCAATATGGCTTCAACAGTTTATTTAGAGGGTCACTTAAGGAACATTTCTACCAAATTATCTTGCAATCGCGCAAGTAGATTATGGAGGAAAAGGATTTTAAAATTTGGGTATTTTTCTCACTTTCTGATGCCGCAGCAACCAAAGTTATCAATGGAATTTAAATCTTTGAACAATTTTGAAAGAGGACCACCAAAGGAACATTCTTGTGATGTTTTGTGGAAATTGGTCTATTGGAATGGTAGGAGTTGGTTGTCATTTGTAGCTAAAAGTTCAATTTACACTTTCTGTGATGACGCCTGGTTGATATGATTGTGTAACCAATCAAAACGGCTTAAACAAATTAAATAGAGGATCATTACAGTAAGATTCGTATTATATTTTCTTAAAATCAGACAAACACTTTCATAAAAATGGAATTTTCAAATTTTGTCATTTTGCCCCTTTTCTGATGCCGCCTGACTGCCATGTTTTTCGACCAATCAGTATGGCTTGAACAATTTTTATAGAGGAACAATTTTGAAAGAGGCCAACCAGAGGAACATCCTGTGATGTTTCACGGAAATTGTCCTTGGAGTTTGGGAGGAGATAATGTTTAAAGCTAAAAGTTAACGCCGGACGGACGACAGTCAAAAAGTGATCAGAATAGCTCACCTTGAGCCTTTGGCTCAGGTGATCTAAAAACCTATCTTGAAAACGCTGGTTTAGGCGCAATTTTGACCCCTTTGTAAACAATGCAAATTGAGGTGCCATTGAGCAATGGCACCTAAATTTCCATTATTTACCAAGAAAAATGATTTAACGCTTATTAAGACTTTATGGCGAGGTGATTAACCTTGGTAAAAAATACCAATTTAAGTTACAACCGTTTCACGCCAAGCCCTCGATATCATCATACATTTTTATGACCTGAAGTCAAGACCAGGTTAGCTGCTGTAACCCATTTTGTGAAGCCTGAGCCACAAGTAAAGAGGCAGACACGCCAGCGCATTCATGCTGTCTGCCGCTCGACTCAACATTTCACTTGGACTCTTCCAAAGGCAAAGCTGGACCAGTCCATTTTTAAATTTCAGCATTAAAATGGTTAATAATGTCAGGTAATGTAATAAAAAGCACTTACTTGTGAAGATGAGTAATAAGGAATTTTAACACTTCAAAATTGAGGGGGTGCATCTTTAAGAACACCCCTCTTAGAGCGGAGACTCGAGCACTTTTATCTTGTACATCTGAAAGACACAGAGAAGACATTGAGCATACAATGGAAACTTCACACAATCCTAAAACTGTATTACTGTAGGCGCTGCAAAATGGGGTAGGGGTTGATTGAATGGAGTTTATCCTTCTCCCACATACAGTAAATCTGCAGCAGACAACTTTGATAGCATATTGGCAAATACGTGAACAATTTTTAATTATTGAATAGTGTTGAAAATATTGTGGCTAAAGGAGAAATTACCCTTTCCCTCATACGACAATTCTGTAGCAGACGACTTTGAACATATTTTGTCAAAAAATGGAAAATCTCTATAATTAAATGGATAACCTATGACTAAAAGTGGAAAACATTGTGGCAAAAGGAGAAATTGCTCGTTTTGAGCAATTTCTTCTTTTGACACTATGTTTTCAAAAAGTCGTCTGCTGCAGAGGCGTCAGAAAGCGTCTATATGAGGGAAAGGGTTAATTACGGTGGCCAGGTCAGCTACTCAGTGATGTGTTTCCTGACTTTCTTGCACCAGTACTCCAGTAAACATTCTTCACGAGCCATTGGCTACTATCCTACACAGATTTATGTCAATGCACGGAAATAATGAACGGCTGAGTCTGTTTTTGAACTCATGACCTCTGATAGATAGCCCTCATCGTTACAGCATATTGGGAGTAATTACGGATCAACATACTCACAGGGAGTAAGTATAACAGATGACAGCTAACCCTTTCCCACATACAACTATTCTGAAGGAAACGATTTTGAAATCATAACTACAAAAATATGGAAAATAAAATCTTTATATGAAAGTATACTTATTAAACAGAATTGAAGAAAGAGTGCAGACGGACAATGCAAAACAAAATATCCAATCTGCCTTTGGAAGGGATAATAAGAAGAGAACTTGCAGATGCATTTTAACACATCTGCAGCAGATATTTGAAAAAATTATTGCAAAAGGAGAAATTGCTGATGAGCAATTTCTCCTTTTGCCATGTTTTCACCTCTTTCAATAATTATAACTTCATCAACAGAGGTTTTCCGAATTTATGCCTAAATGTTTTCAAAGTTGTCTGCTGCATATTTCTTATACATTTGAAGGGTTAAACCCTTTCACACTTGTAGATGCATTATGATAAATCTGCAGAAGACGACTTTTGAAAACATCGTGGAAAAAGGGCACTTTTTCCATTTGCCACAATGTTTTCAACTATATGCAGTAATTATACTAACTTTTCTAGAGGTTTACAATAGTTTTATATAGACGTTTTCAAAGTTTACTGCTGCAGAATTCTTTATTGGATCATATCACGGGGAATTTGCTTAACCCTTTCCCTCATACAACAATTCTGCAGCAGTCGACTTTGAACATATTTTGTGAAAAAAATAGAAAATTTCTATAATTGAATGGATAACCTATGAATAAAAGTGGAAAACATTGTGGCAAAAGGAGAAATTGCTTGTTTTGAACAATTTCTTCTTTTGTCACTATGTTTTCAAAAAGCTGTCTGCTGCAGAGGCATCAGAAAGCCTCTATTTCAGGGAAAGGGTTATAACTAATTGGGCTACAGTTTTAGTTTTTTTTTTTTTCTTTTCAAATGATGCATCTAGGGCTTGTAGATAACAATGTAGGCTCTGGTGAGACTGTACAGATGCTTAGGATCAGCAAGTGTTGCATTAAGACCCGAAATTGTTAGACATGCCTCAATAATTCAGTAAAAACTAAAATCTGAAAATAAATTCTGTGGAATTAATGTTAATATATGCATTCATCTGATTATAATGTAAAATCAGTTATAAGAGTTATAATCATGCAACTTTATTTGAATTCATTTAGGAATATTTGGCTTGATCACCTTATTTATAGAGTTTGAATATAGAGTACATGTAATAATATTATATGAACCCATGTACATATTGTTATTTGGAAAATGTGCTGTAAACCAAGTCGAAGTTAATTTTAAGCACAATTCTAGTGAATTTGAATAAACCCCACATACGGGTCAAAATGAGAAATTGCTCCTCATGCATATCCTTTCCTTTTCCCACAATGTTTTCAAAAGTTACCAAGATGCGTCTGCAAAAAGGAAAGGGTTAAGATCTCATCAACAAGCTAGTATAGAAATAGTGACTATGAAAACATTCCCAATTTGTTTTGAAAACTCCTTTTAAATGAAAGTACAATAATTGAATAGTGTTGAAAACTTATTGAGCTATTTCTCAATTGGCCACAATGTTTTCAATTCTATTCAATCCCATGTGATGGTTGGGAAGGGCTGTATACAGTTTCAATGCAATGCATCAAGTAGTTACTAAGATATGGTCTCTTATGTAGTTGCATGCAAAACTTTAACCAGAATTTCAAAAAGGGCCATAACTTGCATAAAATGCAGGATGGAGTTATTTAACTTGAAAATCAACATAGGTGTGATAGTTGGGAAGGGTTGTATAAAGTTTCAAAGTAGTAAATACTAGGATATCGACTCTTAATGTAGTTGCATGCAAAACTTTAACCAAATTTGTAGTTAAAACAAGAGGGCCATGATGGCCCTGGATCGCTCACCTTAATTATACAATGTACTACAATGCAAAATACATCAGGACAATTATTCTGAATGCAACCTCCACAGTGTTAACAAGATTTTCCTTCATTTGGCCTAGTGATCTATATTTTTTTACCTGATATGACCCATATTCCAACATGGACTAGATATTATCAAGACAACATTCTGACAAATTTTCAACTTGCTCAAAGTAAAAATGCGGCCTCCGGAGTTTGAACAATATTTTCCTTTATTGACCTTGTTTCTGACTCTACATGATCCATATTTGATATTGGCTTAGATATCATTTAGATAAACATTCTCATAAAATGTCAAGCTGCTGTAGCAAAAAATGTGTCTTCTACAGAGTTAACAAGATGTTCCTTCAATTTGGCCTAGTGACCTAGTTTCTGACCCAATATGACCCATATTCGAACTTGGCCTAGATATCATTTAGACAAACATTCTGACCAAATTTCAAGCTGCTGAAGCAAAAAATGTGGCATCCAAAGTGTTAACAAGATTTTCCTTCAATTTGGCCTAGTGACCTAGTTTTTGACCCTGCATGAACCATATATTCGAACTTGACCTAGATATCATTTAGCTCAACATTCTGACCAAATTTCAAGCTGCTGAAGCAAAACATGCGGCTTCTACAGAGTTAACAAGATTTTCCTTCAATTTGGCCTAGTGACCTAGTTTCTGACCCAATATGACCCATATTTAAACTTGACCTAGATATCTTTAAGACAAACATTCTGACAATATTTCAACATGCTCAAGTTGAAAATGTGGCCTCTACAGTGTTAACAAGATTACCCTTCAATTTGGCCTAGTGACCTAGTTTCTGACCCGATATGACACATATTCGAACTTGACCTAGATATCTTTAAGACAAACATTCTGACAAAATTTCAAACTGCTGAAGCAAAAATTGCGGCCTCTAGAGTGTTAACAAGATTTTGCTTCAATTTGACCTAGTGACCTCGTTTTTGACCTCATATGGCCCAGTTTCGATCTTGTCCAAGATTTGATGGAGATGAATGTTCTGATACACTTTCATGAAGATTGGATGCAAAATGTAGCCTGTAGAGTGTTAACAAGCTGAAATGTTGAAGACGCACGACGGACGGACGCCGGACAAAATGTGATCACAATAGCTCTTCGTGCATAGGTGAGCTAAAAAGGGCCATAAATTGCAAAATATACTGGATAGAGTTATCATACTTGATTGTTTACATGGGTGTGATGGTTGGGAAGAGTTGTATAAAGTTGCAATGCAATGCATCAAGTAGTTACTAAGAGATGGTCTTTTAATGTAGTTGCAAGCAAAACTTTAACCAGAATTTCTAAGTAAAACAAGATGTGTTTGTGAAACACTGATGCCCATGAATGGCAACATCTAGGTCAAAGGTCAAGGTCGCAAGGTCAAAAATGTTGGTACTGACAGAAAGGTCATGTCACAAGGAATACACATGTGAAATATGGTAGCCGTACCTGTTATGGTTCAAAAGTAGTGGTCAAGGTTATTTTTTTTTTCGACAATGGCAACATCTAGGTCAAAGGTCAAGGTCGCAAGGTGAACAATTTTGGTACTGACAGAAAGGTCATGTCACAAGGTATACACATGTGAAATATGGTAGCCGTACCTGTTATGGTTGAAAAGTAGTCGTCAAGGTTAAAGGTTTTTTTCGAGAATGGCAACATCTAGGTCAAAGGTCAAGGTGAAAAATGTTGGTACTGACAGAAAGGTCATGTCACAAGGAATACACATGTGAAATATGGTAGCCGTACCTGTTATGGTTCAAAAGTAGTGGTCAAGGTTATTTTTTTTTTCGACAATGGCAACATCTAGGTCAAAGGTCAAGGTCGCAAGGTGAACAATTTTGGTACTGACAGAAAGGTCATGTCACAAGGTATACACATGTGAAATATGGTAGCCGTACCTGTTATGGTTGAAAAGTAGTGGTCAAGGTTAAAGGTTTTTTTCGAGAATGGCAACATCTAGGTCAAAGGTCAAGGTGAAAAATGTTGGTACTGACAGAAAGGTCATGTCACAAGGTATACACATGTGAAATATGGTAGCCTTACCTGTTATGGTTCAAAAGTAGAGGTCAAGGTTAAAGTTTTTATCGAGAATGGCAACATCTAGGTCAAAGGTCAAGGTCGCAAGGTGAAACATTTTGGTACTGACAGAAAGGTCATGTCACAAGGTATACACATGTGAAATATGGTAGCCTTACCTGTTATGGTTCAAAAGAAGTGGTCAAGGTTAAAGTTTTTCTTGAGAATGGCAACATCTAGGTCAAAGGTCAAGGTCACAAGGTGAAAAATGTTGGTACTGACAGAAAGGTCATTTCACAAGGAATACACATGTGAAATATGGTAGCCGTACCTGTTATGGTTCAAAAGTAATGGCCAAGGTTAAAGTTTTTTCGAGAATGGCAACATCTAGGTCAAAGGTCAAGGTCGCAAGGTCAAAAATTTTGGTACTGACAGAAAGGTCATGTCACAAGGAATACACATGTGAAATATGGTAGCCGTACCTGTTATGGTTCAAAAGTAATGGCCAAGGTTAAAGTTTTTTTCGAGAATGGCAACATCTAGGTCAAAGGTCAAGGTAGCAAGGTCAAAAATGTTGGTACTGATAGAAAGGTCATGTCACAAGGAATACACATGTGATATGTGGTAGCCGTACCTGTTATGGTTCAAAAGGAGTGGTCAGACGTGCAGACAGGCCAAAAACTAGATGCCCACCGAATCGGTGATTCCGGGGGCATAAAAAGGGCCATAACTTGCATAAAATGCAGGATAGAGTTATCATACTTGATAATCTACATAAGTGTAATAGATGGGAAGGGTTGTATGAAGTTTCAATGCAATGCATCAAGTAAATACTGAGATATGGACTCTTAATTTAGTTGCACGCAATACTTTAACCAGAATTTCTAAGTAACAAAAGGGCCATAACTTGCATACAATGCAGGATAGAGTTATCTTACTTGATAATCTACATAGATGTGATAGTTGGGTAGGGTTGTAGAAAGTTTCAATGCAATACATGTAGTATTTAAGTACTTGCAAGCAAAACCTTTACCAAGGTGTGAAGTGGATTAGGACAGCGACGCCAGTGTTAGTAGTATAGCTTTCATATTCTTCGAATAGTCAAGCTAAAAACTGCTCTTTATGCATAAATTCTGCTTTAATTAAATTTGCTACAATGCTTTAAAAAATTACCTGCTACAAACTTCTAAAAATGTGGGAAAGTGTTAACCATTTCCCACATACAACAAATCTGCAGCAGATGATTTTGAAAGTATGGAAAGAAAGATTCACAGACATACAGATAAACACCGAGAAGAACATATACATGTCAAAAGAATGGGAGGCAAGTGATGTCAACTAGAATGAAGTACCCTTGAGCCTTGTTATACTGCTGTTCCCTGTATTTGTTTCTTACTTATCATAATCATAATGACCAATTTCTCCTTTTGTCACCATGTTTTCCACTCGTTTTACAGTTCAATTTTCATTTATAGTGAATGACCATATTTTTGTGTGAGTGTTTTCAAAGGCATCTGCTGCAGATTTGTTGTATATGATAGAAAGGGTTAATCTGAAGCAGACGAAATGTTGAAAATCTCTTTAAATGTAAGTGTAATGAATGAATAGTCGAAAACATTGTGTCAAAAGGAACAAGAGCACCGTGGAACGCACATCAACGCTTGTCTGCTATTTTTAAAATCGAAAAGAGGGGCATTTCGAAAGAACTATAAAAGCCAGAGTTATGTGACTTGGTATAGACATACGTATTGTTTCTAGGAACATGTGTACTAAGTTTCATTTGAAAATGTTTTTGAATAATGAGGTAAGGTTAAAGTTTTATGACATCGCAGACAAAGATGCCAAGGCTATCACAATACCCCCAACTTTTTTTTCTCCCAAAAACAGATGAGCTAAAAATTGCTCATCATCATCAAAAGTTATTTCTCCTTTTGGCACAATATTTGTATAAGTCTTCTGCTGCGGAAGCATGACAAGAGGGCCATGATGGCCCTAGTTTGCTCACCGTACTTATACAATTTACTGCAATGTAAAACACATCAAGACAATTATTCTGAATGCAACCTCCACAATGTTAACAAGATTTTCCTTCATTTGGCCTAGTGATCTATATTTTTTTTACCTGATATGACCCATATTCCAACATGGACTAGATATCATAAAGACAACATTCTGACAAAGTTTCAACTTGCTGAAAGTAAAAATGCGGCCTCCAGAGTTTAAACAATATTTTCCTTTATTGACTATGTTTCTCACCCAATATGACCCATATTCAAACTTGACCTAGATATAATTCAGACAAACATTTTGACAAGATTTTCCTTCAATTTGGCCTAGTGACCTAGATTTTGACCCTACATGACCTATATTCGAACTTTGTTTAGATATCATTTAGATAAACATTCACATCAAATGTCAAGCTGTTGCAGCAAAAAAATGCGGCCTCTAGAGTGTTAACAAGATTTTCCTTAACTTTGACCTTGTGACCTAGTTTTTTGACCCAACATGACCCATGTTTGAACTTGTCTTACATATCATCAAGACAAACTGATAAAGTTTCATCATGCTCAAGTTAAAAATGCAGTATCCCAGAGTATTAACAAGATTTCCGTTCAATTTGGCCTAGTGACCTAGATTCTGATCCAATATGACCCATTTTTCAAACTTGACCCTAGATATCATCAAGACAAAACATTCTGATCAAACTTCTGAAGCAAAAAATTGCGGCCTCTAGGGTGTTAACAAGATTACCCTTCAATTTGGCCTAGTGACCTAGTTTTTTGAACTGGCATGACCCATATTCGAAGTTGTCCTAGATACCATTCAGCTCAACATTTTGACAAATATGTGGCTTCTACAAGATTTTCCTTAAATTTGAACCTAGTGACCTAGTTTCTGACCCAATATGACCTAGATATTTTTAAGACAAACATTCTGACAAAAATTTCAAACTGCTGAAGCAAAAATTGCGGCCTCTGGAGTGTTAACAAGATTTTCCTTCAATTTGACCTAGTGACCTACTTTTTTAACCCAACATAATCATTGTTCGAACTTGACCTACATATCATCAAGACAAACATTCTGATAAAGTTTAAACATGCTCAAGTTGAAAATGTGGCCTCAAGAGTGGTTAACAAGATTTACCTTCAATTTGACCTAGTGACCTAGTTTTTAACCTCATATGGCCCAGTTTTCGAACTTGTCCAAGATTTGATGGAGATGAATGTTCTGATGAACTTTCAATCAGAACATTCATGAACATTGGATGCAAAATGTAGCCTGTAGAGTGTTAACAAGAGCAAATGTTGACGAAGGACGACGTACGACAGACGGACAAAATGTGATCGCAATAGCTCACCTTGCACTTAGTGCATAGGTGAGCTAAAACTACAACTACATAAAAGATAGGGTTAACATTATGAAGATTAAAAACTGGCAAGCCTGGGCTTCCACAGTCAACCATGACTACCAGGCTGTATCCCTCTCCCACATACAACATGAAATTTAGGCAAAAATATGAAAAATCTCTGTAAATAAAAGTATTATAATTGAAAACGAGTTGAAAACATTATGGCAAAAGGAGAAATTGCTCATCATGATGGTTTCAAAATTTGTCTGCTTCATAGGCGTCAGAAAGCATCGTTATGTGGGAAAGGGGTATAAGATGCCATCACAGAGAAACAAGGAGACCCAAAATAGCCAGAAGCAACGCATATGCAATTTTAGTAGTCCAGTAATATTTAGGTGACAATATAGTTTGACACCTTGGTGCAACAAGTTCAATGGGATAAAGAAGGATTTATTGACTTGTTGCACCAATTTGAGGATATGGCACATTTGTTACATAGAATTTCATAGAAATTAATCTCTTGATATAGACATGATAAATAAACATAGACATGTGCATATATAAAATAACGATACACTGTACAAATTTTCCCATTTCCCGATTTGTTTATTATAATCTGATTGTTTTCTGTAAGATTTTTTTCTAGACCCGAAACATCTTCACATACATGCAGCGTAAATAACATTTACCGAAACTGTGAAATTACTATTTATGACCCATATGTTTAGATAGGGGTTGGGAAAGTTGCTGAGAGTGAAGAATTGTCTCAATGAGTACCCTCAACATAGAGTTTGAGGGTCAAACAAGGATTAGAAACATGAAAGCAGGCCCCCTTATTTAGAGCGCTGTGAACCCAAAAATTACCTCAAACTCTGCTGCAAATGGAATTTAAATGGCAAAAATACAGACACAAAAAAGCTGGTATGGATCTATAAATGATGTGCTCAATGTAGACAAATACTTGAACAATGAAGAAAATGAAGAACAATTACCTGATAAATGTAGATTACTGTAGATAATAACTATCTAAGGATTAAGGATTATTTTGTCCTCTTATGTATTTTTTTTATGTGCCTTCTTTTCTGTACATGTACAAGAGAAGATTGCGTTTACCAACTATTCAAACTTGTTAACACCTTTCCCACATATAGACGCCTTTTGACTCTGTGCAAAGAGTTAAATAAACTCTTATTAATCATCATCATCATAATCATTAAAAAGCATATTGAAATCTTATGAAAGACACAATATAAGCTGTGGGAAAGCATTAGTTAATTAACCCTTTCCCTCATATAAGCGCTTTCGGACGCCTCTGCAGCACACAGCTTTTTAAAAACATAGTGACAAAAGAAGAAATTGCACAAAACGTGCAATTTCTCCATTTGCCACAATGTTTTTCCTCTTTTAGTCATAGGTTATCCATTTCAATTATGGAGATTTTCTATGTTTTGACAAAAATAAATTCAAAGTCATCTGCTGCAGAATTGTTGTATGAGGGAAAAGGTTAAAAGCATGTTAAACGGATAATGTTGCTAGAGACTGTTGCGTATACTTTTTATGACTATTTCAAACAAGCTTGAATCTAAATACTTCCCCTCACTTAAGCCAAGGGTTGTGGAGGTGTGTGCATGGCATAGGAGGAGAGGGGGTGGGGATGTGGATGGAAAAGCTAAGTAAATTGTTTTAGTATATTTAATTCCAGTACATTTAATATACCAAGAAATGCTGCCAGCTGGCTAGCCGTGAAACCAGGTTACCATTGGTGACCATAACACAAATCTATATTCAGTAACAGTGACCTTGACCCCAATGACCCCCCCCCCCCCCCCCCCCCCAACATATTTCCTTTGAAATTTGGTAAGAATAATTCCAGCTTTAAGAAATTATTGACGCCCATACATCTACCCCCCCCCCCACCCCCCCTCCCCCCCCCCCCCCCTCCCCCCCCCCCCAAAAAAAAATCCCCAGTCTTATATATTGTTGAAAACTTGGTTAATAACAATTGTCAATAACAGCTTTAAATATTTGGGATAAGAACACAATTGCAAATAACATGGTGACCACAAAAGGTATTCTGTACTTTGTAAATGTAAGCTTACAAGCAACAACAAATAATTGTGAGAAGGGCTTAATCTTTATCAGCCTGCCCATCAAATATCCTAGGTTATCTAACCCTTTCCCACATACAACTAATCTGAAGCAGACGACTTTGAAATCTTGAAGGCGAAATTGTGGAAAATCTCTATTCTAAAGTTGTGTCCAGCAAAAGCAACAGGAAGCGTCTGTATTAGTGAATTGGTTAATGATGAAAGAAATCATTTTGGAAAAAGAGTAATTGCTCAACAGTAGCATAATCCTCGTTTGGCAACAATATTTCTTAACCCTTTCCCACCTACAGATGCATTTTGACGTAATAGCAGCAGACGACTTTCGAAAAAATTGTGGCCAAAGGTGAAATTGCTCATGATGAGCAATTTCTCCTTTGGCCACAATGCTTTCCACTTTGTTTAACAATAAAGCTATTTTTTATGGAGATTTTTCTGGTTTTTGTCACCATGTTTTCAAAGTCGTCTGCTGTTAACCCCCCTTTTCCCTCATACAAACAAATCTGCAGCAGACAACTATGAAAACATCAAGGCAACCAGGATCCGTTTCTCCTTTTGCCCTAATATTTTCAAAAGTCATCTACAAAATGCGTCTGCATTTGGGGGTGGGGACAATTAAAGATGTTTGCTGCAGAAGCATCCAGGCAAAAGTAGGCCTGGAGAAGCTAGGCTTTTCAAATAAGTGTTGTTATTTAAAGAAATTTAGCATTTATAATAAATACAAGCATAGTGATATATAGATCCGGATATAAATATTCTTTTTCCGTGTATACAGCTATAATCAGATTGTGAGATTTTACCTGGGTCTATGCAATCCTTCGTTCGTTCTTTGGTTAAAGAAATTTGTAACATGTAATAATTTTTATGTGTTTTTTTTCCTTCTCTACAATAAAAGATTATCTTTAACGTTTTCCAAGATACTAACAAATCAGCAGGAGATGACTTTGAAAACATCAAGGCAAAAATGTGGAAAATCTCTATTACTGAGATCATGATTATTGAACAAAGGTAAAAACTTTGTGGGCAAGAGGGGGAAAAAATGCTCATCGTGAGTGATTTTTTTTGGGCGGCCAAAATCTTTTCAAAAATCACCTGCTACAGCAGGTTGGTTAAAATGTGTCTAAATTAACGAATTAATTAAAGAGTTGAAAATATTGCAGTTAAAGGTGAAATTGCTTGTTTTGAGCAATTTCACCTTTTATATCAATTTTTTCAATAGCCATGTTCAATGGCAGGTGTCAAATGTCGTCTGTGTGAAGCAATGGGTTTATGAAAGGGCTAAATATAGTTATTTCATTTTCACTTATCATTTAAAACAGAGGACCCTTAAAATAAATGCAAGCTACTTTTAAATGCAACTTTTTACAGGAAAACAACATCTATACATTCTTTGTCACTTGTAAATATCAAGTATTCTCAAGTTGCACAGACAACCCTTTCCCACATTCAACAAATCTGCAGCAAACAACTTAGAAAACATTCTGCAGATTTGTTATATGCGGGAAAGGGTTTTGAAAGCAGACGACTCTAAAATACACAATATCAGGCAAGCGGGTTATACTGCCATATCAGGATGATAGCATGCTAGCTAACTACTAGGATTACTCATCTAGTACTGAAATTGGACAATGTCATAAACAATATTTCATTGACAATTGATTGTTTGGTGCTTAATGCCGCTTTCAACAATTTTCCAGTTATATCGCAGTGTTTCATTGGTTAACCCTTTCCCTCATACGACAATTCTGCAGCAGACGACTTTGAACGTATTTTGTCAAAAAATAGAAAATCTCCATAGTTGAATGGATAACCTATGACGAAAAGTGGAAAACATTGTGGCAAAAGGAGAAATTGCACGTTTTGTGCAATTTCTTCTTTTGTCACTATGTTTTCAAAAAGCCATCTGCTGCAGAGGCGTCAAGGCTTTTCCTGGGTAAGTTTCCAGTAATACCGGTCCAATTATTCTGACACCAATCAGTCAGTCGTAATGCTAACCCCGCAACCCTGAGCGCAAAGGAGGGCAGCCACTACTACCATTTTTAAATTATTTGGTATGACCCGGCCGAGGCGGTCCATCTACTACTACACCACCGAGGCGGTATTTCATTAATCCTTTCCCACATACAACTTTTTTGCAGCAGACAACTTTTTAAAAAATGGAAAATCTCTATAATTGAATGGATAACAAATGACTCTAAGTGGAAAACATTGTGGCCAAAGGTGAAATTGCTCATCATGAGCAATTTCACCTTTGGCCACAATGTTTTCACAAGTCGTCTGCTGCTATTGCGTTAAAATGCGTCTGCAGGTGGGAAAGGGTTAACAAATAGCTAACCAAATGTAGTAACATTGATTGATCGAAGTTTAACGCAATTTTCAACAATTCTTCAGTCATATCACCTCAGCCAGGTCATCAACCCATGTTTTCCTAGATTTCTCACACCAGTACTCACAAGCAACTGGCTGCTTTTCCACATGTACTGTTAGCAAATTCAACAACACCTTTCTCATTGACTTGGGTTTCGAAGACAAATGAGCCATCCCGCAAGAAAACCAACATTGTGGACTCTGCGTAAAGTATCAACCCGGATCAGCCTAAGCATGCCACGCAGGCTTACCCAGATAAGACACTTTTCGCCTCCTGTGGATTTTCTGTTTCAGGAATCATTACTCTATCCCCCTGAGATGGAGTGTGTCGGCCTGGATAAGTCACGGATTGCACAGGCTGATTTTGATCGATACATTTCGCAGAGGCCATTATGTTGGTATTCTCTTACAACCGTACTTTAATCAAACAAGAATACTCAAAGGACCACATGTGTTGCTCGCTAGAAAGACACAGTGTGGGATTGACAGACACAAGAAAATCGTCTTGCATCTTTTAACAACAACACTTTTACAGTGTAAAAAGAAAGTTTTTGAAAACAATGTGATCAAAGCAGAAATATGTTAAAAATAGCAATTTACCATTTTTTCCACATTTTTTATCTACTAAATTTATTTTACTCAAATATTGGAAGAGTACAAAATAAGCTTACAAAGGTCTTAATTATGGTCAAAAGCATTGTCAAAATTCAGTGACTGTACAATACATGCTTCACTACCTATCTAAACAATACTTATTCCCTACATATGCATTCCAAGAAAATATCTAGCCTTCTCTGAATCAACTACATCAACTTATCAAATTTAATGTCTATCACCATTCTGATCAATTTAAACCTCAAATAGAGGCATTTTGACACCTCTGCAGCAGATGACTTTTGAAAACATTGTGACAAAAGGAGAAATTGCTCATAATGAAAACACTGACAAAAGAAGAAATTGCTCAAAGCAATTGACACAACTTTCTAACCCTTTCTGACACATCTGCAGCAGATGAGGTTTGTAAACAATTTCCACTTTTGCCACAGTATTTTCAATAGACTTGAAAACATTGTGATAAGAGGAGAAGTTGCTCATTTTGTACTTTGTCACAATGTTTTTCATGTGTTATCTGCTGAAATGCATCAAAATGTGTCTGTATGTGCCTTACTCAGCTCCATAAACATTACAATCACAGGGTTAGTCTTTAACCCTTTCCAACATACAACAAATTGGCAGCAGAAAACTGAAAATATCTAGGCAAAAATCAGGAAAAACTCAAAAAATGAAAGTATACTTATTGATTTGAGTTGAAAACATTGTGGCATTGCAGAAATCATAAGCAATTTCACCTTTTGGCACAATGCTTTGAATAGTCGTCTGCTGCAAAGGCTTCAGAAAGCATCTGTTTGTAGGCTAGGGTTAACCCTTTCCCACCTGCAGATGCATTTGGCGCAATAGCATCATGTAACTTTTGAAAACATCATGATAAAGTTGAAATTGCCCAAAACAAGCAATTCCTCCCCTTGCCACAATATTTTCAACTTTTTTCAGTAATTATACTCACATTTATAGAGATTTTCCATATTTTTTAATAGACATGTTCAAAGTCATCTGCTACAGATTTGCTGTATGTGGGAAAGAGTTAAGTATGTATCTTACCTGATGCTTCAATAAGCTCATCGTACAGAGCAACGGGAACTAGAGGGTCTGATAAATCGGCAAAAAAGGCTTTCAACACTGTCGCTACGGCATTCACTTGTATATCTAGGGTCGATATGTCCACGTTGGAATCTGAAATACACACAATAAAATCACTTCAATCCCCAGAGGTCCAGATAAGCAGGGGGTATACAGCTCTTTTACCCACAATATCTCTCTTATCATCCCAAACAAGAGGGCCATGATGGCCCTGGATCGCTCACCTTAATCATACAATGTACTACAATGCAAAATACATCAGGACAATTATTCTGAATGCAACCTCCACAGTGTTAACAAGATTTTCCTTCATTTGGCCTAGTGATCTATATTTTTTTACCTGATATGACCCATATTCCAACATGGACTAGATATTATCAAGACAACATTCTGACAAATTTTCAACTTGCTCAAAGTAGAAATGCGGCCTCCGGAGTTTGAACAATATTTTCCTTTATTGACCTTGTTTCTGACCCTACATGATCCATATTCGATCTTGGCTTAGATATCATTTAGATAAACATTCTCATAAAATGTCAAGCTGCTGTAGCAAAAAATGCGTCTTCTACAGAGTTAATATTCGAACTTTACCTAGATATCTTTAAGACAAACATTCTGACAAAATTTCAAACTGCTGAAGCAAAAATTGCGGCCTCTAGAGTGTTAACAAGATTTTCCTTCAATTTTACCTAGTGACCTATTTTTTGACCCAACATGACCCTTGATCGAACTTGACTTACATATCATCAAGAAAAACATTCTGATAAAGTTTCATCATGCTAAAGTTAAAAATGCAGTATCCAGAGTGTTAACAAGATTACCCTTCAATTTGGCCTAGTGACCTAGTTTTTAACCCAGCATATTCGAACTTGGCCTAGATATCATTTAGACAAACAGATTGACCAAATTTCAAGCTGCTTAAGCAAAAAATGCGGCATCCAAAGTGTTAACAAGGTTTTCCTTCAATTTGGCCTAGTGACCTAGTTTTTGACCCTGCATGACCCATATTCAAACTTGACCTAGATATCATTTAGGTCAACATTCTGACCAAATTTCAAGCTGCTGAAGCAAAACATGCGGCTTCTACAGAGTTAACAAGATTTTCCTTCAATTTGGCCTAGTGACCTAGTTTCTGACCCAATATGACCCATATTTAAACTTGACCTAGATATCTTTAAGACAAACATTCTGACAATATTTCAACATGCTCAAGTTTAAAATGTGGCCTCTACAGTGTTAACAAGATTACCCTTCAATTTGGCCTAGTGACCTAGTTTCTGACCCGATATGACCCATATTCGAACTTGACCTAGATATTTTTAAGACAAACATTCTGACAAAATTTCAAACTGCTGAAGCAAAAATTGCGGCCTCTAGAGTGTTAACAAGATTTTCCTTCAATTTGACCTAGTGACCTATTTTTTGACCCGACATGACCCATGTTCGAACTTGACCTACATATCATCAAGACAAGCATTCTGATAAAGTTTCAACCTGCTCAAGTTGAAAATGTGGCCTCCAGAGTGTTAACAAGATTTCGCTTCAATTTGACCTAGTGACCTCGTTTTTGACCTCATATGGCCCAGTTTCGAACTTGTCCAAGATTTGATGGAGATGAATTTTCTGATACACTTTCATGAAGATTGGATGCAAAATGTAGCCTGTAGAGTGTTAACAAGCTGAAATGTTGACGACGCATGACGGACGACGCACATAGGTGAGCTAAAAAAAGAGTTTTAGAACATGCAAAACACCTCTTATCTAGAGCTCTGCATTCCCCTTTCCAACATTGAATTAATCTGCAGCAGATTTCTTCATAAACATCTAGCCACATAATTATACAGATAATCTTAACATTGAATTGAGTTTAAAATATTATGGCAAAAAGGATAAAATTTCCGGGATCCAAGGGTCGTGAGTTTAAACCCTGGCTTGGACAATTATTCTTTCATACAAAAGTCTTAAAAATGTGACTAGCTTCATTTGTCTTCCACCAATTGGCTTAATAGTCTTCTTGGAACAGTTGCCAGTTACCTGGAAAGGTAGTTGTTGGGAGTACTGGTGCCAGAAGGCCAAGAAACTGGCCACATTAATACAACTCAAATATTGTTGAAAATGGCATTACACACCAATCATTCAATTATTTGACCATCACTTAAACCTTTCCTACATACAACAACTCTGCAGCAGACTTCTTTGGAAACATCTAGACATAAATATGGAAAATCTCCCAGATGAATTTTGACAAAGGAGAAATTGCTCATTATGAGAAATTTCTCCTTTTGCCTCAATGTATTCAAAAGTTGTCTGCAGGCCTGCAGTAGATTCATCAAAATGTGTCTGCAAATGGGAAAAGGGTTAATAGGTGAGGAAATAAAAGCACTTACCTTCATTATATTTCTGTGTCAATATATCTCCTGAAGCTTTATTACCTGGTATTCTGTAGATACCTTCTGCATGCAGACCTGTAATCAGTTAACAATTAGATATGTTCAGAGAAACCAGTAATCAGCAATTAGATATGTTCAGAGAAACCTGTAATCAGTTAACAATAAGATATGTTCAGAGGTAACCTGTAATCAGTTTACAAATTGATATATTCAGAGAAACCTGTAATGAGTTAACAATAAGAAATTTTCAAAGAAACCTGTAATCAGTTAACAATTAGATGTTCAGATGTCTGGTGTTTTTTTTTACCAATCTCGATGGCTTGTAGGTCAAATTACGCCAAATACATCTGCAGTCATGCTGATCCAAATAGTCCCTAAAAAAATCTTTGTTTGTATAGGAATGAGTGTATATCATCACCAGAATGCATTGAATACATGCCATTGAGTTTAAATTCATTTTAAATGTGTATAGGATGCACTGGAAAAGATTGATTTGATAATTTTGTGTACTTTGATCTTGTTTAAAAGGGAAAGTAAAGAATGTGAAAAACTGCTTTTGTCCAGGCCCGATTTGGTAAAAAATGATTGTAATAAATTTCGCTGGTTGAATTCTTTCTTGCATATTGCATGACCCACCATTTTATTTGGAATGATTTAAAGCTTAGAGGTTTCTCTTTTCAATGATATAGGTGTTCTACATGAGTGTGACAACTGATGGCGGAAACTAGACAATTTACATGGAAACAAAGGAATTTATTTGGTGTATTGTGACCTGTAGAAATCTGATAGAGGGCAACCCAAGGAACATTTCTACCAACATTATTTAACAAGAGAGCCATGAGGCCCTGGAATCACTCACCTGAGAATGGGCTTTTTAAGACTTAACTCTTTCAGCGCCAATGGCAATATCATCAAGACAAACTTTCTGACAAAATTTCAAGCTGCTCAAGTCAAAAATGCGATCTCTATAGTGTTAACTAGATTGTTCTACAATTTGGCTTAGTGACCTCATATTTGACCTAATATGACCATATTTGAACTTAGCCTAGATATCATCAAGACAAATATTCTGACAAAGTTTCAACATGCTCAAGCCAAAAATGCGGCATCCAGAGTGTTAACAAGATTGTTCTTCAATTTGGCCTTGTGACCTTATATTTGACCTGATATGACCCATATTCAAACCTGGCCTAGATATCGTCAAGACAAACTTTCTGACAAATTTTCAATCTGCTCAAGTAAAAAATGTGATCTCTATAGTGTTAACAAGATATTTCTACAATATGGCCTAGTGACCTAGTTTTTTATCTGACCAAACCCAAATTCGAAAGTTAGTCTGTATATCAAGACAAATATTCTGACAAAGTTTCAACATGCTCAACCAAAAATGTGGCTTACAGAATGTTAACCAGATTTTCCTTAAATTTGACCTAGTGACCTAGTTTTTAACCCGACATAACCCAGTTTCGAACTTGGCCTAGATTTGATGGCGATATATGTTCTGATAAACGTTCATGAAAATTAAATGCAAAATGTTGGTGGCCATGTTTTTCAACGGATCAGAATAAATTGAACAACCTTGGCAGAGGGTCATACAAGGAACATTTGTGCCAAATTATTTTCAAATTTGGCCAGATTTTTTTCAGTTTTCACTATATTACATATAAGTAAAATTAGCCCCGCCACCTGCCGGCCATGTTTTTCATCAGATCGTAATAATTTCAACAAACTTGGTAGAGGGTCACCCAAAGAACTTTGTACCAAATTAGTTTTAAAATCAGGCTGGTACTTTTGGACAGGAAGATTTTTAAAGTTTTTATCATGCACATAAAAGGAAACCAAGCCCCGCCCCTGGTGGCCATGTTTTTCAACGAATCGGATTAATTTGAACAACCTTGGTAAAAGGTGCCCTAGGGAACATTTGTGCCAAATTATCTTTAAATCGAGCTGGTACTTTTGGAAACGAAGATTTTAAAGATTTTACAATGCAAATTATGACATATAATAACAGTTTAACCCTTTCCCACATACAGACTCTTTCTGACACCGCTGAAGCAGGCAACTTTTGAAAATCTTGTGGCAAAAGGAGAAATTGCTCATTTTGTCACAATGTTTTGAACTCTTTTCAGATACAGTCAAACTTGCGATCAGCAGCCACCCAAGGGACATGATAAAACTGGCTGCTTAAGACAGTTGGCTGCTGATCACAAATGTCATGACTTGGTCAGATTTGTTCAAGTTTTGTCAGTTCATATAATATTACATGTAACTGTTAGGAATAGTCATTACATTATAAATAGTAAATTGTCTTTATAAACTTGTATTTAAACATTGTTATGAAGATTTGTAGCTTTTTTCCACCAAATATTTCATTGTGCTATCTATTTTTTAGTTTAAACCGACGTTTACAACTAACTTGACTATCAAATATTTGTTTACTTCACTTTGAAATTCGCCGAATAACGTATCCAGAAAAAATAGTGACCGAATCTACATCTACATCTTGCAAACAATTTTACTCGATAATCTTTAGATTTGAAATGGAAATGGGAATATAAATTGACTTAGGGCTTCAAAGTGGACATTAACTTTCATTTTAACAAATAAATGTTCTGTCTTACGGTCTAAAATGCTCATAAATTTCTTTTTCAATTTATCAATTTTGGCCGACATCGTAAACAGAAAAAAAAAAAAATCGCAACTTCTTGTTGATGAATCATACAACTATCATTCAGCACACGTCGGCTGTTTTCGGTAAACTAAATCTAACATGTAAACAGATTACGCGTATGAAAAAACACGATAATGTGATTGTCACAGTATGCTTTATATATTACCTATATGTATTAAACACCGATAATTTAACACCTTGCGAATCCCAGTCATGTGTTGATTGACCGTTGAACACAATAAGATTACAGTTAATCTCGACCAATTAGTGTGGCCGCTGGCCGCGTTTCAAAGGGGACCGCTGATCAAGGCAGTTTATAGAGTATAATTGGTTGGGAGGGATTTAAAGTGACCATTTAACGCCGGTGACCGCTGATCGCATGTGACTGCTCACACAAGTTTGACCGATTTATTCTTTCTTTTCCAGAGATTTTTCATATTTTTGCTCATATGTTTTCAAAGTTGTCTGCTGCAGATTTGTTGTATGTGGGAGAGGGTTAACAGCGGTAACAATGAGTGAATACGCACCTTCCTCCTCTATATAATCCACGCATTTTTCTATAAAGTGAGGCACTGAAGGGTTATTCGGGGACATGGCGTAGTCGCTAAGGCTAATCCCACTCTCCGATTGTCCAGCCGCTTTGCTGTCTTTCTTTTTGATCTTCTTCTGCAACTTCTGCTGTTCTTTTTGCTTCTTTTCCTAGAGAACAGAGAATTTTAGATGTTGAGATGTTGAATAGCTTCAAAGATTGAAAGTTTGAACTATCTTTGTATTTATTTTACCATTTTCAATACAATTATCGAACTGTTTCTGACACAAATCATAATAGTTTAACTCTTTCCCACATGCAGACCTATTTTGAAGCATCTGCCTTTTGAAAACAATGTGGCAAAAGGAGAGATTGCTCACACAAAGCAATTTCTCCTGTTGCCATTATGTTTTCAACTCTATTTATTAACTTTACATTTATTCATAGAAATTTCAATACTTTTGCTTAGAATTTTTCAAAGTCGGCTATTGAAGCTTTGTTTTATATCGGAAAGGGGGATTAACTTCTATCTGATGGAGACATTGGATGCCTTTGGAACTGATGACATTTGAAATCATAAACCCTTTTCGATACAAATGATTTCCAACGCCTCTGCAGCAGACGACTTTTAAAAACTCTGTGACAAAAGGAGAAATTGCTCATTTCTCCTTTTGTCACAATGTTTCCAACTTTATTAAATTATTAAACTTTCATTTACAGTGACTTTTTTCACATTTTTGCCTATATGTTTTCATAGTCGGCTGCTGAAGAACAAGCTCACTAAATTTCATATTCGGCTGCTGCAGATGTGTTGTATGTGGAAAAGGGTTAAGAAAAAAGAAGAATTACCTCACAAGTTTTCAACTAGTTACAAAATTGTGATTTCCTATTATTATGTTACTTTTTTTCAACAATTAATAAAATATTGGCAATGTCTCTTTTTTACACCAATGTTATTCAACTTCATTCAATAATAACTGTTCTTTCATTCATTTCGAGTTTCTGTATTTTTGACTAATTTTTTTTAAAGTCCTCTGCTGCAGATTTGGTGCATGCGGCAAAAGGCTATTAAACTTCTCTTAATTTACAAAGAAATCTCTTAATTTACAAAGTTATAAGTTATATATGCTGAACATACAAAATGTTGTGCTTCAGACTAGCACGCTACCACTAAATCATGACCACATGACTGCACTTATCCATATAATATATCAGAGATCTAGATAAGGGGCATTTTTCATGTCCTAAAACTATTATTTTACATTCAAACCCTATGTTGTGGATACTCAAAAGAATCATCTCAGTTAGACAATTCTTTTGAGTACCCACAACATAGGAGTTTGTTGAGTAATAAGAGAGATATTGTGGGGAAAAGACCTGTTCACTCCCTCTTATTTAGTCCTCTGTATTATATCAAATGAGTAACCGTTTCCTCCATACAACAAACATGAAGCAGGACTATTAAAACATTTGGATGGAAATATTTACAAATTAAAGTAGTATTATTGAATTAAAGTAGAATTTGCTCATCATGAGTAATTTCTCCTTTTGTTACAATGTTTTCAAAAGTCATCTGCTGTTGATTTGTTGTATGTGGGAAAGGGTTAATGACAGCAGGCTACCTTAGGTTCATCGTCACGTGTTGTATCAGTAGCCGAGCGTTTCAATCTCCCGTATGGCACTGTCTTTACAGTGGCACATGGAACTGTTTTTGTGGCACCACAGCCCATTATTATTGTCCCATTTTTAGTAGCAAACACAATTATTCTTAAATCTTATTCAGAACCTTATAAATAACACAGTTAATCAAAGCATTGATTCCCATACACATGAACACAGATCACATCCCCAAATGTATTCATTCAATTAGTTCACAGGTCAGTGTCTAATGGAGAGCTTAACCCTTTCCCTCATACGACAATTCTGCAGCAGACGATTTTGAACCTATTTTGTCAAAACATAGAAAATCCCCATAATTGAACGGATAACCTATGACAATAAGTGGAAAACATTGTGGCAAAAGGAGAAATTGCACGTTTTGTGCAATTTCTTCTTTTGTCACTATGTTTTCAAAAAGCCGTCCGCTGCAGAGGCGTCAGAAAGCGTCTATATGAGGGAAAGGGTTAAAATCAAATCAGACATTTATTGCCCTTATAACTTTTTTTCACACCATTTTCACACAATATCCACTAGAATCATTGTAATACCAATATAAAAACATTATAATCTAATTTATCGGAAAGCAGTAGATAAAGAGTTTAAATTTCACGCTAGCTATTCATATGTTAACCCTTTCCCACATGCAGACACTTTCTGATGCCTCTGCAGCCAACGACTTTTGAAAACATTTTGGCAAAAGGAGAAATTACTCAAAATGAGCAATTTCTCCATTTCACCGCATTGTTTTGAACTCTATTCAATAACTTTACTTTCATTAATAGAGATTTTCTATATTTTCACCTGGATATTTTCAAAGTCGCCTGCTGCAGATTTGTTGTATGTGGGAAAGGTTTAACCCTTTCCCTCATATAGACGCTTTCTGACGCCTCTGCATCAGATGGCTTTTTGCAAACATAGTGACAAAAGAAGAAATTGCACAAAACGTGCAATTTCTCCTTTTGACACAATGTTTTCCACTTTTCTTCATAGGTTATCCATTCAATTATGGAGATTTTCTATGTTTTGACAAAATACGTTGAAAGTCGTCTGCTGCAGAATTGTTGTATGTGGGAAAGGTTTAACAGGTCAAATTGTCTCACTGAGAGATTAAAATAAGTAAAACACTTATAAAAGAATTATTCTATTTAATTAATTAACCCTTTCCCACCTGCAGACGCATTTTGACGCAATAGCAGCAGATGACTTTTGAAAAAATTGTGGCCAAATGTTAAATTGCTCATGATGAGCAATTTCTCCTTTGGGTCACAATGTTTTCAACTTTATTTAACAATTAAGCTATCTTTTATGAAAATTTTTCAGAACATAAGAGTCTAATTTATTCTATTCATAGTGCAAGGATTCATATGTGCATAATTGAATTTCTTTTGATCAAATTGAATAATGGATTATAACATTTACCCTGATATAGATGACTTAACCCTTTCTCACCTATAGACGCATTTTGACGCATCTGCAGAAGTCGACTTTTGAAAATATAGTGACAAAAGGAGAAATTGCTCAAAACAAGTAATTTCTCCTATTGCCAGAATGTTTTCAACTTTTTTCAGTAATTATACCTACAATTATAGAGAATTTCCATATTTTTGAGTAGAAATTTTCAAAGTCGTCTGCTGCAGATTTGCTGTATGTGGGAAAGGGCTAATAAGCCTCTGAAGAACATTGTGCGAAAAAATGAAATAATTGCAAAAATAAGCAATTTTCTCTATAACCAGAATATTTTCAGCTTTTTATCATTTCCTTTTCCCAAGATGTTTTCCTAGCAAACAACTCCTGAAATAAAATATCAGGTAAATGGTTCAAGTATGGAAAAAAAAGAAGTTTAATGTATATACATCTTCCATACTTGTTCTTACTATGTATTGATATTTAATACTGATTAATAGCCATTGTAATAACGCTTCATTTAAAAAGGTTAGAAAATTAGCTCTTTCCCACATACAACAGATATGCAGCAGACGACTTTGAGACAATAAGCCAAAAATATGGAAAATCTCGATCAATGAAAGTTTAAATATATTATACAGTTGAAACATTGCTCATTGTGAGCAATTTCTCATTATGTCACAATATTTCAAAAGTCTGCTGCAGATGTGTCACAATGCAAATGCATGTCAGAAAGGGTTAAGGTGGAATTATAATTAAACAGAGGAACTAGGAGACTTATTTCAATATTAATTCAATAATAAACTTAAAATAACACGCATCTCTAAATAACCTTTAAATAAAAGTTTATTTTATGCCTTTAAAAACTTACCTTATCTTTAGATAAGTTTTGGAAGAATTTAATATTATAGAAATTTGGCTTACTGGGTTTTGCGTGAAATAGAAACAAGGGTAAAGCATTGTCTCAAAAACTTCAATCAATAAATCATTTTAGAACTCCGACAACCCTTTTTCGCTAAAAGAACTGAAGTCATCTTGAATATTCCCTTTTTCATATTCTGTCTAGATAGTATCATACATAAAACCATTAGACTTAGAGCCATATTAGAGAGTGAACTTGGTAAACAAAAAGGGTAATGTGAAACTTGCTTAAAACAACCACAGATTCCTTTTCCTACAATGTTTCCATCAAGAGAGGGAGGAGAATAAATAGACAGACAACAAAAGGAATGACCTCACAGAATATTCTACTCATAAATGTCACTTTTTCATAATCTGAATTGTTAAGCCTTTCCCTCATACAACAATTCTGCAGCAGACGACTTGAAACATAGTTTGTCAAAAAATAGAAAATCTCTATAATTGAATGGATAACCTATAACTAAAAGTGGAAAACATTGTGACAAAAGGAGAAATTGCTCGTTTTGAGCAATTTCTTCTTTTGTCACTATGATTTCAAAAAGCTGTCTGCTGCAGAGGCGTCAGAAAGCGTCTATATGAGGGAAAGGGTAAACCATTTCCTCACTCAGAAATTTTTAAATTAATAGAAAAGATTTCACTGTTTACTTACAGTAACTAGTAACTGTTGCTCTCTCAAATTATGTTTCAATGAAAATCAGTTTTTACCTTTTCCCGCATACAGACGGTTTCTGATACCTTTTGTAAACATCGTGGTAAACGAAGTTCCTCATTATAAGCAATTTCTCCTTTTGCCACAATGCTTTCAAGTCTATTCAATAACTTAACTTATATTTATAGAATTTTTCAATAGTTGTGCCTCGAAGTTTTCAAAGTCGGCTGTTGCCGATTTGTTGTATGTTGGAAAGGGGGGTTAATTACAGTAACACCTCCTGGATCAACACAGATACTTTAACACCATTAGATTGACACAGCACAGCACAGGTAGAGTACAGAATAGCATGTAATTCTTTGTAACTTATTAAATAAAACCCACTTCCTTAAAACAACCCATACAAAATCACTCAAATCAAAACATTGTTAACTTTTTCGCCCAAGCTCCATATACAGATTGTTTCATTCTTAACAAGTGACAAAATGTTGTCACAACTGTATTGCATTAAGTCCAGGATAAAGTTTGATTGGTTGTTGGTTTTAATCGCTACCTTCAACAATTGTTCAGTTATATCAGGGCGTTTCCTGGGTTAGTTACCAGTACCAGGTCCATTTATCCTGACACCAGCCAGTCAGTCATATGGCTAACCCCTTAACCCTGAGCGCAAAGGAGGGCAGCCATTACAACCCTGTTTAAAGTCTTTGGTATCACCCAGCCAGGGATCGAACCTGCGACAACCCCAACCCAAGGCCTACTCTCTACCACTACACCACAGAGGCAGTCCAACGATAAAGGATTCATGAGGTATTCAGCAAAAGACAATTTCAATTTCACTGCCCATTTGACCTTGACCTTCGACCCCAATAACAGTAGTGGTCATCAACCCATGGAGTCCAATCATTCTTTAAAGTTTGAAGACTAGGTCAAAGGGTTAAGATATTAAGCTAAAAGGAATTTAACCTATATTGCCACTGTGACCAGCAACGAAAAGGGTCATCTTCTCAAGGAGTCAAACAAACCTGCGAAGTTTGAAGACTGCGATAAAAGTTTCTTGAGATATTGAGTGGAAACGGATTTGACCTTTTTGGACCCAGTGGCCTTGACCTTTGACCACAACAAACAATACCAAAACTAAAGGGTTTATCTACTCAATTAGACAAATCATCCTATGATGTCTTAACCCTTTCCCTCATAAAGACGCTTTCTGACGCCTCTGCAGCAGACAGCTTTTTGAAAACATAGTGACAAAAGAAGAAATTGCTCAAAACGAGCAATTTCTTCTTTTGTCACAATGTTTTCCACTTTTAGTCATAGGTTATCCATTCAATTACAGAGATTTTCTA
Source organism: Serripes groenlandicus (assembly GCA_031761405.1). Lineage (NCBI taxonomy): Eukaryota > Metazoa > Mollusca > Bivalvia > Cardiida > Cardiidae > Serripes > Serripes groenlandicus. The sequence continues at coordinate 242,175,873 of JASEVX010000001.1, forward strand.
TTTTTTGACAAAATATGTTCAAAGTCGTCTGCTGCAGAATTGTCGTATGACGGAAAGGGTTAAGACTAGGGGTTCTATGGAACTTCTGTTATTGAGTGGAAACAGAAGTCTTGACGGATTCACAGGGCAAAAACAATGTTTTGTTTTTTCCATCCTAAGATATCATAATTTGTCATTTTGTTCCTTACACTTCATTTTTCATAAGTTAACCCTTTCCCTCATTTAGATGCTTTCTGATGCCTCTGCGCAGACGGTTTTGAAAACATAGTGACAAAAGTAGAAGAAATGGCTCAAAACAAGCATTTTCTCCTTTTGCCACAATTTTTACCAATTTTAGTCATAGGTTATCCATTCAATTATAGAGATTTTCTATTTTTTGACAAAATATGTTCAAAGTTGTCCGCTGCTGAATTGTCGTATGAGGGAAAGGATTAATAATTCCAATCACACAAACTGCAATGAACCACTCTAAAATTGATTTTTACCTTATCAAAACACAATTCTATGTAACCATTATAGGCGGATAACTGTAGAAAAGAAGTATTGACCGGATTTATGTCTTACCTTTTGACCATGGATATAACTCTTTTTATAAATGAAGTTTAGGCCATTTCTAACAGTTAATTGGTTATATTTCCCAAACTGTTAGAATATTTGTTTAACAATTCACTGATTATGGGAGGGGGGAAAACCTACCCCCTGCAATTTTAAAATAATTTCAAATCAATATACACTATGCAAACAACTCTGTAAAAAAGTGCATACACAAACAAACAATCCATTTACATATCAACTAATCCAATTTAAAACCAACTTAAACACTATTTATAATCTGAAACAAAACTTCACAATTTCAAAACTGGTATTTCATGGCTCTAAATATTGTTCGCATTTTTTGTTATTTCACTTTCACTAAGGCTGGTACTTGTTTAATTTCAAACACATAATAAACATTGGTACCAGTCATATTGACAAGCAACCACCATGCATAATTTCATTTACGTAGCATTAAACAATAGCACACAGCACAGATAAAAATTGCAATATTCTCTCTTAAATAACTGCACAAAATAAAACAACAAACTTCTTTTTCTCAATAAATTCACACAATTTGACTGTACTACTTATAAATGTATCCAAGTCTAATTTTCTATTGACATCCAAGTCTATTTTCTATTGACATGAGCCACTCTGGATATAATTTTGGTATATTGCAGGTATGGTTTTATGTTTGTAACAGCAAGTTTAACACAAGCACACACCATTTATTGATAAGTTACCATCAAGTGTGGCTATTTATAGGCATATTGGAGATTATTAAAGAGGGTATCCTTATGACTTTCAGTGTGGACATCAAGTCAACCCTTTCCCAAATGCAGGCGCATTTTGACGGAAAGGCAGCAGAAGACTTTTGAAAACATTGTGACCAAAGGTGAAACAGCTCATGATGAACAATTTCTGCTTCGGCCACGATGTTTTCAATGTCGTATGCAGCAGATTTGTCGCGTGTGGGAAAGGGCTGAATGATGTTCCTTTTTTTGAAAATAACCTATAGTTTCTTCCTTTGAAACTCTATAATTGTCATAAATACCAGCCACGTCCAGTTAATCCTTTCCAACATACAGACGATTTCAGATGCCTCTGCAGCTGACGACTTTTGAAAACAATGTGACTAAAGAAGAAATTGTTCTAAAAGAGCAATTTCTCCTTTTGCCACAATGTTTTCATATTTTTTCAGTAATTATACCTTCATTTATGGGGATTTTCGTCTGCTGCAGTTTTTGTTGAGTGCGAGAAAGGGTTAAAAACATACTTTTGGAGTAAAGGGTTCCCGCAAGGTAGAATTTCCAATATGTTGTAGGAGGAAGATAAAGGTTGAAAACATTGTTAGCCCTTTCCCTCATACACCCAATCTCCAGTAGACGACTAAAATATGGATACTCTCTATAAATGTAAGAACAATTATTTAATCAAGTTGTAAACATTGTGGCAAAAGAAGCAATTGCTCATTCTGAGCAATTTATCCTTTTGCCACAATGTTTTCAGAATTTGTCTACTGCAGCGGCGTCAGAAAGAATCTGTATGTGGGGAAGGGTTAGCAAAAATTAAAATTGCAATCATAGGCAATTTGGTTTTCTTCCACAATGTTTTCAAAAAACGTGTGAACTCTTCTGAAAGAAAAATCTGGACAAATTCGTTAAAAAAATAAGGCGCCCAAAGCGCTCCACTGCCATTATGCATGGTGGCCACGTTTTTTTACCAATCACCATGGCTGTGAAGGAAGCTCGTAGTGTCACATAAGGAACATAGTTTGGGAGAAGATTTTTAAAGTTTTCATTCAAGACAATATAAGGCTAACAGCCCCGCCCCCCTGGCGGCCATTTTTTGATTCCAATCAACATGGTTTGGTGGAATCTGATAGAGAATCACCTAAGGAACATTTCTACAAAATGATTTGAAAATCAGCCAGATACTTTTGTTGGAGAGGATTTTTTAAGTTTTCAATATAGCCATATAAGGCAAAACAGCCTTGCCGGCTATAGTTTTCGAGCAATCAACATGGCTTGAAGGAATCTGACAGAGGGTCGGTCACCCAATGAACATTTCCACAAAATTATTTGTAAATCAGCCTGACACTTTCGGTTATAGTTATATAAGACAAAATAGCCCGCCCCCTGGCGGCTATGGTTTTCGAGCAATCAACATGGCTTGAAGGAATCTGATAGAGGGTCACCATAGGAACATTTCTACAAAATTATTTGGAAATCGGCCTGAAATAAGGCAAAATATCCCCGCCCTCTGGCAGCCATGTTTTTTGACCAATCAACATGGCTTGAGGGATGAAATTTATAGAAAGAATAGGAGGAGAAGAAATTTTAAGTTTTTTTTCTTTCTGTTGCCATGGAAACCAGAATTTTGCATTGAACTTAGGAGAGGACATTTAGAGGATGCTTCCTATGAAGTTTTATCCCAATTGGCCAAGTGGTTAGAGAGAAGTTGTTTGAAGCAAAAAGTTGATGCACACACGCACACAATTCGCCATGACATAAACTCAACTGGCTTTCAGCCAGTGGAGGAAAAAACGTTTTACAACATAACCTAATAGTGTAAGTCAATAGAATGTCAAAAGTCAGGTATTATTGATTATGACCTCCTTTATCATTAGCACAATGGTATTCACCTGATAAGAGATGTCTTTTGAAAACAAAGTGAACAACATTTAATGAGAAATTATACACAAGAGGCCCATGAGGGCCTATGCTCTACTGGTATGGTTCTTTGGTCATTTTCAATCCAGAGCATGTATGTATGGTGAAGATCGGATAGTAAATGGAGGCTCTTTTGTGTTCACAAGCTGTATTATAGTAATTTTTACAATTTCATGGGCCATAATCCAGTCTTGCATGGGCGGAGCTGGCTGATTTTCAAAAGGAACCAAGCTCTCATCAATATTTAACTACTATCTAAGTTTGGTGAAGATCAGATAGTAAATGGAGCCTCTATTGTGTTCACATGCTCAATTATAGCAATTTGGACAATTTCAAGGGCCATAATCCAGTCTTGCATGGGCGGATCTGGCTGGTTTACGAAAGGAACTGAGCTCTCATGGATATCTAACTACTGTATAAGTTTGGTTGAGATACAATCAAAAGTGAAGACTGTATCGTGTTAACAAGCTCTTTTATAGCAATTTTGACCATTTCAAAGGCCATAATCCAGTCATGCATGGGCGGATCTGGCTGGTTTTTGAAAGGAACCGAGCTCTCATGGATATCTGACTACTGTATAAGTTTGGTTGAGATACAATCAAAAGTAAAGACTGTATCGTGTTAACAAGAAATTGTTTACGGACGGACGGACGGGCGACGGACAAATCGCCACGACATAAGCCCTTCTGGCCTTTGGCCAGTAGAGCTAAAAACCAGTAATTTGCATCAGAGTTATATTTCTATTTTCTAGATGTTGCCAAAAAAAAAAAAAAAATCTTCTGATTATTATATATAGCTGATAATGTATTGTTTTCAGAAAACGAGAGGGCCATGATGGATGGCCCTGGATCACTCACCTGAGTTATTATGCCAACCATATAGTCAATCACAATAACTCATTCTGCGGTCAGGTAACCAACCTATTACTAGTGTTTACAAGATTTCCTTCAATTTGGCCTAGTGACCTTGATTTAATTAACATGAGCCATACAGTGTTTTCTCCTGCCCAAAATGTTTTAAGGGTCATATAATTATGACCCCCTACTGGGAATTTATGGGTTCATTTAAAAATGTTTGGGATAACATGGTTTTCATCAATTCAAGAAACCATGAACAATACAGGTGTATTCTAGTTTGTCTTTTAATAACAACTTGTTATTACTGAGAGTTAACCCTTTCCCTCATATAGACGATTTTAGACGCCTCTGCAGCAGACAGCTTTTTGAAAACATAGTGACAAAAGAAGAAATTGCACAAAACGTGCAATTTCTCCTTTTGCCACAATGTTTTTGCCACTTTTTGTCATAGGTTATCCATTCAATAATGGAGATTTTCCATTTTTTGACAAAATACGTTCAAAGTCATCTGCTGCAGAATTGCCATATGAGGGAAAGGGTTAATGAGTAGAACATGATGACTTAACAATTAATTGAAAGTTTCTAAGCACATCTTCACATCAAGTCAGGTGATTAAAATCAAACTAGCAATAAGCAGCTACCTAAGGGAAATCATAAAACTGGCTGCTTATCACAATATCCATGACTCGGTCGGATTTTGCTCTAGCTTTGGGCAGTTCACATACCATAGCCTATGTTGGGATGGAACTAATATTAACATTACAAATAGTAAATGGCATATTTAAGTATTCATTCCATGAGTTTTGGTAATTGTCATGCTTAATTGAAATTAACAACTCATTTATCTCCATCAAACTTCCACTTGTCGAAACTATCAAATATCTTTTACTTCACTTTAAAAAACAAGAGGGCCAAGATGGCACTAAATCGATCACCTGAATTATAGTAAACAAGTAACTGGAGGATTGCAAGCAATACCATAGTCCCCTACCGGTTTGCACTTTTGAGTCTGTTTCTGTTGTCATAGCAACCCAATGTTTAGGTATATCAAGACAATAAAGTATGAAAATAAAGAAAGGGAAATAACTCAAAAATTAGGGAAGCAAGAGTTATGGTTCATGTCCACTGCACTCCCCCTTGATACGATGTATTCATGTGTGAAATTTCATAGCCATAGCTAGTATAGTTATGGAGATATGCTCCGGACAAAAATCAAGTATGAAAATAAAGAAAGGGAAATAACTCAAAAATTAGGCAAGCAAGAGTTATGGTTCATGTCCACTGCACTCCCCCTTGATGAGATGCATCCATGTGTGAAATTTCATAACCATAGCTAGTACAGTTTTGGAGATATGCTCCGGACAAAAATCAAGTATGAAAATAAAGAAAGGGAAATAACTCAAAAATTAGGCAAGCAAGAGTTATGGTTCATGTCCACTGCACTCCCCCTTGATACGATGTATTCATGTGTGAAATTTCATAGCCATAGCTAGTATAGTTATGGAGATATGCTCCGGACAAAAATCAAGTATGAAAATAAAGAAAGGGAAATAACTCAAAAATTAGGCAAGCAAGAGTTATGGTTCATGTCCACTGCACTCCCCCTTGATGAGATGCATCCATGTGTGAAATTTCATAACCATAGCTAGTACAGTTTTGGAGATATGCTCCGGACAAAAATCAAGTATGAAAATAAAGAAAGGGAAATAACTCAAAAATTAGGGAAGCAAGAGTTATGGTTCATATGCACTGCACTCCGCATTGATGAGATGTATCCACATATGGAATTTCATAGCCATAGCTAGTACAGTTTTGGAGATATGCTCCGGACAAAAATTTGCCGGACTGACTGACTGACTGACTGACAGATGGACTGACTGACAGATGGACTGACGGACTGACGGACGGAGTGCAAACCTAATAGTCCCCTTCGGCACGCCGGTAGGGGACTAATTAGTAGCAGATAATTAACTTCAAATATCTGAGAAAATTCGATCAGGAGTGCAAATGAAACTGCAAGGAGTGGACACTGTTAAAGAAATAGCTTATCAGTAAAAGCCATTTGTATCTTGAAATCTAACAACAACTTTAATAAGAATGGAATGATAAAGTTTTGTCATTTAGCCACTTTCCTGATGCCGCCTTGCTGCCGTTTTTCAACAAAATCAATATGGCTTGAACAGTTTTTGCAGAGGGTCACTCAAGGAACATTTCTACCAAATTATCTTGCAATCACACAAGCAGATAATGGAGGAAAAGGATTTTTAAAATTTGGGTATTTTTCTCACTTTCTGATGCCGCAGCAACCAAAGTTCTACACAGAATGGAAGTCATTGAACAATTTTGAAAGAGGACCAACTAAGGAACATTCCTGTGAAGTCAAGTTGAAATTGGTATATTGGAATGGTAGGAGTTGTCATTTGTAGCTAAAAGTTCAATTTACCCCTTTTGTTATGACGCCTGGTTGCTATGATTTTGTAATCGATCAATACGGCTGGAATGAATTAAGTAGAGGATAACTGAAGTAAGATTCCTATTCAATTTTCTTAAAATCAGACAAGCACTGTCATAAAAATGGAATTTTCAAATTTTGTCATTTTGTCCCTTTTCCGATGCCGCCTGCCTGCCATGTTTTTTTACCAATCAATAATGCTTGAACAATTTTGTTAGAGTGTCACCAAAGGAACATTTCTACCAAATGATATTTGAATCTGACAAGCAGATTCAGAGGAGAAGATTTTTAAAGTTTGGACATTTTGCCCCCTTGCTGATGCTGCAGCAACCAATGTTCTCAATGGAATTTAAATCTTTGAACAATTTTGAAAGAGGACTACCAAAGGAACATTCCTGTGATGTTTTGTGGAAATTGTTCCTGTGGTTTAGGAGGAGATGATGTTTAAAGCTAAAAGTTAACGATAGATGGACGACGGACAGAGAGTCATCAGAATAGACGACAATTTCGCCGTACAAAATATCGCATCCGAATATACATCTACTTTTTGCACGAGTTCTATGAGATGATATATGGATTTTTAATGGTGATAAGAGTAGATATTAAAATGACTAGTAGATTTATTAGAGGACATTAATTTTCATATAAAAATCTTAAAATAAAGTCTAACGGTCAGAAAAAGCTAACTAAACTCTTTTTAACTTTGTCCATTTCACCATTACAGCGGTGAGCCGAACAACAAACCATAAACCAAAATCGCAACGTTTCGATAATGAACTGTGTGCAAGATTGGCCATTTAAAAATAGCTCACATCATCTATCCTAATCATGTGATCAATGTGTTCTTTAAAACAGATATTTTAAGCCGATTCATCCGGAGTCTTATCTTTAATGACCAACTGTATTTTGTATTTTCGATGCGTCATAACAGACACAGATTAGAAATTTCTCTGCATCAATGTCAATTCAATTGTGTCATAAACGCAGAAAACAGTGCTGATATTCGAACTTGGCCTAGATATCATCAAGACAGTCATTCTGACAAAATTTAAACAATTTCAGCTTCTAGAGTTTTAACAAGATTTTCCTTCAATTTTACCTACTGACTTAGTGTTTGACCAGACATGACCCATATTCAAAATTAGCTTATATATTATCAAAATACCTATTCAGTCAAAATTTCAACATACTCAAGTTAAAAATACCGCTTCCAGAGTGTTAACAAGATTTTCCTTCAATTAGGCTTAGGGGCCTTGCTTTTCAGCTGACATGACCCGTATTTGAACTAGATATCATAAAAACACACATTTTGACAAGTTTTAAAGCTTCTAAAGCAAAAATTGCTGTCTCTGGAGTGTTAACAAACAAATCTGCAACAGTCGACTTTCAAAATATACCTTAAATAAAGTCGAACTCCCTTTAAATGAATGTACAACAAGCAAATTCATGAAATTTATATCCCCTGCTTGCAGGAAATATTGTAGGAAAATGTTGAGGTTAGGTTTAAACATGTCAGTAGACTTTTTATTGAACATGTATTACAGGGTAAATTAAACGAACTTGGCCTAGGTTGTTACCAAGTTTGTGGCAGTTATTGCACGGAAACAGCAAGAAACAACTTTTCCTCCACCGAATAAAGTCCACCGAAAGTGACGATCGAACTAGGCCTAGCCCTTAAGGCATTTAACCTTGTTACCAAGTTTGAAAAAAAAACGGTTCACATTTGTGGCAGTTATTGCACGAAAACAGCAAGAAACGACATTTTTTTGTTAAATAAGGGGCCATAACTCCACCGAATAAAGTCCGCCGAAAGTGAAGATCGAACTTGGCCTAGCCCTTAAGGCACTTAACCTTGTTACCAAGTTTGAACAAAAAAACGGTTCACATTTGTGGCAGTTATTGCACGGAAACAGCAAGAAACAACATTTTATGTTGAATAAGGGGCCATAACTCCACCGAATAAAGTCCCCCGAAAGTGACGATCAAACTTGGCCTAGACCTTAAGGCATTTAACCTTGTTACCAAGTTTGAAAACAAGAGTACCGCAAACGGTACATAATACGCCCGTCAGGAACTTCTTTGTAAGTTTCCTCTTTGTTTTGATATATATCGTTTGTTTGTAAAAAGTTAATAAAGTCGTTCAGGAATAAGTTGTTAAAGAATAATGGGAAACTATGAAAAATGCATAACTCATGCAGAAATTGACAAATATTCTAAGTCCAAAAAGGGGCATAACTCATTCAACAAGAGGCCCATGAGGGCCTATGCTCTACTGGTATGGTTCTTTGGTCATTTTCAATCCAGAGCATGTATGTATGGTGAAGATCGGATAGTAAATGGAGGTTCTTTTACGTTCACAAGCTGTATTATAGCAATTTTTACAATTTCATGGGCCATAATCCAGTCTTGCATGGGCGGATCTAGCTGGTTTTCAAAAGGAACCAAGCTCTCATCAATATTTAACTACTATCTAAGTTTGGTGAAGATCAGATAGTAAATGGAGCCTCTATTGTGTTCACATGCTCAATTATAGCAATTTGGACAATTTCAAGGGCCATAATCCAGTCTTGCATGGGCGGATCTGGCTGGTTTACGAAAGGAACCGAGCTCTCATGGATATCTTACTACTGTATAAGTTTGGTTGAGATACAATCAAAAGTGAAGACTGTATCGTGTTAACAAGCTCTTTTATAGCAATTTTGACCATTTCAAGGGCCATAATCCAGTCTTGCATGGGCGGATCTGACTGGTTTTCAAAAGGAACCGAGCTCTCATAGATATCTAACTACTGTATAAGTTTAGTTGAGATACAATCAAAAGTGAAGACTGTATCGTGTTAACAAGCTCTTTAATAGCAATTTTGACCATTTCAAGGGCCATAATCCAGTCTTGCATGGGCGGATCTGGCTGGTTTTCGAAAGGAACCGAGCTCTCATGAATATCTAACTACTGTATAAGTTTGGTTGAGATACAATTAAAAGTGAAGACTGTATCGTGTTAACAAGCTCTTTTATAGCAATTTTGACCATTTCAAGGGCCATAATCCAGTCATGCATGGGCGGATCTGGCTGGTTTTCGAAAGGAACCGAGCTCTCATGGATATCTAACTACTGTATAAGTTTGGTTGAGATACAATCAAAAGTGAAGACTGTATCGTGTTAACAAGAAATTGTTTACGGACGCACGGACGCACGCACGCACGGACGACGGACACATCGCCACGACATAAGCCCTTCTGGCCTTTGGCCAGTAGAGCTAAAAATTGACGAAATCCCAGGAAATGTGAACTTGATCTGTGACACATGATTACAAAGCCATATACAAAATTTCAGGTCAATAGCTCAAAGTATGTAGGAAAAAAGTGCGGAAAACCAATATTCTAAGTCTAAAAAGGGGCATAACTCATTCAAAAATTGACGAAATCCCAGGAAATGTGAACTTGATCTGTGACACATGATTACAAAGCCATATACAAAATTTCAGGTCAATAGCTCAAAGTATGTAGGAAAAAAGTGCGGAAAACCAATATTCTAAGTCCAAAAAGGGGCATAACTCATTAAAAAATTGACGAAATTCGAGGAAATGTGAACTTGATCTGTGACACTTGATTACAAAGCCATATACATAATTTCAGCTCAATACATCAAAGCATGTAGAAAAAAAGTGCGGAAAACAAATATTCCAAGTCCAAAAAGGGGCATAACTCATTCAAAAATTGACGAAATCCCAGGAAATATGAACTTGATATGTGACACATCACTACAAAGCCTTATACAAAATTTCAGCTCAATAGCTCAAAAATATGTAAGAAAAAAGTGCGGAAAACCCGAACGGACGGACGGAGGCAGGGACATGACCATACCATAATACGTACCGTTTTTAAGAAACGGTCGTATAAAAACCGGTTCACATTTGTGGCAGTTATTTCACGGAAACAGCAAGAAACGACTTTTTTTGTTAAATGAGGGGCCATAACTCCACCAAATAAAGTCCGCCGAAAGTGACGATCAAACTTGGCCTAGCCCTTAAGGCATTTAACCTTGTTAATAAGTTTGAAAGAAAACGGTTCACATTTATGGCAGTTATTGCACGGAAACAGCAAGAAACGACATTTTTTGTTAAATAAGGGGCCATAACTCCACCAAATAAAGTCCGCCGAAAGTGACGATCGAACTTGGCCTAGCCCTTAAGGCATTTAACCTTGTTACCAAGTTTGAAAAAAAACAGTTCACATTTGTGGCAGTTATTGCACGGAAACAGCATGAAACGACATTTTTTGTTAAATAAGGGGCCATAACTCCACTAAATAAAGTCCGCCGAAAGTGACGATCGAACTTGGCCTAGCCCTTAAGGCATTTAACCTTGTTACCAAGTTTGAAAAAAAACGGTTCACATTTGTGGCAGTTATTGCACGGAAACGAAGTGTGACAGACAGACAGACAGACGGACAGACCGAAATTAATAACCCCCCTTTTTTTCTTCGAAAAAGCGGGGGATAATAATTGAATAGAGCTGAAAACATGGTGACAAAAGGAGAAATTCCTCGTTTTTAGCAATTTCTTCTTTTTTTGCTATGTTTTCAAAAAGCTGTCTGCGCCAGAAAGCGTCTTATATGAGGGAAAGGGTTAACAATATTTTTCTTCATTTTGGCCTATTGACCTAGTTTTTGAAAAGACATAGACCTATATTCAAACTTAGCATAGATATCATCAATATATCTATTCTGACAAAGTTTCAAAATGCTCAACATAAAAATGTTGTCTTAAGTGTGTTTATGAGAATTTCCTTCAATTTTACCTAGTGACCTAGTTTTTGACCTCACATGACACAATTTCAAACTGATCCCTATGCTAATAAAAGGCTTGGGATTAAAGGCTGTTCCATTTGTTGTAGAAACTTGTCTTTTTTTGCTGACCAAAATTAACATGGAGTTAGATAGACAAAGTCATTAAATTGCACTTGTAAAATGTTGAAAACATCATTTCCTCCATATTTTAAGTAAAATAATAAGATATTCAAAATTTTGTTTATATATTTTGATTCATTTGAATGTTATTGAGCAATGCGTAAGTTTTTATAGACGTAAAATGCACTATACCAAAATTATTCTTGCAATTTGTTCACATGTTGAATTTAACTTGGATGTCTTCAAAGCTGATCAGATACAAGAAACTTCAGTATTTTATGATTTATTTTTATGCACATCATGTCTTTTAAGTAATTTATATTTTCTTTAATCTCTACAAGTTTCTCCACTTTGTGTTAAGTTTGGATGGATTTTTGTAATTATATTTTTCTGAATGAGCTACAATTTTCAAATCCTTTAATTTCATTAATAACAATTTGTTGTCATCTTATATAACCCTTTCCCACATAGAGATGCTTTCTGATGCCTCTGCAGCAGACGACTTTTGAAATCAGTGGCAAAAGGAGAAATTGCTAATGAGCAATTTCTCCAATTGCCACAATGATTTTAATTCATCTTATCATTCATAGAGATTTTCTATAGTTTGGACCTGATAAATTCAAAGTCGTTTGCTGCAGATTTATTGTATGTGGGAAATTTCCTGTCTAATTTATCTTACTAAGGGAGGATACATATTTCATAGCATATCATAAAATGCAGAAGTGAAATGCATCCACATAGTGACAAGGATCTCTACCTAAACAAACTTACTATATCTCTTTGTTTTCTCCTCTCCTCATCCTTTATTCGCTTTTCGATCGCTTCTTTTCCCGTCTTCTTTTTAAACCATGTGCCCCGATTTGCACTCTCATTCAGTTCATCTGTGTCCTCACCCAACTGAAAAGAAGTCAAATTACGTTATTAGGTCAAGGTTATCACAAATGTCAGGCAAAAATATAATTGGGAAAACTTAAGTTGACTTTGATAAAGAAATATGAATGTTCAGTTAAAGCGTTTGAATGTTCAACAGGGATTTGGCCAAGAATTTTCAAAATTTACCCTTTCCCACATACAACAAATGTGCAGGAGATGACTTGAAAAATTATGAAAAATCTCTATTCATGTAAGTATAGTTATAGAAAAGATTTCAAAGCATTGTGGCAAATAATGGAATTGCTCATCATGAGGAATTTTTCCTTTTGCTACACTGTTTTCAAAAGAGGTCTGTTGCAGATGTGTGAATGTGTGTCTGCAAGTGGGAAATGGTAAACAAAATTCGAGTCCTTATTACTTTTCATAAGACTTCATCCCTTTCACTGGTAAAGACTACTTTTTATGCCTTTGTAGCCAAATGTGAAACTTTTCCACACACAGAAGCATTTTTATGCATTGTTGAAAAAGGTGCATTACTGAAAAATTATTAAAGCCAGAGTTGAGAAACTTGGTATAGACATGTGTATTTCTCCTAGGAATATTTGTACCAAGTTCCATTAGAAAATATTGAATATTATTTTAGTTAGGTGCAAGGTTAAACTTTTTGCATGAATTTCTTTATAAGTCCAAAAAGGGGCATTTCTGAACAATGATTAAAGCTAGATTTATGTGACTTGGTTATAGACATCATGTGTATTGTTTCTAGGAACATGTGTACCAAGTTTCAATTGAATATGTGTAACTGTTTTAGAGCTTTCCATGATACAGATTCAGTTCCAATTTCCAAAAAGATATTTTCAACAAGAGGCCCTATGCTCTACTGGCTTGGTTCTTTGGTCATTTTCAATCCAGAGCATGTATGTATGGTGAAGATCAGATATTAAATGGAGGCTCTATTGTGTTCACAAGCTGTATTATAGCAATTTTGACTATTTCAGGTCAATTATTTCAATATTTATCCGAGTTTGGTGAAGATCAGACAGTAAATGGAGCCTCTATTGTGTTCACAAGCTCTATTATAGCAATTTTGACAATTTCAAGGGCCATAATCCAGTCTTGCATGGGCAGATCTGGCTGGTTTGCGAAAGGAACGCAGCTCTTATGGATATCTAACTACTGTATAAGTTTGATTGAGATACAATCAAAACTGAAGACTTTATCGCGTTCACAAGCAATTGTTTACGGACGCACGCACGGACACAACGCCATGGCATAAGCTCTTCTGGCCTTTGGCCAGTAGAGCTAACTAGAAATACTGTGAGCAAAGCTCACTGAAGAATACCCCCCGCTCCCCTCCCAAAGCATCGGATACAATGGTAAAGTTTAAGTTGCGCTTACAAGGTATCACAGGAGTTCCTCGTAACCTCTTAGTTGAATTATCTTCCCTTGGAAGAATCTGAGGAGAAAAATCTTCCTTCATGCATATCTACATATGATGTGTAGCCTTCATATACAGTTTAAATCAAATCAACTGAGCCCTTTAGGAGGAGTAGCGCTTACGAGGTATGTGCACAGGAGTCCCTCGCAGGTAACCTCTAAGTTGAATTATCTCCCCTTGGAAGAATCCGAGGCGTATGATCTTCCTTCATGCATATCTACATATGATGTGTAACCTTCATGTAAAGTTTGAACCAAATCCATTGAGCCGTTTAGGAGGAGTAGTGCTTACAAGAAATGTGGAGGTATGTGCACAGGAGTCCCTCGCAGGTAACCTCTAAGTTGAATTATCTCCCCTTGGAAGAATCCGAGGCGTATGATCTTCCTTCATGCATATCTATATATGATGTGTAACCTTCATGTAAAGTTTGAACCAAATCCATTGAGCCGTTTAGGAGGAGTAGTGCTTACAAGAAATGTGGAGGTATGTGCACAGGAGTCCCTCGCAGATAACCTCTAAGTTGAATTATCTCCCCTTGGAAGAGTCCGAGGCGTATGATCTTCCTTCATGCATATCTACATATGATGTGTAACCTTCATGTAAAGTTTGAACCAAATCCATTGAGCCGTTTAGGAGGAGTAGTGCTTACAAGAAATGTGGAGGTATGTGCACAGGAGTCCCTCGCAGATAACCTCTAAGTTAAATTATCTCCCCTTGGAAGAGTCCGAGGCGTGTGATCTTCCTTCATGCATATCTACATATGATGTGTAACCTTCATGTAAAGTTTGAACCAAATCCATTGAGCCGTTTAGGAGGAGTAGTGCTTACAAGAAATGTGGACATACGGACAGACAGACAGACGGACAGACGGACAGACGGACGGACAGACAGGGTGATTCCTATATACCCCCCCAAACTTTGTTTGCCGGGGGGTATAAAAACAGACAGTATCTGCTTGAAATTTAATATCAGTTGTAACCCTATCCCACTTGCAGAAGCAATTTGATGCATGTGTAGCAGAAGACTTTTGAAAACATTGTTGCAAATGGAGAAAATCTTTCAACTTTAATACTATCATTCATAGGCACTTTACATATTTCTACCTATAATGTTTTCAAAGTGTTGTCGGATTCTGATTTGTTGGCTGTTGGAAAGGTTTAAAAAGGTTAAGCCTTTGACTACTGGAACTCATAGTAAGAAGCATGTGCCACTAGTATGGTGCCAGACCAGCCAGAGAATTCACACATGTCTTACAAGGGTTCATACTGTTGGCTGTTCAACTCAACATTCTTATCTCAATGAATATCCGAGAATCGGCTATGGACTATTCCAAATGTAAAGCTGCGTAAGTACACTTTCCCAATTATAGAGGCTTTTTGATGCATCTGCAGTAGACGAATTGTGAAAACATTGTGCCAAAAGAAGAAATTGCTCAAAACAAGCAATTTCTCCTTTTGCCACAATGTTTTCAACTTATTTCAGTAGTTAAAACTTTATTTATAGAGATTTTCTGTGTTTCTGCTTCGATGCTTTTGAAGTCATCTGCTGCAGATGTGTTGTATGTTGAAACGGGTTAGACATGTTAACCCTTTCTGATGCCTCTGCAGCAGACGGCTTTTTGAAAACATAGTGACAAAAGAAGAAATTTTCCTTTTGCCACAATGTTTTCCATTTTTTGTCCTAGGTTATCCATTCAATTATGGAGATTTTCTATGGTTTGACAAAATACGTTCAAAGTCGTCTGCTGCAGAATTGTCATATGAGGGAAAGGTTTAAAAGACCAAGTAAGCTACCAACCTTATGTATGGAATTCTCTCGGTCTTCCTCTTCAAAGCCTCCTACCAGGGCTCCCTGCACTGAAATTGGAATACAGGAAGGTTAACACTTTCTGACATGCAGATACATTTTGACATGTTTTTGCAGAAGAAGAACTTTCAAACATTGTGGGTAAATGAGAAATCGCTCAAAATGACATTTTCCTTACACCTGTAACACAGAAAAAACCTTTCTGATGCATTGACAACTGATGTCTTTGCCGCAGACAGCTTTTGAAAGCACTGAGGAAAATATATTTTTTTTTTTCAAAAAGACATTTATTCACTACTCAAATTGTATTGAAATCTATATCAAAAGTCCAATTTTTCACTTGTGACATATTCATTTAAACATATTTTCAAAACAAAAGACTGAAATATCATATAATGTTATTCTTTTCTTTTATTTGGCTTTGTATATGCCATTTGCAACAGTTTTTCAGTTATATCATGGCAAAAGAACACTCATACATAAAGCATGGATGATAAGCCATTACTAAGCTAGGAAATTTCATTGCCCAAGTCTTTTCATGGTGAACTAAGCGAATATCATATAACATATTTTCAAAACAGAAGACTGAAATATCATATAATGTTATTCTTTTCTTTTATTTGGCTTTGTATATGCCATTTGCAACAGTATTTCAGTTATATCATGGCAAAAGAACACATACATAAAGCATGGATGATAAGCCATTACTAAGCTAGGAAATTGCATTGCCCAAGTCTTTTCATGGTGAACTAAGCGAATATCATATAATGTAAAACAGTTAAACTGATTTAAATATCAAATATCAACTTTTCCTTGATAGAACAATTCTGATTTAAATAAAATACTTTCTACAATTTCACATTTTACCATCACATATTTTCAAATTGTAAGAGTTTATTAGCATATTGGAAAGCGACTTACTTATTGGCGAAGATATTTCATTGTCTGAGAAGTTGGCCGACACATTTTCTGGCGATGTGATTTTCTTTTTGAAGGAGCGTCGCTTTTCTTTACGACCAGGCTGCAGTTCATCCCCAGTACTGTCTTCTGATGGCGAGTTACTTCTCCCTGTGAATATTTGAAAATCTATTTGTTTTATTTCAAGATTAACCATTTCCCACATAAAGACGCATTTTGAAGCAACAGCCAACTTTTGAAAACATTGTGGCTAAAGGAGAATTTGCTCATTATGAGCAATTTCCCCTTTTGCCACAATGTTTGTAACTCTATTTAATGATTAAATGAAATTTATGGAGATATTTCACATTCTTGCCAATATGTTTTCAAAGTCGTCTCCTGCAGAGTTGTTGAGTTAACTCTTTCAAACATACAGACTCATTGTGGCCAAAGGAGGAATTGATTGTAATGAGCAATTTTGTTTTTTGCAACATTTTTTCATCTTTATTCAATATTAATTGTTTCTTTTATAGAGGTTTTCCATTTTCAAAGTTGTCTGCTGCAGATTTGCTGTATGTGGGAAAGGGCAGTAGCAAATGAAAATGAATCCACTTTTAAAATGTCGTTTTATAAAAATCAGAATGACAGTGTCCGACAAATTTCAGAATTGTTTGGTAGCCCACTGGGCTACCAGATTTGGAAGCTGGTAGCCCGAAATATAGCGGATGCCAATGAGTGTTTTATGATTATTTTTGTTTTCTACTTCTTTACAAACATAATATTAAGGGCACACCATGTACATGATTTAAAGGTAGTGACCAATTCAAATAACATGACTGTGTTGCAAAAGACCTGAAGTGCAGCATTCAGTTAAAAAAATTCAGAATTGTTTGGTAGCCCACTGGGCTACCAGATTTGGAAGCTGGTAGCCCGAAATATAGCGGATGCCAATGAGTGTTTTATGATTATTTTTGTTTTCTACTTAATTACAAACATAATATTAAGGGCACACCATGTACATGATTTAAAGGTAGTGACCAATTCAAATAACATGACTGTGTTGCAAAAGACCTGAAGTGCAGCATTCAGTTAAAAAAAAAATGAAATTTGGAAAAGAGACTTTTTGGTGGAGCTTAACAGATAGGAGAAAATTGGTACTAAAGTTTTTCAAGATTATTTTTCACTAGGTTATTTGAAATATTCTGCATAAAATGTATGTATTTTATCCATATTTACAAAATATTTAAAAGCTAGTGACAGAAATGTTTAAACTTGAGACCAAAAAATCAAATGATGTATGTAGTATAAACTCTTCAAATTGGAGGTCACCGATATAGGTCCCTCACCAAAACCGGTTTACAAAGAACGACATATTAAATAAGATTCAATTTTATTAACCAAGTCAAATTTATCAGGCAGGTTCAATGAAGTTATTAACCCTTTCCCTCATATAGACGCTCTCTGACGTCTCTGCAGCAGACAGCTTTTTGAAAACATAGTGACAACAGAAGAAATTGATCAAAACAAGCAATATCTCCTTTTACCACAATGTGTTCCACTTAGGTTATCCATTTGATTTTTGATTTTTTGACAAAATATGTTCAAAGTCGTCTGCTGCAGAATTGTTGTATGAGGGAAAGGGTTAAATCATAAAATATTGTCACAAACAATGACACGAATAATACCGTGACACATGAAACACGTTAAATTTGTTTCATATGTTACGGTATTATTCACAACATAGCCGCCATTTTGATAATTGCGCAATGTTAATCATGGTTCCCTACTGAGAATTTGAAATCGGTAAACAGCGTTGAATGTAAACATCGGGGTCCACTCTTGATCGGGGTCGTCGGGTCGTTAACGTCATTGACCCAATTTCTCATTTCTTCCAATGAAATCGCAATTATTAAGTCATATGATATTTTTTTCCCCGCCGGTTATGCTAATTAATTTTGGTAAACAAAGCTGTGATTGGGCATTTATTATTCATTATAGATTTCATCCCAAACATTTTCTTTGATATTACGAATACTATGTCGATTTTGAAGGTATTTCATATTTGATTGACGGCAAGATAAGATCTAGAAGTGGTCGTATTGTATTGTCTTTAATATTTGGATAGTAATTATTTTATTAACTTCTGCATGGCGACAATTTTTTTTCCGTCTTTCTGAACCTGTCTGCACCAATTTGCAAACATCGCATACCAAAAGTAGAAATATGGATCAAAATACCTTTAAGGGAATATTTGAATTGCATTGGTTATTCGCAATAATTCATGGATTACCACATAGCCCCAGGGAACAATGGTCACTAATGATTGGACCGCCGTAATGGGTATATATATCACGTTAATTGACTATTACTGACGCGATTCGGTTGGCTGAAACCACTCGATCTGACAGGTGGGTAACTCCGCCTACTGATATTGATTTGTTTATGGTCACAGCGAGTGGTTTTCGCATGTAACATACAGTCACTGTTTATACATGACATGTGTGAAAGTAATTAAGCCGGACTACCAGACACGGGAATAAACAGTAGCCCGCCGGGCTTTCATTTGAAAATGACAGTAGCCCAAGCAATTATTGTGGTAGCCCGCGGGCTCCGGGAAATGGATTTGTCGGACACTGGAATGAAAACAAACAAAGAGGGTCAGTATCGCTCCACTGCCATAAGGCAAAAGTACAATCTCCAAACAGCCCTGCCCCCATGTTTTTGACCAATCACAATGGCTTGATGGAATCTCGTAGAGTGTCACTCAAGGAACATTTCTGCAAAATTATTTGAAAATCAGCCAAATAGTTTTGGAGGAGAAGATTGTTGTTTTCACTAAGGCAAATATAAGAATTACAGCCCCCAACCTAAGGAATATTACTACAAAATTATTTAAAAAATCCGCCAAACAGTTGTGGAGGTGAAGAATTTAAAATATAAAATTTGGGTTGCCATTGAAATCAAAATTTTGCATGGATCCAAAAAGATTGAAGGAATTTAGGAGAGGACATTGAGAGGATGCTTCCTATGAAGTTTCATGCCAATTGGCCAAGTGGTTAGGGAGAAGTCATTTGAAGCAAATAGTTGACGCATGCACGGACCCACAACTGACAATTCGCCATGACATAAGCTCAAATGGAGCTAAAAACTATACATACTAACACCTGAACTTATCTGTAATTTAACTAAGAACACATGATATCACAACCTATATGCAATTTAATTGACCAGTGATAAAATAATGACTTGCACCAAAAACAAAACCTAAGAAATTAACCCTTGCCACAAATCTGCAGCAGAACTCTGTAAAAATCTATTTTGTCAAAACATAGAAAATCTCTATAATTGAATGGATAACCTATGACTAAAAGTGGATAACATTGTGGCAAAAGGAGAAATTGCTCGTTTTGAGCAATTTCTTCTTTTGTCACTATGTTTTCAAAAAGCTGTCTGCTGCAGAGGCGTCAGAAAACGTCTATATGAGGGAAAGGGTTAATGTTTTTAAAAAGTTTAATATCAAGGTCACAAAGCTACAGCAACATTCAGTCACACTCATTACTCTGAAAGTCCACCTTAAATTTCATTGGTTTGTTAACCTTTTCCCTCATACAACAAATCTGCAGCAGACGACTTTGAAAGTAGCTCAACAATAATATGGAAAATCTCCCTAAATGAATCATACTTATTGAATAGATTTGAAACCATTGTGTCTAAAGGAGAAATTGCTTGTTTTGAGCAATTTCTTGTTTTGTCACAAGGTTTTCAGAAAAGTGTTAATAATTAGCTAATGTATAAAGAAATTACATATATAACTAAATTGTGTGTAAGCTTTTAATTCAGCTACTATTTTCATCAAACTAAACCAAAGTCATTCTGGTGTAAATGCAGGTCAAGGTCACAAAATGATAGCAGCAATCAATTATATGTTTCAGTATGAATGGCTATATCATATTACATTCCTCTATGTCAAGCATTAAATTAGATATGGACTTGACCCTCCCCCACATACAACCAAAAGCGCCGCAAGTGAATGTCAATGCTCGTCTGCTTTTTTCTAAGTCGAAAAAGGGGCATTACTGAATAATTATTAAAGCCAAAGTTATGTGACTTTGTATAGACATTAGTATTGTACCTAGGAATATGTGTACTAAGTTTCATTTGAAATGTTAGAACAGTTTTTGCGTTATGAGGTAAGATTAAAGTCTTGTGATGATTCTGCCAAGGGTATCACAATACCCCAATTTTTTTCTTCGAAAAACAGACGAGCTTAAAATTGCAGAAGACAAATTGAAACAAGAGGGCCAAGATGGCCCTAAATCGATCACCTAATTGATAGTAAATTAGTAGCAAATATTTAACTGCAAATATCTTGAAAATTTTATCAGGGAGTGCAAATGAAACTGAAAGGAGTGGACACTTCTCAAGAAACAGTTTATCAGTAAAGGCCATTTATATCTTGAAATCTAACAAGAACTTTAATAAGAATGGAATTATAAAGTTTTTGTCATTTTGCACCTTTCCTGATGCCGCCCTGCTGCCCTGTTTTTCAACGAAATCAATATGGCTTCAACAGTTTATTTAGAGGGTCACTTAAGAAACATTTCTACCAAATTATCTTGCAATAGCACAAGTAGATTATGGAGGAAAAGGATTTTAAAATTTGGGTATTTTCTCACTTTCTGATGCCGCAGCAACCAAAGTTCTCAATGTTTTGTGGAAATTGGTCTATTGGAATGGTAGGAGTTGGTTGTCATTTGTAGCTAAAAGTTCAATTTACCCTTTTTGTGATGACGCCTGGTTGATATGATTGTGTAACCAATCAAAATGGCTTACACAAATTAAATAGAGGATCATTACAGTAAGATTCGTATTATATTTTCTTAAAATCAGACAAACACTTTCATAAAAATGGAATTTTCAAATTTTGTCATTTTGCCCCTTTTCTGATGCCGCCTGACTGCCATGTTTTTCGACCAATCAGTATGGCTTGAACAATTTTTATAGAGGGTCACCCAAGGAACATTTCTACCAAATTATATTTGAATCTGATAGGCAGATTCGGAGGAGAAGATTTTTAAAGTTTTGACCTTTTGCCCCCTTGCATAATACTCAGATTGATGGTCTAAGGGAGGTAACACTTGGCAGAGTCTCTGCCAAGTGTTACCTCCCTTAGACCATCAATCTAATAACCATATGTCATTTGAAGCAAAAAGTTAATTTTACTTCTTTTCTGATGCTGCTTGGTTGCAACAAATCAATATGGCTTGACAAAGTATGTAGATGATCAATGAAAGAACATTTCTACAAAACTATCTTTAAATCAGACAAGCACTTTTATAAGGATGCTTTATTAAAGTATTGTCATTTTGCCCCTTTTTTGATGCAGCCTGACTGCCATGTTTTTCGACCAATCAGTATGGCTTGAACAATTTTTATAAAGGGTCACCCAAGGAACATTTCTACCAAATTATATTTGAATCTGACAGGCAGATTCGGAGGAGAAGATTTTTAAAGTTTGGACATTTTGTCCCCTTTCTGATGCCGCAGCAACCAAAGTTCTCAATGGAATTTAAATCTTTGAACAACTTTGAAAGAGGCCAACCAGAGGAACAGTCCTGTGATGTTTCACGGAAATTGTCCTTGGAGTTTGGGAGGAGATGATGTTTAAAGCTAAAAGTTAACGCCGGACGGACGGACGGACGACGGACGACGGACACAGAGTGATCAGAATAGCTCACCTTGAGCCTTTGGCTCTAGGTGATCTAAAAACATCTTGACATAAAGAAGGACAATCCCTATGAATGAAAGTATCAATGTTTAATCCTTTACCACTTGTAGACGCATTCTGATGCATTTGCAGCAGACAACTTTTGAAAACATTGTGGCAAAAGGGGAAACTGATATTTAAAGATTTAACTGTCATTAATGGAGATGTTTCACATTTTTGAAAAGATGTTTTCGTCTGCTGCAGATTTGTTGTATGTGGGAAAGGGTTAATAAATTTGAGAATATAGTGACAAATTGAGAAATGGCTCATATAAATGAGCCATTTCTCCTTTTCCCAGTGTGTTCAAATCTACATTGAAATCATACATGTACCTCAAATTAACAAGATATCAAAATTCTATCCTCCAAGCATTTGAAGTAAAAATTATGCAATCCAAAGTAAACAAGAGGACCATAGAGGGTAAGTATCCCTCCAGTGTCATTAGGCAAAAGTTAACTCACTATTGCCATATAATCTCATACAGGGTCACCAAAGGAACAATCTAACAAAATGATTTGAAAATCCACTTCATACTTTCGAAGAAGATTTTTAAAGTTTTTCAATTTACCCATATAAGGCAAAGAAAGCCCGGCCCCCTGGTGGCCGTGGCCATGGCCATATCGTCTTCATTCCTTTGGAGGAGAAGATTTTTAAAGTTTTCACTATAGCAATATATTAAAGGCAAAACAGCCCCGCCTGGCAGCTGAGTTCTTGACCAAACAACATGGCTTAAAGGAATCTGATAGAGGGATATTTCTACAAAATTATTTGAAAATCGACCACCCAGTTTTGGAGAAGATTATTCTTTCTGTTGCCATGGAAACCAGAATTATACATGGATCCAAAAAAAGTTGTAGGAATTTAGGAGAGGACATTGAGTGTATGCTCCCTATGAAGTTTTATCTCAATTGGCAAAGTGGTTATCGAGGAGAAATTGTTTGATGCCAAAACTTGACTGGCCAGTGAAGCATAAAATTCTAGGAGTAAAAGTTTAACCCTTTCCCTCATACGACAATTCCGCAGCAGACGATTTTGACTTTATTTTGTCAAAACATAGAAAATCTCCATAGTTGAATGGATAACCTATAAAAACAAGTTGAAAACCTTGTGGCAAAAGGAGAAATTGCACGTTTTGTGCAATTTCTTCTTTTGTCACTATGTTTTCAAAAAGCCGTCTGCTGCAGAGGCGTCAGAAAGCGTCTATATGAGGGAAAGGGTTAACAGTTCTCCTGATGATGCAATTTAATACATTTAGGAAATTTGTATATACAAGAGGGCCATGATGGCCCTTGAATCGCTCACCTGATTTTTTATTTTTTTTTCACTTTAGCTATATAAGCCTCGCCCCCTGGCAGCCAGTTTCCGACCAATCAACTTGGCTTGAAGGAATAGAGGGTCACCCTAGGAACATTTCTACAAAATTATTTGAAAATCGGCCAGATACTTTTGGAGGAGAAGATTTTTTAAGTTTTCACTATAGCCATATAATGCAAAATAGCCCTACCTACTGGCGGCCATGTTTTTTGACCAATCAACATGGCTTGAAGGAATCTGAAAGTGGGTCATCCAAGGAACATTTCTACAAAATTATTTGAAAATCGGGCCGACACTTTTGGAGAAGAAGATTTTTTAAGTTTGCACTATAGCCATATAAGGCAAAATAGCCCCGCCCCCCCCATGGCGGCCATGTTTTTCGACCAATCAACATGGCTTGAAGGAATCTGATAGAGGGTCACCCAAGGAACATTTCTACAAAATCATTTGAAAATCAGCCTGACACTTTCGGAGGAGAAGATTTTTTAAGTTTTCACTATAGCCATATAAGGCAAAATAGCCCCGCCCCCCTGGCGGCCGTGTTTTTTGACCAATCAACATGGCTTGAAGGAATCTGGTAGAGGGTCATCCAAGGAACATTTCTACAAAATTATTTGAAAATCTGCCAACCAGTTTTGGAGAAGAAGAATTTTGAAGTTTTTTTCGTTTCGTTGCCATGGAAACCAGAATTCTGCATGGATCCCTAAAATTTGAAGGAATTCTGGTGAGGTCATTAAGAGGATGCTTTCTGTGAAGTTTCATCCCAATTGACCCACTGGTTACTGAGGAGAAGATGTTGAAGATTTTTTAAGTTTTCACTTTGGCCATATAAGGCAAAATAGCCCCGCCCCCTGGCGGCCATGTTTTTTGACCAATCAACATGGCTTGAAGGAATCTGATAGAGGATTACCCAAGGAACATTTCTACAAAATTATTTGAAAATCGGCCTGACACTTTTGGAGAAGAAGATTTTTTAAGTTTGCACTATAGCCATATAAGGCAAAATAGCCCGCCCCCCCTGGCGGCCATGTTTTTCGACCAATCAACATGGCTTGAAGGAATCTGATAGAGGGTCACCCAAGGAACATTTCTACAAAATTATTTGAAAATCGGCCTTACACTTTCGGAGGAGAAGATTTTTTAAGTTTTCACTATAGCCATATAAGGCAAAATAGCCCCGCCCCCCCTGGCGGCCATGTTTTTCGACCAATCAACACGGCTTGAAGGAATCTGATAGAGGGTCATCCAAGGAACATTTCTACAAAATTATTTGAAAATCTGCCAACCAATTTGGGAGAAGAAGAATTTTGAAGTTTTTTCGGTTTCGTTGCCATGGAAACCAGAATTTTGCATGGATCCCAAAAATTTGAAGGAATTCTGGTGAGGTCAATGAGAGGATGCTTTCTGTGAAGTTTCATCCAAATTGACCCACTGGTTACTGAGGAGAAGAAGTTGACGCACGACGCACGACGGACGACGGACGCCGGACAAAAGGCGATCACAATAACTCACCTTGAGCAAAGCTCAGGTGAGCTAATAAAAAAAGCAATTTCTCCTCTTTCTACAATACCGTATTCAAAGTAAATTCAAAGCATATTTCAATTTTATAGACATTTTGCTTCCAAATGTTTCAAAGCAGAACATTTTTATAAATATCATATCAAGTAAAACGTTTAACCTCTTAAAATATCAAAAGCAAATCTACCTAGCAGTAATTAAAGGAGCTGATGACTTAATTCGATTTTTGATTTTCTATAGTACACATGTGTGTTTCAAGTATAACCTATGCCAAGTTTGATGAAAGGATTGGTCACTCAAAGACAGAACTTAGAAATGATGCCACCTTGCCAAGCCAGGCGGCAACACAACACCACATTATGGTTTAACCCTTTCCCTCATACGACAATTCTGCAGCAGACGACTTTGAACATGTTTTGCCAAAAAATAGAAATGTTTTATAATTGAATGGATTACCTATGACAAAAAGTGGAAAACATTGTGGCAAAAGGAGAAATTGCATGTTTTGTGCAATTTCTTCTTTTGTCACTATGTTTTCAAATAGCCGTCTGCTGCAAGAAAACTATAGCCATGAAAGCAGGCTGTCAATGGTAACCGTAACAGGTTATCATTTCAACCTTTTCCCACATACAACAAATCTGCAGCAGACGACTTTGAAGACATTTAGTACAGAATTTTGAAAATCTCTATAAATGAAGGTATCATTTCTGAAAATAGTTGATAACATTGTGGCAAAAGGAGAAATTGCTTGTTTGTTGTTTAGAGTAATTTCTCCTTTTGCCAAACTGTTTTCAAGAGTCGTCTGCTGCAAATGCGTCAGGGTAAAAATAACCTTGACCTTGACCCAAATAACCCTAACACTAGCTGAGGCTGCCTTTCAATTTTACCCATGACATTTGATAAGAGTATTTATCGGACAAGAAAGTCCTCGACTAACAAAGCAGGGAGGTACGAAGCAGATAAAAAAAGCACATATGGGACGGGATGGTCTATCTACAACAACGAGACAACAGTCACTGGGAGTACCTCGTTCCCCACATTCCATGCCATGTAAGCGCTCTTGCTCTGCTTGTTTCGGGTCGACATAAATTTGAGTAATGTACTGACCATCCGTCTTTGGATTTCTATTTTTGTTTTTCTTTTTGTGAGGTGTCGGTTTTCTGTTTACTTTGGAATACAGGTCTCTGTTTCCCTTGTCCCTCTCCAACGAACTGAACTCAGATTCTTCAGAATCAGTACCTGTAGCAACAAGCAAGTTATTAACCCTTTCCCACATACAACAACTCTGCAGCAGACGACTTTGAAAACTGGAAAAAATTGGAAACTCCCTTTTTTAAAATGAAAGTACAATAATTGAATAGAAGTGAAAACATGGTGACAAAAGGAGAAAATGCTTGTTTTGAGCAATTTCTTCTGTGGTTGCCATGTTTTCAAAAAGCCTTCTGCTGCAGAGGCGCCAGAAAGCATCTATATGAGGGAATGGGTTAATACTGACATCTACAGATATCAAACTGGCTCTTATTGTTGGAAAAGACATTTTAATAAACCATTCTCACAAATCTGCAACAGACACTTTGCAAACATCTAGGATTTTTTCTTTTTAAAATAAGTAAAATCTCTATAGATGCATATGAAAGTGTAATTATTGAACATTATTATAATGATTCATCTTAATTTACAGATATAACACTATGTGGTGCTGGATATTCTAAATACCCAATGAAACAAAACTATCACATCAAGTCAACATTTAAACCTTTTCCACATATAACAAATATGCAGCAAAAAATAAGATAAGTCAACCTGTTATGAAAACAAATATATTTGAAAGTCATTGGTATAAGAGCTTAGAGTGTTAACAAGATTTCCCCACAAATTTGAACCCCACATAACCCAGCTTCAGACGTAAATATTTGATCAAAATGATTTGTTCTGTTGAATTTTCTCGAAGATTGGATGAAAAATTTGGACCTCTACAGGGTTCAATTTCTTTTCTAAAATTTGACCTCAAGAACTTTGTTCTGACCAAACATGATCCGGCTTTGGTCTTAACTAATATTTTTGTTGGTGATGAATGGTTCTCATGATTTTCATGAGGATTGGATGACAACAAAGTCCTCCTGAAGATGAATGCGCTGATGAACTTTAACCCTTTCCCTGATATAGACGCTTTCTGACGCCTCTGCAGCAGACGGCTTTTTGAAAACATAGTGACAAAAGAAGAAATTGCACAAAACGTGCAATTTCTCCTTTTGCCACAATGTTTTCCACTTTTAGTCATAGGTTATCCATTCAATTATAAAGATTTTCTATTTTTTGGCAAAACATGTTCAAAGTCGTCTGCTGCAGAATTGTTGTATGAAGGAAAGGGTTAATGAAGATGGGGTGTAAAATTAGGCCTCTAGAATGTTTAAAAAGGAATTGTGATATTATTGATTGATTGATTGATTTGGGTTTTACATTGTTTTCAAAAAAGATTCAGTCATATCACAGCGGCCTTTTCACCTGTTTCACACGAGTACTTCACACAACAGCCTTTCCAAGCAGCTGGCCACTAAATGGGAAATAGACCATGAGATACAGTATAACTCAGCGGACTAGATAAGGAGGAGTGAACTGGTCTTTTCCCATCCATATCTCCCTTATGACTCCACTTAAACCTATGTTGTGGGTACTCAAAAGAATCGTCTCACTGGGACGATTCTTTTGAGTACCCACAACATAGGGTTTGAGGGTCAAATAAGGATTTGGGGATTTGAAATACTCTTTTTATCGAGAGATCTGGTATAAATTCAAGGGGACATAAATCTGGTGTATCTGAGGTAATCTTATAGCTTTGTAGCATTTTCCATTGTTTGTTAGCCTTGCCATCCACTTATGCCTAAGGATATGACACAGGACGGACTAAACCAACTCAATTTCCCATCCGCCTGTGGCAGGATAAATAAGGCTTTAGTTTTAGGTAACAAAATCATTGGTCAACAACAAATGATATTATAAACTTAACTTTATCATAGATTATGTCTATTGTTCACAATGTATTTTAAAAATAATTTGACCTAGTTTTGGCAAACAAGATTAAGTACACATAGAATATGTTGCTTGACCCATTTTAAGTTGAAATATGGTTGAAAACATTGTCGCAAAAGGAGAAATTGCTCATCATTAGTAATTTCATCCTTTGTCACAATGTTTTCAAAAGTTGTCAGCTGCCGATGCATTAAATGCGTCTGCACTGGGAAAGCACTTGCTTCTGCACTTGTAAATGTTGAGTGATCAGTGACCTAGGTGTTTCTATAAGAGAATATTAGCCCTTTCCCACATACAACACATCTGCAGCAGACAACTTTGAAAATTTCTAAGCAAAAATATGGAAAATCTCTAAAACTGCAGTTATATTTGCTGAAAAAAGTTGAAAACATTGTGGCAAATGGAGAAATTGCTTGTTTTGAGTAATTTCTCCTTTTGTCACATTGTTTTCAACAATCGTCTGCTGCAGAGGCATCAGAAAGTGTCTGCATGTGTGTAGTGTTAACCTAATACTGTGTTAGCTTTCATAGCTAGATGGTAGTGTTTGACACTGTGATTAGTGTTGCCTACCAACAGCTAGTAAGTATAACTAAATACAAGTTTGACAGATAAAGAGACCGACATACCCAGACTACAGATCATCTCTAATTGTCACACCCTACCTTAACCCTTTCCCTCATACCACAATTCTGCAGCAGACGACTTTGAACATATTTTGTCAAAAGATAGAAAATCTCTATAATTGAATGGATAACCTATGACTAAAAGTGGAAAACATTGTGGCAAAAGAAGAAGTTGCTCGTTTTGAGCAATTTCTTCTTTTGTCACTATGTTTTCAAAAAGCTGTCTGCTGCAGAGGCGTCAGAAAGCGTCTATATGAGGGAAAGGGATAGCAGAAGACACAACAAACTAGATTACCAAACTAACCTTTATCATTCTTTTTGGAAGTTGATTTAATTCTGTGTATTTTTCCCTGCGGTAGTGCATCATCCACGAGGGCGTAATCACTGTCTGGAGTGTAGAGTGCATCCTGTAATAGAGGTCAAAGGTCACACTTATCTCTTCACCCAATATAGATGACATTTGATGCCTATGCAGCCAAAGACCTACGAAAATATTGTGGAAAATTGCTAAATTGTTCATAATGAACTATTTCTCCTTTTTCCATCACGTAACGAAACTATGCTTTCTATTTTACAAATTTCAAAACTTTTCACTCTGATGTTTTATGAAGCAGACAACTTTAAGCCTTTCCATAAATGAAGTGATATTTGACATTTCTGAAAACATTGTTGTAAAAGGAATTATTGCTGAAAATGAGCAATTTGTCCTTTTACAAGTATACTTTCAACACTTTATAGAAAGGTTTCTCCCATATTTCTGGATGTAACAAATTTTCTGGCACATAATTTAACCCTTTCCCAACTACATAATATATGCATTTAGACTCATCTGCAGCAGACAAGCTTCTAAAAGGTTGTTACAAAAGGGAAAAAATGGTCATGATAAGCAATTTCCCTTTTGGAACAATGTTTTCAATTCTATTCAATAAGTATTCCTTAATTTAAAGAGATTTGCGATATCTTTGTCTAGATATTTTAGAACTCATCTGCGGCAGATATATTGAATGTGGGAAAGGTTTAAAGTAAGGAACCCGATAAAAGGTTCACCCTTTCCCACTTAAAGACGATTTCTGACGTCTCTGCAGCAGACGATTTTTGAAAACATTGTCACAAAAAAAGAAATTGCTCAAAACACGCAATTTCTCCTTTTGTCACCATGTTTTCTAAACTATTCAATTATTGTACTTTAATTTAAAGGGAGTTTTCATTTTTGGGGGGATATTTTTTCAAAATAGTATGCTATAGATTTGTTGTATGTGGGAAATGGTTAACTATCCAATACAAGGCCGTGCTTGCTGCTCAAAAGTTAGTTTACCTACCTTGACAGTACCATACACTTCAGATATCTCTATTTTTTCGGGCAGGGCTAGAGGGGCTTGAACTCCACTCTTGGAGGAACTTTTTGACAACTGTGGAATACCATACTGCAAAACATTGATTGATTGATTGGGGTTTAACGCCGTTTTTAACAATTTTTTCAGTCACATCACCAACTTATGTGTTTCCTAGCTTTTTCACACCAGTACTCCACACAACATTCTTTCCAAGCAACTGACTGCTTTTCCACATAGACTGTTAGCCCATTGGTGGAAGATGAATAACGCTTCTCACAGTGACTTTTGTCAAACGTGGGCAAGAATGTTGGCCAAGCTGGGGTTCGAACTCACAATCCTGGATTGACAGCTCTAGTCGCTACCGACTGAGCTACCGGGGCTTGGCTACTGCAAAACAAAGGCAAACATAACTTTTGGATAATTTCATTCTTTCTTGTCCCATATAGAAGTTTATTAAATATATACCGGTAGCTCAATGACTTGTCAATCCAGAGGTTGTGAGTTTGAACCCAAGCCAACATTCTTTCCGATGTTTGACAACAACAAAAGTCAATGCAAGAAGCCTCATTTGTCTTCCTTAAATGAGCAAACAGTCTATGTAGGCAAGCAGCCAGTTGCTTGAAAAGACTCTTGGTTTGATTACTATTGTGAGAAAGCAATGAAACACATGGGTTTCCACATGGGCTGCACACTGGCCGCCATCATAAAACTGATTTTTTTCCGAAAATGGAGTTAAACCCCAATCAGTTATATATATACTATGAAGATTAACAGAAATCTACAAGGATGGGAAAATCTTAATTCCTAGTAAGAAATCACTCCCATGGTAGAGTAACATTTGTCAGGCTGATATGAAATGACGTCATTTATCACCTACATTGCAATGCATAGAAGTCATGAAATGCCATCAACTCAGCTACCATTTTCAAAATATTAGGTTAGTTACGAGAAGTTTCATCAATTGTAAACTGTAATACGTAATTAAGCCTTTCCAACATGCAACAACTCTGGTGCAGATGAATTTGAAAACATACCCGAAAATAATTCACTCCCTTTAAATGAAAGTACAATAATTGAATAGAGCTGAAAACATGGTGACAAAAGGAGAAATTGCTCGGTTTTTGAGCAATTTCTTCTATTATCACCATGTTTTCAGCTCCATTCAATTATTAAAATAACCACTGAACTTTTGATACAACTAGAACTATCACTGAAGATGATAAATACCCCCTAAACAGCACCTTGACCTACACCATAACTTAATAAGTAAAAGGGCCATAACTCTGTAAAACAAGAGCACCGCCTACGGCACAGACGCTCGACTGATAGGGAGAAAAAAAAAAAAAATGAGCTAAACAAAAAACCTTAACCGGACGACCACGACCACGCCGCCGCCGCCAACGCCAGGGTCATGACAATAGCTCTCATTTTTTCAAAAAAGTCAAGCTAATAACATGCAATTGTAACACCTTTAGGATATGCACATCTCCTCATGGTATAGAAGCTTCATGTAAAATTTTATTGAATTGCACCAAGTGGTTTGTAAGAAATAGGCTGGACAAAACATGGCTTCCGGCCGACCGACAGACAGACAGACAGACACAGTCACTCCTATATACCCCCTCTTCTTCGAAGGGGGTATAAAGACTCAAGATCTTGATATTACCCCCCTAATAACAAACGTGTGCTTATTCACTTGTTTGTATCATGAGCATGTGTCACTCGGGATACAATTGCCATATCATGAATTCAATGGTTAACCCTTTCCCACATACAGCAAATCTGCAACAGAAAATTTAAAATCACCTAAGCAAAACACTGAAAATCTCTATAAATGAAGGTATAGTTACTGAAAAAAAGTTGAAAACTTGTGACAAAAGGAGAAATTGCAAGTTTTGAGCAGTTTCTTAAGTCCTCTTCTGCAGAAGTATTAGAAAGCGTCTATATGGTCAAAGGGAAGTAAATCGGATCGGCTTGCCGGGAAGACAATTTTGTCCAGGGGATTTCAGATGAATATGTAAGACTGAAATTGTCACCCATTGGACAATAATGATTTTGCTGAAAGTTGAATTCTTTTTTTGAAAACTATATTATCCTGTGAGTGATTTGTAACCAAACCCTGGTCTGCTTTTGACTGTATTGACACCTTCAGAGTATTTTTTAGAACATCCTGTATTGTCTGAAATTTAGAGGGAAATTCAGTGCGGGATAAGGGTGACCTAGCATTTGACGTCATAGCTAAAAAAATGGTAGGATGAGCCCTGAGTTTCTGGTGCTGTAATGGTAGATATAAGAATGGACTTTGATTTAATACAGGTTTGTGGCTTCATTGAGATGTTGGGAAAGACCCATAACCCATAACGCTACAATGGTCGCCTATGTAAAATGAATTGCTTCCCTTTGACCTAAACAGGCCTTCATTTTTAGTAGGTTTTCACCCCTTTTTGCTCATTTTAGTCCGTTGTACTCATACTAAACAGACGAAATTTTCAGACAAGCTAATTTAATCTGTCAGCAATAAAATGCTGGGGAAAATGACAGAAACCAACCCCCAGAAAGTTCCAAGAGGCTCAGATTAAGTAAGTAGGGGTTAGATCAATGTTATTGTTTTTGTTGTTCTCTGTCAGGCTTGGGTTAGCATGCTATATGATAACCTGGGACTTTTGGGATGTCAACCCAGCCACATATTCAACAACATTTTTGCCAGGTACATAACCTTTCTCTCACAAACCTTCAATTTCTTGCACCTCCAGCAGATCACCTGTCAGAACATTTTGGGAAAAGGGGCTAAATTCCTTTTAATGAGCAATATTTTCTTGTTCGCATTGTTTTATTTTTTACTAAAACCCGGGTTTTTGTCTATTTTGAACATCGCCTTGATCAGACGTGATGGAAACACATGCAAATAAATCTTTAAACAACTTCAGTCTATCATATAGAGTGCTGTAAATCCCCAAAAGCCTCAGATTTGTATGTAGACACAAATACTTTAAGAGTTACCTCCCTTTCATTTGTATTGAAACCGATAAAATGGCATGTTTTTCATCTAATTGTAGCATTATGATGTCACATTGAACTCTTTTCAAGTGGAAATGCCTCACATTTTTTTCTTGGAGCATAACGATCATTGTTTTTGAACTTCTGTGGCAGGAAAAAGGGGGCTTTCGGACATCCGCGACAAATCTGGATCCACAGATGTTTTTTTTAGATCGAAATCTGTACCCTTCAAATCCTCGGTACAATTTCAATGACTGCAAATTATTGGGTGCTCTGTCAGGCAATAGAAATGCATTAGTTCCACACAATTTTCACCTATCCAAAGACCCCTTTTCTCATGTCGTTGCAGAAAAAACAACCAGAATTAAGTGTTTTAGGCCTAATTTTGCTAAGAAAAAGGGTTTTGTTCCCATATTTCTGTGTTTCAAATGCTTTAATTAATCCTAGAGGCTTCTTAACTATTTACTGAGTCATTGATGTAAAAAAAGCCACCTCTGCTTTCATAGTTCTTACAG
Source organism: Serripes groenlandicus (assembly GCA_031761405.1). Taxonomy (NCBI): domain Eukaryota; kingdom Metazoa; phylum Mollusca; class Bivalvia; order Cardiida; family Cardiidae; genus Serripes; species Serripes groenlandicus. The sequence continues at coordinate 242,209,409 of JASEVX010000001.1, forward strand.
CAAAGCACTCTTATATTGTCACATTCATGTAATCTTGACTCTGCACCCTTTACTTTCTTTGTCATAGAATAGACAACATAAAGGTGTTGAGTACTGTATATCTGGGCTATTACAGTGTTATTTAGTACCATGAAACAGTTCAACTTCTTTGTGAATCAAAATAATTCCAAAACAGCATTTTAAGTGAGAAATATCATCTAAATATTGTTTTTTCAAGCGAAAAATGGGAGATCATGTCTTTAAAAGGTAATTAAAATTAGATAGATTTAAATTTTATATAAAATATACACATTGACATGTTGAACAAACTCATTCAAAGAGAAAGCCATCATAAAATACTTTTCAGCATGATAAAACAAGACACAAATTAAACGCTGAAAACATTCAATCATAAATAAAGAATGCTATCAATATGTCAGAAAAGAACACAGTACAGTGTAAAGGGTAATTGCTATATTTTGCTAACCATTGAACAAAATCAACCGAAAACTTTGAACACTTATCCGCATTAATCATTCGTATACTAAAATGGTTTTGTTATGCGGTTGGTCGAAAAAACACGTTCACTTTAGGTCAAAGGGAAGTAAATCGGATCGGCTTGCCGGGAAGACAATTTTGTCCAGGGGATTTCAGATGAATATGTAAGACTGAAATTGTCACCCATTGGACAATAATGATTTTGCTGAAAGTTGAATTCTTTTTTTGAAAACTATATTATCCTGTGAGTGATTTGTAACCAAACCCTGGTCTGCTTTTGACTGTATTGACACCTTCAGAGTATTTTTTAGAACATCCTGTATTGTCTGAAATTTAGAGGGAAATTCAGTGCGGGATAAGGGTGACCTAGCATTTGACGTCATAGCTAAAAAAATGGTAGGATGAGCCCTGAGTTTCTGGTGCTGTAATGGTAGATATAAGAATGGACTTTGATTTAATACAGGTTTGTGGCTTCATTGAGATGTTGGGAAAGACCCATAACCCATAACGCTACAATGGTCGCCTATGTAAAATGAATTGCTTCCCTTTGACCATATGTGGGAAAGGTTTAGTAATATCCAGAGGACTAGATAAGAGGGAGTCAACAGGTCTTTCTCCCCCCCCCCCCCCCCCCCCCCCTTCCAATATTTCTCTTGTTATTCAACCAAATCCTATGTTGTGGGTACTCAAAAGAATTGTCTCACTGAGGCGATTCTTTTGAGAACCCACAACATAGGGTTTGAAGGTCAAATAAGGATTTTAGAACACGAAAAATGTCTGTTATGTAGAGCTCTGAATATCAATTTTCTATCTAGTTATTGTCAAAAGAGTCTGTCCATAGGGAAAGGTACAAGTTGGCAGTTCCGAAAGGTATAGGTTCAGATCAGCCTGTGGATGTACTCAGTCTCATCACAATCTGCACAGGTTGACAGAAGGTTCTTAAAAGCTTGTGTAAGTAATATGAAAACAGTGTACATCTTGACCAGACTGTGTGGATGTACTTGCTGATCTAGATCTGCACTGATCACAAAAGTTAACTTGTACAGTACTAGGCTAGGAAATGTGCGTTGACCAAGAGCACCCCACCATGAATACCGCGATTTGGAATCGAACACGGGATGCCCTGTTCGAAATCCAAAATGCTAACCACTCAGTCATGGCATATTTTGCAATATATCCAGACTATTATGCCCATTCACAAAAAAATATTAGGACATCCAGTTAAACTCATCTTAGACAGCCACCCAAGAGTCAAAATGTGGCTCCTGAACACAGGTGGCTGCTAAATACAAGTCTATTAAAGAAGAAAATATTATTTTGATAAATCTTCATGTGGCTTCTCAATACAAGTTGACTTAACAGAGTGACCTCTAACACAAATTTGACTATATAGCAAAAATATTAAGAAACCTTGGATCTTTGTTTAGCACTTGAAGGTCTGTAAAGGCCAGTAGAATGATCATACATGGTATTGTCTGTCCATTCTGTCTCTTCATATGGAGATTCTGCAATAAACATAAGGAAACAAATGTATTAGATAAACACATGATAATCATTGGTAATACAATCATGTTAAATAAACATAGGAAATACATGATAAACATTGGCAACACATGATAGATAAACGTAGGAAACACATGATTGATTAACATAGGAAACACATGAGTCAAACATAGGAAACACATGATAGAACAAGATGTGTTTGTGAAACACTGATGCCCCCGAATGGCAACATCTAGGTCAAAGGTCAAGGTCGCCAGGTCAAAAATGTTGGTACTGACAGAAAGGTCATGTCACAAGGAATACACATGAAATATGGTAGCCGTACCTGTTATGGTTCAAAAGTTATGGCCAAGGTTAAAGTTTTTTTCGAAAATGGCAACATCTAGGTCAAAGGTCAAGGTGAAAAATTTTGGTACTGACAGAAAGGTCATGTCACAAGGAATACACATGTGAAATATGGTAGCCGTACCTGTTATGGTTCAAAAGTAATGGCCAAGGTTAAAGTTTTTTTCGAGAATGGCAACATCTAGGTCAAAGGTCAAGGTCGCAAGGTCAAACATTTTGGTACAGACAGAAAGGTCATGTCACAAGAAATATACATGTGAAATATGGTAGCCGTACCTGTTATGGTTCAAAAGTAGTGGTCAAGGTTAAAGTTTTTTTCGTGCAGACAGACAGCCAGACAGACAGACAGACAGACGTGCAGACGTATAAACATTGGTAACACAGGTTAAACAAACAGGAAACACATGATAGACAAACATAAGAAACACATGATAGATACACATTGGTCATAAACATGTAAATTAAAATGTAGTCAACTGTTACTAAAAATGAGAAGAATCAAAAGAGACTGTAAATTAAAAGAAATTCAAATTGACTGCTAGCTTAATTGATGTAAATATTTTTATTTGTACTTAGAGACAAACATTGTCTTTAAAATGTAAAATAAACAATACTAAACAAAATATGAGTATCTGTATTCAATGTAAGGAATATTGTTTCACTCATTATCTCTTCTTGACACTTTCACACATGTATGCAGACCCATTATTGTGTTTCTGCTGCAGAAGAATATTGAAAACATTGTGGAAAAGACGAATCTTTATCTTTACTTTCTTACAGTCTTTCCAACTCTATTTAATAATTTAACACATACATTTTCATATATAATTTTGAGAATTTTCTCCTTATGCCTTTATGTTTTCAAAAGTTGTCTGCTTCAGATGTGTATGCAAGTGGGAAAGTGCTGTTCTGTGAAAAATTGACCAGTCCTTACAAATCAGGTGTCAATCAAATCTAGATAGACAAATCATTAACATGTGTTGTATCGATCATCTGGGAAAATTAGATTCCTAACATTTCAAAAACTCCTATTATCAATGAATCTGATAATGAAATAGGTTTCTATACAAGTTAATCATATCCCACTTGCAGACACTTTTTGACACAGCTGCATCAGTGACTTTTCCGAACATTGTGATAATAGGAGAAACTGCTCACAATAAGCAATTTCTCCCTTTGCCATGATGATTTAAAGTCTATTTAACTATTACTTTCATTTATAGATTTCATCCTTTATATTGCCTAAATGTTTTCAAAGTTTTCTGCTAGAAACTGTTGAATAAACGGGAGAAATGGCTCATAATAAGCCATTTCTCCCTTTGCCATAATGTTTTCAACTCTAGATGTAAGTAGAATTTTTACCATAGTTTTGCCTTGAGATGTCATCTGCTGCGCATTTGTTATATGCTAGAGAGGGTTAACTCTCTTTCCCACATACAACAAATCTGCAGCAGACGACTTTGAAAACATAGTGACAAAAATCTGTGAAAAATCTCCATAAAAGATAGCTCAATTGATAAATAAAGTTGAAAACATTGTGGCCAAAGGAGAAATTGCTCATCATGAGCAATTTCTCCTTTGGCCACATTGTTTTCAAAAGTCTGCTGCTATTGCGTCAAAATGTGTCTTCAGGTGGGGAAAAGGGTTAAAAACAAAAGTTGTCCAATATTTATGTAGAAGAGGTTTTGTTAGTCATTTATGAATCTTTGGTTAGTTTAAGCTGCAACAGATACATATATAGACCATAGATTAATGTACGTATATATATTAAGCTGGTACACAAAAGGCTGCAAATACATTACATAACACACTCAAAAATTATTTCAGCAATTTAGATATTATCACAATTTAACTTCTGGCAAAGGGATGTGGCTTCAAACCCTTGCCCACATGCAGATATAATTTTGACTGACACATCTGCAGCAGACACATTTTGAAAAAATTGTGACAAAAGAAAAAATTGCTAATTTTTTGCATTTGTTCTCCTTTTGCCACAATCTTTTCAACTCTATTCAACAATTTTACTTCAATTTATAGGGATTTTCCATATTTCTGCTAAAATATTTTCAAAGTCGTCTGCTGCAGATTGTTGGTATGTGGGAAAGGGTTAGGCTGCTGACACACAAAAAGCTACAATAACGTACGTATAATAACGCTCAAACAATTTCAGCAATGTCGGTACCATAAATCCATTGTTGGTAAAAATAGGTCTGTGTTTTTACATATTATCTAATGCTATTTTAACCCTTTACAACATTATAGATGCCTCTGCAGCAGATAACTTTTGAAAACATTTTTCAAAAGGAGACATTTCTCAAAACAAACAATTTCTTCTTTTGCCACAATGTTTTCAACTTTGTTCAGGAATTATACCTTCATTTATAGGTTTTCTATGTTTTTGCATAGATGTTTTCAAAGTCGTCTGCCACAGATTCGAGACAACATTTAACATGCACAGAAAATCATTGTGGGAAAGGAATTCATTATTCCTTTTTCCCCAAACTGTTTTCAACTTTGTCTCAATACTACACATTTCTATAATTTGTTTTTAATTCCAACTATATCATTGCTTTTTATTGTTTTTTTCAAACAGACAACAACAGAAATATCATATTAGGTATATTTACAGAAATCCTAAACTAGTACATGGAGTTCAGTAGACTTTTACATCCAATCAATGTATGTGCCAATATTACAATATGATAAAAGAAGCCAGAGCCAAGTCCTACGATAAAATTGTCATTCCCTTCCAGGAATAATCTAATTGATTGTCTAAAATATAAGATTTATCTAGAAAATAAGGGATTTACCACTTCCCACATACAACATATCTGCAGCAAACGACTTTGAAAACATCTCATCAAACATATGGGAAACCTCTACAATTTAAAGTATAATTATCAAATAAAGTTAAAACATTGTGGCAGAAGGAACTAATGCTAATGATGAGCAATTTCTTCTTTTGCTCCAATGTTTTCAAAAGTCGTCTGTTGAACATGCATCAATATGCGACTGCAGATGGTAAAGGATTAACTGGGAGTCGTTATTTTAGATGCTATAAATGTTAGTAAATTTAGAATACTTTATTTCATTTAACACAAGTGGATTGGTACAGTCTGATCAGGGAATGCACTGTTCACAGTCAAGTCAATGAATCTTCCAGTAAAGAGTCAATGTGGATTTAATCTAGAGCTACACTAGAGTCAGATGTCTTCAGGCCCAATTTCCTTAGGTTGAAGCTTAAATATCTTGTTCCCACATACAACAATCTTTTAAAACAGTCAAAACCATGGAAAATCTCTATAAATGAAAGAACAATTATTAAAACATTGTGGCAAAAGGACTACATTTCTCGTAATAATTTATATTCTCCTTTTGACACAATGTTTTCAAAGAGTTATCAGCTGCAGAGGCATCAGAAAGTGTCTGTATGTGAGAAAGGGATATGAGTGTATACAATTATCTAATTCATACATTAGTTGCTTTCGAAAATGCCATTCAGGCCAAACTATTTAAAGCACTTAGCAGCGGTACAAGACAAAGAAAGAGTACATTATTCAGGAATTTTGACTTATACTTTAACCCTTTCCCTCATATAGACGCTTTCTGACACCTCTGCAGCAGACGTCTTTTTGAAAAACATAGTGACAAAAGAAGAAATTGCTCAAAACAAGCAATTTCTCCTTTCGCCACAATGTTTTCCACTTTTAGTCATTATGTTATCCATTCAATTATAGAGATTTTCTATCTTTTGACAAAATATGTTCAAAGTCGTCTGCTGCAGAATTGTTGTATGAGGGTAAGGGTTAGTTTTTACAAAGTTATCCATTGCAGATTTCTTGAATGTGGGTAAGTTGATTGATTGTTTGGTGTTTTACGCCACTTTCAACAATATTTCAGTTACATCACAGCACTTCCTTGGTAAGTTAAAAGTACTACTGGTCCATTTATCCCGACACCAGCCAGTCGTAATGTAAACCCCGAAACCCTGAGTACCAAGGAGGTCAGCCATTACTACCATTTATAAAGTCTTTGGAACCCATTAGGATTTGTCAGCTTTGATACCTTCTCAAGAAAACTTTAACAATTTGAATATTTTCTCTTTTTACCACACACAATGTTCTCTGCTGCAAATGCCAAAATGCATCTGCATGTTGAAAAAGGGTTAATAGTATTAATAAGAGAGAATATTTTAAGCTTTTTCTTCCACAAACATGCAAGTTTTTCTTATCACTATCTGACACACATTCTCCAGGACGGACACACAGGGGAGGGGCTTCAAGACACTCCTCCAATGACACCTTTCCCTGATTGTTCTTATCACAAGTTTCTAAATATAAATCTTTATCTCGACAGGTTATATCTCCTATCTATCCTATGTTAAAATTTTGAAATGATCAGTTTTACAATACATAGAAAGGAGCGGTATGAAATATTTTAGCATCCTGTTCTAACTATAACATAGTACCGTTTACTAATTTCTCCTTTTGCCACAATGTTTTCCACATTAAGACGATTGATGTTGCCTGCCTCTGCAGCAGACAGCTATTGAAAACAATTTGAGAAAAGGAGACATTACTCAAAATGAGCCATTTCTGATTTTGCCCAATGTTTTCCACTTCATTTAATGATTGTTCTTTCATTTCTAGAGTTTCCATATTTTTGACTAACTGTTTTCAAAGTCGTCTGCTGCAGATTTGTGCATTAGGGAAAGGGTTAAAGGTACAACTTGATAAAAAAAAATGTTTGTGTGTTTGGGCACTTTCAGTTGTTGTTGTTGGGGGTTGTTTAAACAGTATTTCAGTTAACCCTTTCCCTCAAATAGACGATTCGGACGCCTCTGCAGCAAATTGCTTTTTGAAAACATGGCGACAAAAGAGGAAATTGCTCAAAACGAGCAATTTCTTCTTTTGTCACCATGTTTTCAACTCAATTCAATTATTATAATTTCATTTAACCCATTACTTCACATGACTTTTCATAGGTCGTCTGATTTACAATCATCAGACGAACAATTTCACCAATCTAGAAAACCGAAAGATTAATATTGATAAAGAGTTGAAAACATTGCAATAAAAGGTGAAATTGCTTGTTTTGAGCAATTTTAGCTTTTATTGCAATGTTTTCAAAAGTCGTCTGAAACAGCAGGCGTCAAATGTCGTCTGTGTGAAGAAATGGGTTAAAGAGTTTCTAATTTTTTTTCGAGTATGTTTTCAAAATCGTCTGCTGTAGATTTGTTGTATGTGGGAAGGGGTTAACAGAACACTTATTAAGGACCTCTGGGTGATAAACCAGTCCTAGGTTAGCAACATGCCTTGACATGCCTTGACATAGGGCACTCCAACATGGCCCGATAATAACAATAGGTACGCAAGCGACCACTCATCTGCTTTTTTCTAAGTCAAAAAAGTGATATTACTGAATAATTATTAATGCCAGAGTTATGTGACTTGGTATAGACATGCGTACTGTTCCTAGGGATATGTGTACCAAGTTTCATTCAAAAACGTTGAAAGTTTTTAAAGTTATAATAGAGGTTAGTTTAAAGTTTTGTGACAACGACGCCAAGTGTATCACAATACCCCGGATTTTTCTTAAAAAAAACAGACGAGCTAATAAATTAATAACTAAAGGAAACTATTTAAAAATTAAATGAAATTATCTGTTTGTTTTCTGACAAAATATTCTCATGATCAGGGAAAGGTATCAACACAATGCTTATCTGGCTTTCTAAGCTTATCATTTATGACACTGATAGTATTTAAGCTACCAAATTTGATGGTGATGCCCAAAAAAACTATTTTTCTTCGACTCTTTCCCATATACAACAACTCTGCAGCAGGCAGTTTTGAGAACATCAAGGTAAAATTTTCGTAAATTTCATCAACTGAAAATTTGTTAATTGAAGAGTTACCACATTGAGGCAAATGCCAAAATTGTTCCTTTTGCCTAAGTGTTTTCATAAGTGTTTTCATATATGGGAAAGGGTTGACTCGTACATCCAAGTTTCAAAAAATCATAATTTGTTACCTTAGAAGAATTGAAAGCAAACAACTCTAGTAATATCATATCAGCCAAATGACCATAATAATCTTAGAAAATAAGCAGGTTTTTGCAACAGATTTTAGCAGCAGACTCATTGGTTAACAATACAACAGTTATGGGCTGGGCTTATCTATTTTTAGCCTATACTACGAGTAATCACCATGTAACCCTCGTGATGTTGAGTTGGGAAATGTTGATGACTTCACGTGTCGCTTCGGTTCGTTTATGGCCCAGGCTTTAAAAAGGTGAAAAAAGAATGAGAAAGGAAAATGAAATATGAATAAATGATAAATCTGTCATCAGCTTAATAGTGAACTTAGATACATGTACAAAATGTATTTTAGAAAGAAGTAAACAATTTTTACTGGTTATCAATATTTCTGTCCAAACGTTTTCATCATACATTGCTTAACACATACAATTATATACAACATCATGAAATTCTCAAAGTATTGTTGATCTTAACCCCTTTCCACATATAGATGCTTTCCGACGCCACTGCAGCGGATGACTTTTGATAACATAGTGAAATTGCTCACAAAACGAGATTTTTCACGTTTTTATCTAGATATTTTCAAAGTCGTCTTCTGCAGATTTATTGTATGTGGGAAAGGGTGGTTAATTGCATGCTTTTCAGTGAATGATCGAGAAGTAACAGTGGTCAACCTGGTATCAGCCAGTTTTAGTAACCCTTTCCCACTTACATCCAATCTGGAGCAAACAACTTTGAAATTATCTAGACATTTATTGAATATATCTTTAAATGAAAATACAATAATAGAGATAAAATATTGTGACAAAAGGCAAAATTGCTCATCATGAGCAATTTCTCCTTTTGTCACATTTTTTTCAATTGTTGACTACTGCAGAGGAGCCAGAATTCGTCTTTTAAGTGGGAAAGGGTTAAACTACAATTTTGCTGTCTTTAACCCCTCTCTACATGTTGTTAGTCAGTAAAAGAATGAAATAAATAAATTAATGTTATTATTGTTTGACTAGATGTAAGATGGGAGATATATTTTCATTTCTTAAACCTTTCCCAAATCTGCAGCAGACGACTTTGAAAAAATCTATACAAGAATAGGAAAACTCTCTACTAATGAAAGAACAGTTTATGAGCAATTTCACTAGTTGCCACAATGTTTTAAAAAAAATTCTTCTGCAGAGGCGTCAGAACGAAGTGTCTGTATGTGGGAAAGAGTTAACTCTAAAAGAACACACTTTCAATCTTACACTAAATCAAACAATTATTCTCTTTTTATTTAACATGAAAAATGAATTAACATACAAATATTTGCTGTTTTTCTGCAATATTTTGAGAAGTGATTAAAGAGTTTCTATAATGAATCCTTGTAAAATTATGACTAACTTTAAAGAACGTCACAAACCTAATTCTATCTGTATGCTTAAAGAACAACTAGTATTATCATGCCATTTAACTAAATATTAATATAATCATAAAAGGTTCGAAGACATTGTATTGTGTGAATATTCTTAACCCTTTCCCACCTATAAATGCATTTCGAAACATCTACAGCAAACGACTTTTGAAAACATCGTGACAAAAGGAGAAATTGCTCAAAACGAGCAATTTCTCCTTTTATCACAATCTTTTCAACCTTTTTCAGTAATTATACCAACACATAGAGAGATTTTCCATGTTTTCAAGTAGATGTTTTTAAAGTCGTCTGCTGCAAAAAACGTCGTATGTGGGAAAGGAATAAAGGTTAATCTCATGATACATTTAAAGTCGTCTGCTTGATGAAACAAAAGTTGTAACATCTTGAAAAGTCTCCTTTTACCAAAATGATTTCAACTCTATTCAATAGTTATACTTTCATTTATAGAATTTCCGTATTTTTATGTCAATGATTTCAGTCATCTGCTGCAGATGTAAGAAGGCGGGCTAAGGGAGAATCCTTCTCTTAAAAATCTATTCACTAACAAGACACGATCAACAGGGTACACTTTAAGAATGGTTCAAGGGAAAGCCTTTCCCACCAAGTTCTGACGCATCTGCAGCAGACAACTTTTGAAAAAAACGTGACAAAAGGAGAAATTGCTCATAACAAGCAATTTCTCCTTTTGCCACAATTTTTTCATCTTTTTTCAGTAATTAAACCCACAATTATAGACATTTCACACATTTTTCAGTTGACATTTTCAAAGTCGTCTGCTGCAGATTTGCAGTATGTGGGAAAACCATTTAAAGAAGAGGACCATGAGGCTGTGGATCGCTCACCTGAATGTGCCCCTTTAGGTCCAAGTATACCAAATCCATCCCTAGGCCAAGTATTCCATAAGAAAACTTTGTTTGCCTAGGAATTACTTACTACCTTCACAAAACTGCATTTTGCCAATGACTATAAACTCATCGTAAATATGAATAGCCTGCAATGGATCACTGTTTTATTTGATCTTTATTGGTATTTTGAGCTTGTCTGATACTCAAATTAAGAGTATATGGAAAACCAGTTTATAGGAATCATTTTGACAGAGATATTTCATTCTTACATACAACATTATTTTAATGACATAGGGTGTTCTGCCTGTAAACATTGAAGAGAGTGTGACAATTGAGGGTTGGAATTTGTAAAATTACATTGATATAAAGAAGGAATTGAATTGCTGATTTTTGACCTTTGGGCAATATCAATATTTACATGATGTTCCTATTTTCAATGCAATTTAACCCTTTCACACATAGAATGAATCTGACAATGAAACAAGATCAGGATAAGACTTTGTGCAGTCACCAAGGGAACTTTTCTGCAAAACTATCAGATAAGCACTTTCAGGAGGCAAATTTCAGCATTTTGCCCTTTTGCCCTCTTTTTAATGCCACTTGGCAGTCATGTTTTTCAACATATGTTGTAAAGGTTGACCCAAGGAACATTTCTGTTAAATTATCTTGAAATCAGAATAGAAGAAAAGTTTTACCCCCTTTCTGATGCCATCTACTGGCCATAATTAAATACTAATTATGACTTCAGCAATTTCTAAAGACAGTCATGTTAGTATCATTTCTTCTATATTATTTTCTAATCTGACAAGCAGTTTCTAAGCATATAAATTTCAAAGTGTTATCACTTTACCACCTTGCCACAGGAACTTGAGTTCTTTAGAGAATTTATTTCTTTGAACAACTTTTAACCCTATCCCTCATATAGACAATTTCTGACACCTCTGCAGCAGACGGCTTTTTGAAAACATAGTGACAAAAGAAGAAATTGCTTAAAACGAGCAATTTCTCCTTTTGCCACAATGTTTTCCACTTTAAGTCATAGGTTATCTATTCAATTATAGAGATTTTCTATTTTTTGATAAAATATGTTCAAAGTCGTCTGCTGCAGAATTGTCGTATGAGAGAAAGGGTTAAAGAGGACAAAAAGAAGAACATTCCCGCAAAGTTGGGTTAAAATTGACCCATTGGTTTAACCCTTTCCCTCATACAGACGCTTTCTGACGCCTCTGCAGCAGACGGCTTTTTGAAAACATAGTGACAAAAGAAGAAATTGCTCAAACAAGCAATTTCTCCTTTTGCCACAATGCTTTCAACTTTTAGTCATAGGTTATCCATTCAATTATAGAGATTTTCTATTTTTTGACAAAATATGTTCAAAGTCGTCTGCTGCAAAATTGTCGTATGAGGGAAAGGGTTAAGATGAGATGTTGTTTAACCCTTTCCCTCATATAGACGCTTTCTGACGCCTTTGCAGCAGACAGCTTTTTGAAAACATAGTGACAAAAGAAGAAATTGCTCAAAATTATCAATTTCTCCTTTTGTCACAATGTTTTCCACTTTTAGTCATAGGTTATCCATTCAATTATAGGGATTTTCTATTTTTTGACAAAACATGTTCAAAGTCGTCAGCTGCAGAATTGTCGTATGAGAGAAAGGGTTAAAGAGGACAAAAAGAAGAACATTCCCGCAAAGTTGGGTTAAAATTGACCCATTGGTTTAAGACGAGATATTGTTTAACCCTTTCCCTCATATGACAATTCTGCAGCAGACGACTTCGAACGCATTTTGTCAAAACATAGAAAATCTCCATAATTGAATGGATAACCTATGACAACAAGTAACTGGAGGATTGCAAGCAATACCATAGTCCCCTACCGGTTTGCACTTTTGAGTCTGTTTCTGTTGTCATAGCAACCCAATGTTTAGGTATATCAAGACAATAAAGTATGAAAATAAAGAAAGGGAAATAACTCAAAAATTAGGGAAGCAAGAGTTATGTTTCATGTGCACTGCACTCCCCCTTGATACGATGTATTCATGTGTGAAATTTCATAGCCATAGCTAGTATAGTTATGGAGATATGCTCCGGACAAAAATCAAGTATGAAAATAAAGAAAGGGAAATAACTCAAAAATTAGGCAAGCAAGAGTTATGGTTCATGTCCACTGCACTCCCCCTTGATACGATGTATTCATGTGTGAAATTTCATAGCCATAGCTAGTATAGTTATGGAGATATGCTCCGGACAAAAATCAAGTATGAAAATAAAGAAAGGGAAATAACTCAAAAATTGGGCAAGCAAGAGTTATGGTTCATGTCCACTGCACTCCCCCTTGATGAGATGCATCCATGTGTGAAATTTCATAACCATAGCTAGTACAGTTTTGGAGATATGCTCCGGACAAAAATCAAGTATGAAAATAAAGAAAGGGAAATAACTCAAAAATTAGGCAAGCAAGAGTTATGGTTCATGTCCACTGCACTCCCCCTTGATACGATGTATTCATGTGTGAAATTTCATAGCCATAGCTAGTATAGTTATGGAGATATGCTCCGGACAAAAATCAAGTATGAAAATAAAGAAAGGGAAATAACTCAAAAATTAGGCAAGCAAGAGTTATGGTTCATGTCCACTGCACTCCCCCTTGATGAGATGCATCCATGTGTGAAATTTCATAACCATAGCTAGTACAGTTTTGGAGATATGCTCCGGACAAAAATCAAGTATGAAAATAAAGAAAGGGAAATAACTCAAAAATTAGGGAAGCAAGAGTTATGGTTCATATGCACTGCACTCCGCATTGATGAGATGTATCCACACATGGAATTTCATAGCCATAGCTAGTACAGTTTTGGAGATATGCTCCGGACAAAAATTTGCCGGACTGACTGACTGACTGACTGACAGACTGACAGATGGACTGACTGACTGACTGACAGATGGACTGACGGACTGACGGACGGAGTGCAAACCTAATAGTCCCCTTCGGCACGCCGGTAGGGGACTAAAAAGTGAAAAACATCGTGTCAAAAGGAGAAATTGCACGTTTTGTGCAATTTCTTCTTTTGTCACTATGTTTTCAAAAAGCCGTCTGCTGCAGAGGCGTCAGAAAGTGTCTATATGAGGGAAAGGTTTAACTAATTGTTGACAATGCACACTGATGGACACAGGGTGATCACAATTGCTCACCTTGAGTACTTTGTTCTAATGTGAACTAAAACCAAAATCTTTGTTCCAGGGAAAAAAGTAGGTGGTGTGCCGTGCTGGGGGTTGAGGACTATGTATTAAAATAGCATTGTTGATTGATTGCGGTTTAACACCGGTTTTAACAATTCTTCAGTCATATCACGGAGGACGGTTCACCTACTCATGTGTTTCCTAGTTTCTCACACCAGTTCTCCACAAGCCATTCTTTCCAAGCAACTGGCTGCTTATTCACATAGACTGTTAGCCCATTGGTGGAAGACTAATATTAGACGCTTGTCACAGTGACTTTTGTCAAATGTTTGAAAGAATGTTGGCCGACCTGTGAGATTCAAACTCACAACCCCTGGATTGACTGCTTAACAAGTGTTTAAACTGTGTTGGAATGAACGGATAATAAGAGTTTATCAGCCCATCAACATCATTCTATGCTTCTTATATTGGGCGCAAAAATTGTTTTTGTGTTAGTGGTATTTCTAAAATGCAATTGTGATGTTTGACCTTTACCAGTATTGCTGGTTTTTTTTAACCCTTTCGCTCATACGACAATTCTGCAGCAGACGACTTTGAACTTACTTTGTCAAAACATAGAAAATCTCCATAGTTGAATAGATAACCTATGACTAAAAGTGGAAAACATTGTGGCAAAAGGAGATATTGCATGTTTTGTGCAATTTCTTCTTTTGTCACTATGTTTTCAAAAAGCCGTCTGCTGCAGAGGCGTCAGAAAGCGTCTATATGAGGGAAAGGGTTAATTGGGTTGGTGGCACCCCTTTTATTTAAATGGTGTTCCTTCTACATACCACCTTTTCCCAACAACAGCAAGGCCTTTTTTTCTTGGAACCAGAAATGTAGTCTTTACTGGGTTTTTTTTTAGATCAAGTTCAACCAGTAGGCTTTTAGAGGAGCCATATCTTTTTAACTGGAAACAACTTTAAACACCAGTTTTCTTCTCGAAAAAAGCTTAAGAGCTCACTACATTAGAACAGATTGGACTTGATTGATGAATGTACACAGCTTTCTTCAAGGTAAAACGATAATACTATAGGTGGTTTTAAACAATGAACAATATAAATAAACTAAATCCCATTCCGTCATATTTTTATAATTTATAACAAAATTAAAGCAAATGACTGCTCTTATATTAACCCTTTCCCTCATACGACAATTCTGCAGCAGTCCACTTTGGACATATTCTGTCAAAAAATGGAAAATCTCTATAATTGAATGGATAACCTATGACTTAAAGTGGAAAACATTGTGGCAAAAGGAGAAATTGCTCGATTTGAGCAATTTCTTCTTTTGTCACTATGTTTTCAAAAAGCTGTCTGCTGCAGGGGCATCAGAAAGCGTCTATATGAGGGAAAGGGTTAAACAATTACTTTCACAACAGTTTTTAATACTCAAGCTGTTTTGAGTATCAATAATTTAGGGTAAAGATGTCAAGTAACCCTTTCCAACATACAAACACTTTCTGACACCTCTACAACCAACAACTTTTGAAAAAATCATGACAAAAAGAAAAATTGCTTGTGATGAACAATTTCCCCTTTTTCAACAGAGTTTTCTTATTCGATAATTGTCACTTTTAGAGTTTCCATATTTTTGTCATCTGGTTAAAAATATAGTTTACCGCTATAAAAGAAACAAATTGTTTATTAAAAAAGAAAACCTTGTGGCAAAAGGAAAAATTGCTCCTTATGAGCAATTTCTCTATTTGCAACAACATATTTAAAAGTCTTCTGATGCAGATGCATAAGAAAGTGTATGTATGTGGGAAAGGGTTAGACAGTTCCTCTTGATATGCGGAATGGGATTTTAACAACAAAAGCAGTACAAGAAGTGTGATCCTGTCTACGATTAAATACAACATAGGCCATCTACATCCCTAAATAGGGCAGAACCCCAATTAAGGGTCTAGATAAGGGGGTAGAACTGCTGTAAATGGGTTTATTTATACTCTCCAACAAATCATCAGTTCTATTAATTACTACAGCCGACCTTTAAATACTTTGAAATTTTTACAAGGAAGATTTTTGCCATCTTTTCCTTTTAATGTATATCAAATTATAGCAGATGAATGTAACACTTAAACATTTTATCTGATACAGATCACTTTCAACACATCAGATGCAAACCTCATTTTGTTATTGGGGAAATTGCATAAAAGCAACAACTTTTCTAACAATTTTTTCAGAAGTTGTGTGCCGAAAATATCTCTAATGACCAACATCAGAGAAAGGAATTACCATGAATTTGTGGAGAGTACAGAAAACGATGATTTTGAATTTCAAACCCCTTATCTAAAGGCCTAGACAATAAAGCTGCGACTGAAACAAAAGAAACACCAGTTTTGGGTGAATTAAAAGTTACACAGCCAAAGCAAAAAGGAAAACTAAAAAACACAAATAAAAAATCAATCTGCAAAGAAAATCAGAATTGTAAAACCACAAAATGAATGTAAAACAATAGGACACCAAGTAAGAGGATTCAATTTTCGCATCACTCTTTGTCTACTTTTAATCCCTTATCTAAATACAAACGCCTACTGCAGCAGACGTCTTTTGAAACCATAGTGGCAAATGGAGAAATGGCTCATATTGAGCCTAAAACCTATACCTGATACAGATACATTTGATGATTCTGCGCAGATGAGCATTTAAGAAGTTTTATAAACAGTTAGAAAAAGGATCAATTACAATTTCAAAAAATAATTGTCTGTTTCCTACAATTTTTTAGCAATTCAAAATTTTCCACAGCCGAAGCCTTACTATTTACTGTGAAAAGCAGGTTTTACAATGAAGGAAATTCTGCGATGTTATTAATTCTATGTGGTTTTTTTAATATATCAGTTAATATTCGAGTTTCCTCTTATTTGGAGCCCCAAAACAGTAACCATGACAACACTGCTATTCAACTGTGACCTTCACCTTCCATTTCATCTTTCACAGCAAGCTTCATACTTCGAGATTTCCTAAACTGAAATTTCGGCAGAGGCGCTGCCTCGGCATCCAAATGCTCCGTCATGCTCTGACTCATGGAGCTAGACAGTTTGAATCGCTCAGTTTCTACCGCCGGGAAAGATTTACGATATTGTTCCCTCAGCGGGCCTGTAAAAAGTTAGTGCATGCTGAATACGGAAATTCTTGTTATTGACAGAGAGAAGTGGGTATTTGAGTCAAAAATACAATATCACTATTTGTTTCAATTATTAGCCATATATTATCATTACACCGTATTTAATAAAAAAAATCTTGATAATTTTTTTTGAAATAGAATCATAAAAGGATTCAGGTGCTTAATAACGTCCAGAATGCATGCTGGGTTTTCCCCCCACTCTTCCTATTGAATTATGCATAAAAATAATTCAAATATAAAATCTTCTCATCAAATACCCAAATCTCTTCAAATATCTAAATTTAAAATCTTATTCAGATTCTTTATTCAAATTAATATTGAAAAGTTGGAATAAGGGGAAGTAAACTAGTGGTTTTTCCCACATTATCTCCCTTATCACTCAACCAAACCTATGCTGTGGTTTCTCAAAGTATTTAAGTACCTACAACATAGATGCTTAGCATCACAAATGAATCTATGATCATGAAATAAGCATTGATATGTACAGAGCTCTGGTTTTTCATCAAACTTTGTAATAATGTTAAGTTATTAGATAAATTGCAATTAACAATATTACATTCTCTAGGACTAGAAAAGGGGAAGTAAACTGGTATTTCCTCCACAATATCTCTTATTACTCAACTAAACCCTATGTTGTGGGTACTCAAAAGAGTCTTTTGAGTACCCACAGCATAGAGTTTGAGTGTCAAATATCGTTTAAGACCATGAAAATAACCCCTTATCTAGAGCTCTGATTCCCCAACATGTTTTATTCCCATAACTGATTAATTCCCGATTCTCTCCAGTAATAGATCAAAGATTGCTTAACGGCTAGTATAAATACCTGCATATTGACTCCGTTTCTCTTTCAGCATGCTAGGCTTGACTAGGGCGTTGTCATTTCTGTAGAATATCTCTGCATCGGGACCTGTGGGTGGGGGTATGGAGTTAGGGAGAGGGGGTGGGGATGGTGACGACGCCCTCTCATTGTCAGAGTGCGGGAGTATAACATGCGGCTGGTCGTACAGGGGCTCTGAATCTTCCGTGCTTTGACTGTAATTTGAAAAAGTTGACAAAAATTAATTAATCGTTACACTTTCAAAAATCCAAATGCTTTCTGAGGCCTTTACAGCAGACGACTATTGGGAAGTATTGTTGCAAGGAGAGATTGCTGATGATTCTTTTCAATAATTAGTGAATGTACAGTCTAACCTGTGTTTAAAGACCACCCATTGGGAGAGAACAATCTGGTCTTTGCTCACAGGTGGTCTTTAATTGCAGGGTTATTAATGCAAAAAAGGGGTAACTGGGGGAATTACAAGTGTGATTGCTATAGACAAGGAACAGCTAAACAAATGAGCAGCAGACAGCTTTTTGAAAACATAGTGACAAAACAAGCAATTTCTCCTTTTGACACAATGTTTTCAACTTTTAGTCATAGTCATCCATTCAATTATAGAGATTTTCCAATTTTTTGCCAAAATATGTCAAAGTCGTCTGCTGCAGAATTGTTGTATGAGGGAAAGGGTTAAAAGAGATTTCAGATATATTTGCTCAGATGTTCTCAAGAGTGTTTACCTGCAGATTTGTTGGATTGGGGAGAGGGTTAATTCAACTTGTTCACTAACACAGATGACTATTGATGGCTTTGTCACTACAATTTATTCAAAACATCGAGAGAAAAAGAAACCTTTTCCTAATAAAGGTGTTTTTGATGCATTTGAGGTGAACAACCATTGAAAACATTGTGAGAAACGAGCATTTTTCTTCTTTTCTGAGAATGGTTTCAATTCTGTATCATGATTTAAAGGTGAATTATGCTTGTCGCGGTGACTTTTCTCAAACTTCAGAAAGAATTTTGGCCAAGCTGGGATTCAAACCCAAAACCCCTTGGTTGACAGCCAGCATTGCTACAAAGCTAGACAAACAATGATTGACGCATTTTTCAAAAGAAAATCAGTCATATCACGGCGGTAAGTTCACCAACTCATGTGTTTCCTAGTTTTCTCACACCAGTACTCTACACAACATACTTTCGAAGCAACTGGCTGCTTTTCCATATAGACTGTTAGCCCATTGGTGAAAGACAAATGACGCTTGTCACAGTGACTTTTGTCAAACATCAGAAAGAATGTTTGCCAAGCTGGGATTTAAACTCACAACCCCTAGATTGACAGCCCACAAAGCTACCAACTGAGCTACCGGCTCGACAAACAAACCAACAGATAAATGGACAGATGACAGAGCTACATTCCCTGTGAGACACAAAACAGCAACAACGGCTGTTCTAGAGCTAAAACCAAGTTAAATTATGATATAAAATATACCTGTTACTAGAAGCACTTTTGTTATTGTGAAGCTGTGTGGGGGGAAGAGGTTGGGGTGGGCGTCTGTACTGGGCGTCATAAGCGGGCGGTGGACTGGGCTCATCACTGTATTCATCCATGTCGTCTCGATGCTCCCAGACATCCTTCAAAAACTTCTCATACACTTGGGGATGCATGGCACCTGTAATTTGCATTGTTGTAGAGTTTTAGAAAGGGGGCATATTTCATGTTTTATAATCCTCATTCCTTTCTCACATACAGC